>JAVJIF010003808.1:0-204145 GCA_038442645.1 Agave tequilana | reverse complement strand
TTCATCCTTAACCAAACATGCCTAGAAGAAGAAAAAGAAGAGGTACAAAGATTAAGAAAATGAGAAAAGAAGAACTCATATATGACCGCTGACGTTTCACTCTCTGATTAGCTGTAGGGGCAGTGGGCCAGTCCTGATCTCTATCTTGGTCGGAACATGGTAACAATTATCTAGGTTCATTAATGTTTACTTCGCCCGAGAGTAATCTAATCTAATCTATTTAAGATTAATTTTATTACATTACGTGCATACAGTCATTTGCCGCTCAAACCACAACATTAAAGAAAAAACATAATAAAAACTATAATAATAATAATAAATAATAATACTATTAAAAAACCCACGACGGTAAAAGGCTAAAAAAGCAAAGCAAGCCCCCCCCGCCACTAATGGGCTCTTCAATTACTTCAAACGGTGCACACCCTCTTCTGGGAGCGGAGACTCTCATCATCGTCAAGAAGAGAGGGGGCAAAAAAGTTTGGGTTTTGCTCTGAAAGACTGCAGCTCCTCTCATTTCGCGATCGTTGTCGAGAAACATGGAAATGGCTTGATTCGCGAGATTACGGGAGGGATCCGTCCTCTTCTTTAACGCTCATTCTCTCTGTTCGAGTTGATGGCGGGAACAGTGAGTTGTTCTAGCCTTTGCTCAAGTTGGGATTTTGAGGTTTGTTGGTATGCATCTCTTCTGTGATTTTGTTTCTTTTTGTAGCCTCTTTATGTTCAATTTTCGAGGATGTCCTTTTGGTGCTTTTTGTATTTTCTTCGAGTGTTTGTTAGAAGATTAATTTTTTCTTTTTTTCTTTTTCCTTTCCCTGGTGGAGTTGGGACTTATTGTTGGTTCAGATTCTGGGCATTTCAATTTAGTTAGAAACGTAGTAGAAAAGAAGAAAGGAGGTTTTTTTTTTTTTTTTTGTAGTTTGAACCTTTTTGTGGATTTGAGAATAAGGTTTTTTCCCCCCCCAATTTTTCTATTGAAGAACGAGGGGAGGAGAGAAATGAATTCTTTTTTTCCTTCTTATTTATCGTTTGGTTTTAGTCTTGGTAGTAAGTAATCATTCATAGTTGCTACTTTGTGTTCTGTATGAGAATTGTATCTCTCTCTCCTCGCCTTCAAAGCTCAAATAGACGCAGAACATATTTAATGGTCAAAAAAACTTTAGTGGTCAAGCTATAGAATGATGCAGATTTTGGGGAATTATATGGTTGACTAAAAATCTCTCTTCATGCAGGTACCAATTTGAATTAGTCTTTGTGCCTGCATCGATATGAAGCCGCATCTGGGAATGGATTACCTCTGTTGGGGAAATCTCCTTTGGCAGTTTATGGAAGTGCAGTGGACTTTTGTTTCTAGGGCAAATCTCATTTGGAAAACTAGTTTTTATTAGGTAAATTATCACTAGTTGTAGCAAGGACGAGTGTAGTAAGTAGAAGTTCAGTCATCTTAGTGAGAGTTTGTGGTTGAGGTATTTTCTGCTGTTGCGTCGGGCAAATCTCCTTTGGCAAGGAAGAGACTCGAAAAAGTTTCTTTCTCTTTGTAGGCAAATCTCCTTTAGCTAGAAATACTTTTTTTTTTGCCCCTATATTGAGCAAATCTCCTTTGGCAAATTATCTACTTGATATCGAAAGCTTTCTCTTTTTGAAAAATCTCCTTTGGCACTTGATTATAAAGCTCTACTTTGTGGGCAAATCTCCTTTGGCATTTAGGATAGCAGATGCAAGTTAGCTCTGCATCTTTTATCTTTGAAATTTCCTTTAGTCAGTAGCATAAGACTTTATCAATTCTGTTTAGCTAGATCTGTATCTTGTACCTGTGCAATTCTTCTTGGAGAAAGTAACTTGTGTTCAGTAGCATCAACTCCCAATTTTATCTCCATTCTACGTCGGCTTCAATCAGAAAGATAGGTGTGCATGGAAAAGAAAACAGTATGCTTAGTGATGACTCAGATTATGACAATTATACTGAAACGAGTGATGGTGAGGATCAGGATAGTGAATCTGCATATGGTGGGAATGCTCAAAGCATCTTGTCAAGTCTTGATGAGAGTATTGGGAAAATCGATGATTTTCTTGCGTATGAAAGAGGGTTTGTGCACGGCGATATTGTCTGCTCCACCGCAGATCCGTCAGGACAGTTGGGCCGGGTTATGGATGTTGATATGATTGTAGACTTAGAGACACGATTCGGTGATCTGATAAAGGATGTAAACAGTAAGGAGCTCAAAAAGTCCGGTCCATTGCTTCTGGGGACTATGTAGTTCGGGGACCATGGCTTGGAAGAGTACAAAGGGTGCATGATGCCATTACCATTGTGTTCAATGATGGGGCAAGATGTGAAATAATGACAGGAGACTCCGAAATTCTAATCCCAGTTTGTCCAGATTATTTGAAGATGCACCTTATCCTTATTATCCGGGCCAGCGAGTAAGGATTAAGCTTCCTAACATGTCCAAATCTGCGAGGTGGTTGTGTGGCTCTTCGAACACTGTTCAAAATGAAGGTACTATTTGCAATGTGGAAGTTGGATTGGTGCATGTGAATTGGATTGCTTCCCTGATGCTGAGTCGTGCTGCTGTTCCACCTCCTCCTCACCTCCAAAATCCAAACAACGTGAAGTTGTTGTCATGTTTTCCATATGCTAACTGGCAACTTGGCGACTGGTGTACTCTTCCTTCTGACTACTTCAGTAATCTGCAGATGACAACTGGAAATTATTCCCCTCCAAGTATTGCCCCTAATAGCATTTCTAAAATGCAAAAGTTAGGAACGGATGATCGATATTGGAAACAGATGTACGTTATTACAAGACAAAAACCAAGGTTGATGTACTGTGGCAAAATGGCAGCCGTTCAGTTAGCTTAGATTCACAAACCCTGTTTCCTGTCAATAGTGTTGGTGATCATGACTTCTGGCCAGGACAATTTGTGTTGGAGAAGGCTGCATCAGATGATATAGATGCATCAACTGGCCCAAGGTTGGGTATTGTGAAAAAGGTAGATGCACAAGACCGAACAGTGAAGGTGAATTGGAAAGTTCTCGAAGGAGAAGCCAGTGAGGAGATGGTAAGTGCTTATGAACTGATTGAGCACCCAGATTTTTCCTATTCCATTGGTGATGTAGTGTTTAGAGCTCTACCACATTATGAGAAGTTGGAAGATATTCCACATGCTGTTCGATTCAGTGAGCTGAAACACGGTCATGATCTGTCTATCGGAGAAGCATTCAAGGACCACACTAACAAGGATCATGCCGAGGATTCCACTACTTATTTATCATACATAGGAAATGTCATTGGTTTTAAGGATGAGGGTATTGAAGTGAGGTGGGCTACTGGTCTAACGTCAAAGGTATGTGCACTGGTCTTGTTCCAGCATATTTTCTTAAGTTCTTTTCGCTTGTATATGACTATGTAGTTTTCTTTAGCTTTAAATGATTTGGATATTAACTTTAATATAACTATTGTAATTTGATGGAATTTCAGGGTCAGTGTTGTACTTCCTTAGTTACATCTGTAGATAGTAAATACTCTGCGAACTAAGCTTAAAATGAATATGATTGCATATTGTACATATGTTTCCTTGGTTCATTTTCTCCTGGCCTCTTCTAAGGCAGTTTTTCCATGATATGTGAGTGCCTAAACAAGAATAACATTACGACCTTACTAATGGCTGCAAGACTTTCCGAGTATTTCTTCTAATCCTACTCTGGCCTCTAAGCTCTTTTATCCTCCAAAAGCAGGATCCATCAGAAAGGGTCAGTTAGAAAACTAAAGATAGAGCTCATGGGAATCATTAACTTTTGTTGTTTTGTTGGCACACTGCTTTTCTGTTAGGAGTCTGTTCTAAACCTTTGAATCAGGAAACTCTACATCTCTGTAGAGTGTTTTATTTAATTGTTTTGGATTTGTTCAATAGCCTTGGCAAAGTCTCAGAAATAAAATAACTCATTTTCGCGTTGTATCACCGTCATCTTCATCATCATCATGATCCAAGCCTCGAAACCTCATAATGGGGTGGGCAAAATGACTGAAATTTTATGACCAGTTCAGCCATAATATTGATATTATAAAAGGTGGCAAACTCCTAGCCTAGGAAATTTTCTACAAGAGTGCGTAATGGGATAAAACCTAGAATGCCAGCTGGTGCATACATAGATTTGCATTGTAAGTTCACTTAGTTTAGACTTTTGCTACCAAGGATTTAGCAAGGGGCTTGGGTTCCAAAGGAGTAAATTTACTCAAACAACCCTCATATCGTGTAAAAGAATTGTTAGTGCATAGTTGATAGATGAAGAAGATCCAATGGATTTACGTCCATGGAATTCATGTCAGCTCTTAGTTTTAGTCGATCTATCATCTATAAAGTAGAACGAAGGAGAAATAATGCCACCTTCTTGCAGGCACAAATAGTCAAATGTTTGTAATTGTAAGATAATTCTGAGATAGAAGTTATAATAATCGTACCCAGTTATGAGTTAAGGTATTTGTAAAACTTAGCAACAAAGGTCTGAAATCTTAGTACTGGTTACCAACATCGGCTATATCAGAGCAGTCATTTCATTTTTGTAGGTTGGTGTCACATTGGTGGTATTAGGAAATATCGGTATCTCCTGTAGGTATCGTTATCCTGTGATATTTCAAACATTGCTTATCAATGAACTTGAATTTTCGCTACCAGTGTTTTGGGTCTCAGAGAGCAAAATCTCTGAGAAATTCTCACATTTGGGAACAACAGAAGATGGTTCTTGATGTGATCACATTATAAATTGAATTTACCATCACAAGAAAGAGGGTTTCAGAAGCATAGTAAAAGTTGATTGATAATGAACTAAGAGGGAAAAGAAAAATAATTTAGACAAACTAAACACGACCATACAAGTTTGAAATACAAGCAACTTCAAGAAGGATGTTCCTTAAGTTTCATTTTGCAAGGCTTACAATATTCATGGATGGTTCTTATCTTAGCTTGATATCTTTGTATCACTCGTCTTAGAGCCAGAAAAGATCTATATTTTATGCCGTGGAAAATGGTTATGCTTGAGGTAGTAAGTAACTGTCATTTATAGATGTATCATCATTTACATGCTAAAATGGAAAATATAGGGTAACTAAGAAGAAAAGCTAAAAAAGTTGTTAGTGAGGCTAAATCTAAAAAATTGCAATATTTATATAAAAAGTTAGAAATTGAGGTGGGAAATGCTTATGTATGTTTGTATATATTTATGTGCATAAGCTTTCTAATATGAGAGAACTGAAGATAGAGAAAGTCATATAAAGGAAGAGGAAATTAAACAAAGATGAAGGAGTTACTCTTGGTACTGTTTAATGAGAATTGTAGGGGAGAACTTAATGTAGAATCAAATGGTTTTGGAAACTATAAGTATAGTAAAAAAATTAGGGTTAGAAACTATAAATATAGTGGGAAAAAAGATATGGCTAGTAAAGCTAAGATGTCTATAAAGAAATGAAATCGGGAGAATTGTGCACTTGATATTCCTTCGTAAGTGCTTGGGGGAAGAGGATTTAGTAGGGAAGAGTTAGTGTGGACTATGGATAACTAAGTTATTTAGCACAATTATAGAAAACACCTGTGTTTTGAGATAATTGGATGGAATAGGATGGAAACACCTAGAGAATGGATGGGAAACACTTTGGTATCTATTATAACTTTTAGGAATAAAGATGTTGAAAGTTGTACAAGTTATGGCATCAAGCTTATGAGAGCCATAAATGAAACTTTAGGCAAGAATAATTGAGAAAATAAGATATTTTGGAAATCAGTTTAGTTACATTTAGGAGTTTTTGCAGGACATATCCCATTGCCAAGATAGCTGATTCAATAAAAGTCCTTTTAGCCTAACACAAGGTTCTGAAGTATGTTGATAATATTTTCAAAATGACACACTTCATCCCATCTAAGAAGGCATCAGGCATGTCTTGTGTTACATATAAGCTTTTTACGTATAAAGCTTTTTTACAACTGAAGTTGGAGCAAGAGATCTATTTTAAGTGTGGAATTTGGAGGATGAAAAAATCTTCTCTCTCTCTCTCTCTCTCTCTCTCTCTCTCTCTCTGTATTTAATTAATACTAAAATGTTATTTATATTTCCCTTAGGAATTATGTTATAGAGATCCAACTAAGTTAAACACTGGTTGGTTGTTACCCAATGCAGCCACCTCCTTTATCCTATCTTGGGATATGCACTGGGAGAATAAGACATTAGGAAGTTATAGGTTGATGAATTAAGGTCAAATGATGAAGAGGCTTTTTGGATAGCTTCGGCATTTTGAATGGAGAACATTAAGTGCGGTAGTCAGGAGTAGTGATTGATATCGTAGTTGATGGAGCGAAGATGATTAGTGGTAAATCCAAACAATAGATTGATGGGACTACAAAGGAAAGAGATTCATGTTGCCTATCCTAAAGGTTTGGGATAAACACTTTGTTGTTGTTGTGGGATTTATATTGCCCAGATTAATTCCCTTTCAAGGATTCCTAATGAAGGGGGAGGCTTTAATACTCATAACTAACTTAGTTATGTCCACATACAAAAAATACATGTTGTGCAATGAGATGAGATTTCACGATTAACTCTGTTGATCTTAATCTACATATATTGAAAGTTCTATCCACAAAAAATCATTCATTTTGAAGTTTATTTACCTATGTTTTAAGTTAAATGGTTTTTTGACATCTAGAAACTGTTCATCTTCTGAACACTTGATGAATGGTCAATTGGTCTTCAAAGCTTATGATTTTTTATTTATAAACCTTTTAAAACATGTAGATCAAAGTAAACAGAGTGGATCGTCCAAATCATGTACATATTATGAACTTTTAAGGTGGACATAACTGCCTTAGTTATACCCTGAGAGTATTAAATCCTCTCCCCCTGAGTAAAGGTCTATTTCTTTTTTTTTTTTTCTTTTATACTGGAGAAAGGCCTGTAGGCTTACATCTTAAGGTAGGAGGAAGACTACAAAGGTAGAGGGAGACACCCAAAGAAAGGAAATGGGACTCCACATGGGAGGAAAAAAGCTCCCATGAAGGGTGAAAAGAACTCCTCTAAAGGGGAGAATTATTGAAGGAAATAATCCTTGCATGCCACTAATTTAGCAAAACGTGCCACAAATCCTTGCCACTAATTTAGCAAACGTGCTAAATTAATCTTGCCACTAATTTAGCAAACGTGCTAAATTAATCTTGCCAGTAATTTAGCACATGTGCGTGCTAAATTAATCTTGCCAGTAATTTAGCACATGTGCAGTATTTTTAGCATATCATGTTTAGGTTAGTTACCTTGTGTGATCGGCCTGATTGAAGGCAGTCTTTTCTTTCCATTTTGTTCTCCTTTTAGTTGTCTTTAAAAGCAGAGAATTATACAATGAAAAGCAAGCCAAAAAGTTTTTGCAGCTTCAATTCGTGTGAGTAATCTTGTAGCTTAGCTGTGAATCTCGTCGGCAACGTGCGCGTTGAATCTTCGGCGAGGTTCTAACAAGTGGTATCAGAGCGAGGCTATCAAAGATGTCTGGGAAGAAGGTCAACGACGGCGCCTCCAAAGATGGTGTGGTGTACCAGCGGGTGATTCGTGAGGTGAGCGTGGGAGTAAGTATCCTGTCCTCACCAAGACCAATTACTCAGAGTGGGCACTCCTGATGAAGGTGAAGTTGAAGGCGAGAGCGTTGTGGACCGTCATCGAGGATGGCGCCGATCCGCAAGAGGAGATGATGGCGCTGGACGCCTTGTGCAGCGCGGTGCCACCAGAGATGATTCCGACGATCGCCAAGAAGGAGACGGCAAAGGAGGCCTGGGACACGATCGCGACCTTGAGGGTCGGAGATGATCGAGTGAAGAAGTCAACGGCGCAGCAGTTTCGCCGAAAGTTCGATCTCGCCGTATTCGAGGACGGCGAGACAGTCGAGGACTTCGCGCTACGCCTGAACAACATGGCGGCACAACTCGCCACCATGGATGAAGAAGTGGAGGAAGCCAAGGTTGTCGCAAAGATACTCCAAAGCCTGCCACCCCGGTTCAAGCAGATCGCCATTGCGATTAAGACATTGCTCGATATTTCGACCATGTCTGTCGCCGATCTTACCGGGCGTTTGAAAGAGGCCGAGGAGGCGTTCGAAGAAGCGCCGGCGTCATTACAACATGAGGGAAAGCTGTACCTCACGGAAGAGGAGTGGGACGCGCGACGGAAGAAGCGCGAGACGGAGAACCACTCCGGCGGCGGTGCAAGCGGTGGCAGAGGCAGAGCAGGACGGCGCGGAGGAGGAAGACGAGGACGCGGGCGCGCACGCGGAGACTCATCACCAGGTGGGCAGTCAAAACCCACTGGGGACGAGTGCCGGCGTTGCGGGAAGATGGGTCACTGGGCTCGCGAATGCCGATCCAGGCCCAAACAGGAGCAAGCCCATACCATCCAAGATGAGGCAGAAGCCTCGCTCCTACTCGCGAAAATCTCGTCCATTTCCCCGCCGCCGAAATCTGAAGTGCAATCTTCCGATGGAGCCCCGGCGACCTCACCACTGACTGATGTTCCACTCTCGCAGTCTGTTTCGGTCGGGTTGGGAGCGGAACAGAGGCATGGCGGCTCCGAATCAGAGGCGACGACACACACCCAGATCGAGATCTGGGAGCAGCAAGTATTCACTCAACTCGGAGAAGAGAAGAATCGGGAGGCGGAGTCCTGGGTCCTGGACACTGGCGCGACGAATCACATGTCCGGATCAAGGACCGCATTCTCGAGGATGGACACGGCGGTACTCGGCACCGTGCGGTTCGGCGATGACTCCGTGGCGCAGATAGAAGGCCGGGAGACCATCACTTTCTCCTGCAAGAACGGCGAGCTCCGATCGTTCCCTGGTGTCTATTTCATCCCTCGACTAACTACAAACATTGTAAGTGTAGGACAGCTCGATGAAAGGGGCTACAAGATTGACATCAAAGACGGAGTGATGCAGATCAGGGAACCCGATGGAAGGCTGCTGGCAATGGTGAAGCGGGCGGCCAACAGACTGTACACTCTCCACGTCAAGATAGCAGAGACAAGATGCTTGGCGGTGCGCAGTCGCGGCGACGAGGTGGCGTGGCCCTGGCAAGAGCGGCTCGGGCACGTCAACATGGCAGCGCTCCGGAAGCTAGCTCGGGAGGAGTTGGTACGCGGCTTGCCTGTTATAGGGCAGGTAGAGGAGCTGTGCGAGGCGTGCCAGGCCGGCAAGCAGCGGCGAAACCCGTTCCCGGCTCAGGCAGAATTTCGGGCAAAGCAGTGCCTTGAGCTGGTACACGGTGACCTGTGCGGCCCAATTGCGCCGGCAACACCAAGGGGAAACAAGTACTTCTTGCTCCTGGTGGACGATCTCAGCAGATACATGTGGCTAGCTGTGATTCCTTCAAAGGATCGTGCAGCGGCCGAAATCAAGGAGATCCAAGCTCGAGCGGAAGGCGAGTCCGGGCTCAAGCTGAAGGCGCTCCGCACTGATCGGGGCGGTGAATTCACCGCAGCCGAGTTCGCGGAGTACTGCGCAGCCGAAGGAGTCCATCGCCAACACACCGCGCCGTACAGCCCACAACAGAATGGCGTCGTAGAGCGTCGAAACGGCACGGTGATGGCAACGGCGAGAAGCATGCTCAAGGCGAAAGGATTGCCCGGATGGTTCTGGGGCGAGGCGGTAAGCACTGCAGTATATGTGCTCAACAGGTGCCCGACGAAGAGCGTGGACAGCATGACGCCGTTTGAGGCGTGGCACGGGAAGAAGCCGGCGGTTCATCACCTCAAGACGTTCGGATGCATCGTGTACGTCCGCAACACGACGCCGCATCTGAAGAAACTCGAAGATCGGGGGCGCAAGATGATCTTCGTCGGCTACGAGCGCGGCTCCAAGGCCTACCGTGCTTACGATCCTGTCACGAAGCGTGTCCATGTGACACGCGACGTGGCGTTCGACGAGCAGGCCCAGTGGGACTGGGGTGCCGGCGGCGACGATGGAGAGCCGAGTGGCGGTGATGACGTCTTCACGATCGAATACGCCACCACGGGCCAGGCGACTCCGACGGCTGTCGATACAGAAGAGGCGCCAGCACACCAGACTCCGGGGGGGCCTGACAACGTAGCGGAGCAACACGATGAGTTTGACGACGAGAACCTGGATGCGGACCATGACTACGACGCACCGCTCCGGTTCCGTAGTGTCAACGACATCATCGGGCCGGCCCCACCGCGTGGCTTCGCACAACGCGCCCTGCTGGCAGAGGAGCCGCTTGCAACAAGCTATGACGAGCCTTCTTCGTTCACTGAGGCGGAGCGCAGCCCGAGCTGGCGGAAGGCAATGATTGAAGAAATAGAGGCCATCGAAGAAAACGGCACATGGTACCTCACCGATCTCCCGCCTGGGCGCAAGGCGATTGGAGTCAAGTGGGTTTTTAAGGTAAAGCGGGACGAACACGGGGCGGTGTCCAAGCATAAGGCGCGCCTCGTGGTGAAGGGCTATGCACAGCGGCACGGCATCGACTACGACGAAGTCTTCGCGCCGGTAGCCAGGCTGGACTCGGTGCGCCTCCTCATCGCCCTCGCGGCGCACGAAGGGTGGGAGGTGCACCACATGGACGTCAAGTCAGCGTTCTTGAACGGTAACCTACAGGAGGAGGTCTATGTCCAGCAACCAGCAGGTTTCATCGTCTCCGGCAAGGAACACAAGGTGTTCAGGCTGCGGAAGGTGCTGTACGGGCTACACCAGGCACCACGCGCCTGGTACACGAAGCTCGACGACACTCTGTTGTCGCTCGGTTTCAGGAGGAGCGAGTCGGAGCACGCCGTCTACATCAGGCAGAACAACGACGCGAAATTGGTGGTCGGAGTCTACGTCGATGATCTTGTCATCACTGGAACGGATCGCGACGACCTCAGGGTGTTCAAGAACGAGATTGCGGCGGCATTCAAGATGAGCGACCTCGGCCTACTTCACTACTACCTCGGGATCGAGGTGAAACAGAGCGCAAGCGGCATCTCGCTCAGTCAAGGAGCATACGTCGCGAAGATCTTGGAGAGAAGCGGCATGGCAGGATGCAATCCTTGCCAAACACCCATGGAGGCGCGGCTGAAACTAAGCAAGCAGAGCACGGAGTCACCGGTGGACGCTACAACATACAGGAGTTTCATTGGGAGCTTAAGGTATCTGGTGAATACCCGCCCTGATCTTGCGTTCTCAGTCGGATATGTTAGCCGTTTTCTGGAGGAGCCAAAGGAGGATCACCTTGCAGCGTTGAAACGGATTCTTCGTTATGTGGCGGGAACAAGCAACTGGGGGCTCTGGTTCGGCAGGAAGAAGGGAAATCAAGCACAGCTAACAGGTTTCAGCGATGCTGATTTTGCTGGAGACGTTGATGCTAGAAAGAGCACAACTGGAGTCATCTTCATGCTGGCGGAAAGCCCAATTTCATGGCAGTCGAAGAAGCAGCGGATTGTGGCGCAATCCAGCTGTGAATCGGAGTACATTGCTGCGGCAAATGCGACCTGCCAGGCGTTGTGGCTCGCTCAAGTGCTGGGAGAAATGCAGGGGTCCAAGCCGAGCGCTCCTCTGCTTAAAGTGGACAACAAGTCAGCCATCGCCCTGATCAAGAACCCGGTTCTCCATGAACAGAGTAGGCACATCGAGGTAAAGTACCATCTGGTCCGAAAATGCGAAGAAAAGGGTCTAATCAAGGTACAGTTCGTCAGGAGTGAAGAACAACTCAGTGATATCCTGACGAAGTCATTGGGCAGGGCAAAATTTCAAGAATTTCGCTCAAAGATCGGCATGATCAATGTGGCTGAAGGTGCACGACAAGGCTTAGGAGGAGATTGAAGGAAATAATCCTTGAATGCCACTAATTTAGCAAAACGTGCCACAAATCCTTGCCACTAATTTAGCAAACGTGCTAAATTAATCTTGCCACTAATTTAGCAAACGTGCTAAATTAATCTTGCCAGTAATTTAGCACATGTGCGTGCTAAATTAATCTTGCCAGTAATTTAGCACATGTGCAGTATTTTTAGCATACCATGTTTAGGTTAGTTACCTTGTGTGATCGGCCTGATTGAAGGCAGTCTTTTCTTTCCATTTTGTTCTCCTTTTAGTTGTCTTTAAAAGCAGAGAATTATACAATGAAAAGCAAGCCAAAAAGTTTTTGCAGCTTCAATTCGTGTGAGTAATCTTGTAGCTTAGCTGTGAATCTCGTCGGCAACGTGCGCGTTGAATCTTCGGCGAGGTTCTAACAATTATTACCTAAATCTTATTTGGTCCTCTTGCTTCTCACGGGGATCACAATGAGCCTTCACAAATAGTATTCGCCTGCTTGCTCTTTGGACTTAAGTCGTTTCATGATAAGCTTTTTGCGCCCCTGCATTGAATTCGAAAGTCCCTTCGCCCACCGATGACACCGATGACGGGGAGACTCAAACCTACCACATGAGCTGAAGGTCAGTTGGTAAGGAATGGTTCTTATATAAAGGTTTTGACAAGCAATGAGGTGCACCGCGAGACTACTCTTGAAAACCATTGGGCGGCAAAACCTTCTGTTTGGTTTCAAAAAACTTTAGTGTGGAAAGGTCTCTTGCTTATCCTGTGGAAGGAGGCACTCTTTTGCAGCCTCATGAGTGTTTGTCTTCATTTCTGATCTGCATGTTTTGTCTTTTGTTTTTTTTTTGTTTTTACTTTTGCATATCTACCATCTAGGGTGTTGGTATGACTGGCCTTTGTTGCATGTTTTGCTTGCACCTAGTTATGCCACCCTAATGCATCCAGCTTAGATCTTATGGTTGTTACTTGTAATCTTTATCATGTATGCATCACAGAAGATTATCCAATTATGAATGAGACAACGTATTCTGACTGTGTTACAAACTCTCAGGTTCAGCCTTCTGAAATATTTGGACTAGATAGGCTTGGTGATCCTGTTCCAATTCCAGAAGTTATTGAGGAATCTGCTCAAGAAAATCTCAGCAAGGAGATGGCCGATCAGGAGAGGAAGTGTTGCCTTAACAAAGAAAAGGTAGAAGCCTCATTTTCCTCCTCTACTAACGTAACTCTTGCACACAGTTCTTGTGATGCATTTGTCATTCTTTTTCTTTTTTCTTTTGTGCATTCCTTTCCAGATATTTTAATAAAACATCTGAATATTTTTCATTTTCTTTTTAAAGGATGTAAACAATTCCACTGAAGCTTATGAGAAAGATGTGTGGGGTATTAGTTCTCTTTTATTTCCTCGTGCATCTATTGGATTCTTCAAGTCACTTGCCACAACTGTGTTTGGCTCCAGTGCTTCCACTTCTCTGTTACGCTTTGTAAGTTGGTTGATTTCCCTGTCCCATTAAAATCAGAGTTCAATTAGGAGTATCAGCTTTGATAGACATGACTAATTTTGAAATTTTCCAGTGGAAAGGTGTTCCTGAGTTTCAGATTCTAAAGTCTAAAGAAGCACATTTGGCTGGCAGTAATATAGAACCACAAAGTTTCAAACAGCAAGTAGGAGAAGCTGAACTCCAAGATAATCTGACACCTTCGCCAGGCATTGGGAAACCGGGAATGTTCAAGCAATTTGATATTGTCGATGATTATTCTGACCATCATTTTGTGAGTAATACTGTGAAAGGAGTAACTTCCCAGGTAAAGGGGCTGCCTTTTTCTTCCCTGTCAAATTGGAGCCGTTTCCAGTAGTATACTCATTTCAGAAGCTATATTTTTCTCTTAAGTCCTCTCAGGTCAGAAGAGGTTGGTTGAAGAAAGTGCAGCAAGAATGGGGCATCCTAAAGAAAGATCTACCAGGTCTCCTTGGTTTTCAATTACACCCTCGATTCTTATATGCTATTTGTATATTCTGTTAGATGCAGAAATAGATCTAACAACTAATCAATGTTGTATACAGTAATATTTATGAATTTAATTATTTTAGTATAACCCATGTATAAAGAACGTTAGTTCACTTATACAACAATTGGAGTGAGGTACGCATGTAGCGAATCTCCTTATGACAATTACGTCTCCCGCTTCGGTGTTAACGGGTTACTAGACGCTGGTCTCCCAAGATACAATACTCTTCATGGTATTTGGATAGCAGTTTCAAATCACCGTACGGTCGAACCGTAGTTAATCAGTTCCTTCACAGAATTTCAATGTAGCAGAACGAAGACAAGTTTCAGGGAGAATATTTGCTTTAACTTTGAAGGATTATTTACTGTAGAGAAAGGAGGGAGAGAAGAATTAATGTCTTAGGAAGACAAAGATTCAGACGATAATTCTATTTAAGAATCTGTTGAATTTTCAAAGCCTTCTTTCAGAACGAATCTTTTCTTCAGATTTTTCTTCCAAAATCTGAATTTTCAGACTGACTCTATCCTCAGTTCTGAATTTTGTATGAGCAAGAGGAGAGAATGCTTTCGCTTTAGAAGCACAGAAAGGAGCGCTATTTATAGCGCTACTGGGAACCGTTTGGAGGACAAATTCGTCCAGAAATAGTTGCGACGGTTCTTGTCTGAACTGTTGCTACTGTTCCAGACAGGAACCGCTGCAGCGGTTTCTTCCAACCGTTGCAACGCGGGTTCGGGTAGTGGAGCGGGTCAAGACCCGTTGTAGCATCGCACCCATGTGGCCCTGTTCAAAAAGAACCGGACCGGGTTGGATTCGCGCCCACACCCGGCCACGGCGCCGGGCCGGGCGGGTGGCGGCAGCGCGTACGCGGGCATGGTTTCTCCTAATCTCGCATTTTCACGTGAAAACTTTAAGTACCCAAAGGGCACGCTCTTTGTTCTCATTTTTCTCTATTTAAACACTTCAATTGTCCATCCCATATCCAATGTGGACTAAATATTTGAGCAACCTTTTACTCCCCTTTAGCTTTTGAATCAGGCAAACTTTAGACTTGAATATTTCATTTATTTTAAAACGGAATTGAGCATGTAAGTATACCATGTTCATCCCCAATGTAAGGAGAACACACTCCAACCATTATCCAGTTGATTCTATCAACGGATCTTACCTTAATTCAGCTCAAAAATTCACTGTTTAATTCTTCATTTTTCTAATAATCCCCCATATGAATGGAGATTCAAGGAATTGACACACAAAGAGACTGACTTTATAGTGAAAAGTACTTTAGAAAAGAAACTGCATCCGGATAGGTGAATTAGGTCTTGAATCTTTCATAGCGAAAACTTTATCGGACTTACTGGCTAATCAGTGAACTAAGTCTTGAACTATCAGCCGTTATTGTAAGCCAAGTAAATAAGTTTCATACAGTAACTTTTCAGGAATCAACTTTGCTTCTTGGTTGTGTCCATTTTGGCCCTGGACATTCTTAGTTTTAGAGAGTGTTTTTAGGGACTAACAGCCTCCACAGAAATTCTCAAAGAGCTGACCCAACTCTATACTCACATAGGTGATCGTTCTATTAAGAGTAGTCTACTCTACCCTACTTGTTTTAATAACAAGATATATGCATCATTAAACGCGTTAAGCTTATCCTTAATTCACTTGTAGAAAGCACTTGGGTGCACTACAGGAATGGGTTAAAGTCAAGCTCCTAAGTGCTTACTTGCTGAGTCAATCATTACTAGTTTTTCCTCTTGAACTAGTCTGTGGAATCTCTAGTCACTAAGTGAGGTTTCCATAAAGCTGACTTGGTCAGGTTAGGTTTTTAAACCCATTCTCCTCGATGCGCAGTTTTTACGCTCTCCACTTAAATTTTAGTAATCGGATCTGCTAAATTATCATTTGACGATATAAAGTCAACAGAGATAATTTCATTTGAGAGCAACTGATTAACGGTATTATGTTTATGACGAATATGTCTAGACTTACCGTTATATATAAAATTTTGTGCCTTAGATATCACTGCTTGATTATCGCAGTGAATACATATGGCGGGCACTAGTTTTGGCCATAATGATATATCTTTCAAAAATTGTCGAAACTATTTTGCTTCTTCTTCCGCCTTATCTAAGGCTACAAATTCTGCTTCCATTGTAGATTAGGCAATACACTGTTTGAAAGATTTTCAAGATACCGCTGCTTCTCCAAGAATAAATACGTATCCGCTAGTTGATTTTGATTTCTCAGAATCTACAATCTAATTAGCATTGTTGTATCCTTCAAGTACATGTGAATACTGTGTATATCTCAAAACATATTCCTTGGTATGTGATACGTAACATAATACTCGTAGTAAATCAGTCCAATGATCATCACTAGGGTTATTAGTGTATCTTCTTAATTTGCTTACAGCGTTAGAAATATCGGGTCCTAGTGCAATTTATTAAATACATTAGACTTCCGATAATCTGAGAATACTCTAACTGTCATACTCCAATTCCTGTATTCTTGCAAAGGTTGATGTGTGGAAAAAAAGGATTTGTATTTTCTTTTATCTCATGATCCTTGAATCTTTCTATCATCTTATCCACGTAATGAGATTGAGATAGACTGATTCTATCTGGTATTCTTATGATTTTAATTTCTAAAATTACATCAGCAACTCCTAGATCCTTCATATCAAAATTGTTGGATAAAATTCTTTTAGTGGACTTAATAACTTCAATATTTCTCTCAAGTATCAGCATGTCATCTACATATAGACAAATAATGATACATGCATCTCCAACTGTTTTAGTGTACACACTTATCGCATTCATTGATAATATTCCATCTTTTATCATGACATTATCAAATCTCTCATGCCATTGTTTTGGAGCCTGCTTTAGACCGTATAAGGATTTAACTAATTTACATATTTTATGTTCTTAGCCTTTGACTATAAATCCTTCAGGTTGCTTCATATATATTTTTTCATTTAATTCACCATTTAAGAATGCAGTCTTGACATCCATTTGATCGATATCTAAATTGTGCAATGCTGCAATAGCAATTAGCATCCGAATGGAAGTTATTCTTATTACCGGTGAATAAGTATCGAAGTAGTCAAGTCCTTCTTTTTTTCGATAACCTTTGTCTACTAATCTAGACTTGTGCTTATCGATAGATCCATCGGGTTTTAATTTTCTTTTGAATTACTCCCAATTGGTTCACTGTCAGGAGGCAAGTTTGTCAATTCCCAAGTATGATTGTTTAGGATGAATTCTATTTCGCTATTTATAGTTTCTTTTCATATTAGTGCTTCTAGGGTAGACATGGCCTCTTTATATGTTTAAGGCTCGTTTTCAATAGCATATGTTATGAAATCCGGACCAAAAGATTTTGAGATTCTTGATCTCTAACTTTTTCTTGGTTCAACTTTCGCACTATCAATTGGTTCCTTGGGGCTTTCGTTTCTGAACGTCATCCGTATGTTCTTTTCCTAGAAGTCTTATCTTCTTCCTGTTTGTATGGAAAGATGTCTTTAAAAAACACATCTCTAAATTCGATAATCATATTTGCATGTATATCTAGTATTTCTGATTTATGTATCAGAAATCTATAAGAACTGCTATTCAAGACATAGCCTATGAATATGCAGTCCATTATTTTTGCTCCTAAATTGATCTTTTTAGACAGTAGTGCCAGTATCGTTGCAAAGCACCCCCACATTTTGAGATAATGCTAGGAAGGTGCCCTTCTATGCCATAACTCAAATGGTATAAGAATAAGTTTCTTGTGGGGTACTCTGTTTAGAATATAATTTGCAGTTAACAGAGTTTCCCCCATAAGTTTTGTGGAGCTCCAGAACTTACGAGATGGAATTGACCATCTCCTTCAAAGTCTGTTCTTCCGTTCAGCAATCTCATTTTGCTGAGGAGTATATGGTGCTGTAGTTTATCAAATTTAGCACATAACTCACTATTTGATTCATATTCTCCGCCTCTATCAGATTTTAGAATCTTTATATTCTTGTTGAGTTGATTCTCAACTTCGACTTTATATGTTATAAACATATTCATTGCCTCATCCTTACTGTTTAGTAGATACACATAACAGTATCTTGTACAGTCATCAATAAAAGTAATAAAGTATTATTTTCTGCCTCTTGTTGGCGCAAATTTTAAGTCACACAGTCGCTATGAATTAACCCTAAAGGTCATGTATTTCGATCAATTGAGTGAAATGAATTTTTCGCGAATTTGTCTTCAACACAAATCTCACACTTGCGAATTTTTTTCAAGTTGAGTTTAGAAATATATCCTAAATTAGACAAGTTTTTCAATGACTTGTAATTTACATGTCCTAATCTAGCATGCCATAAAATAGGAGATTCAAGCAAATAAACATAAGTTTTTCCTTTATTGTTGAGTTTAGGGTACAGATATACGGACTTTTTGTCCACTACAGCAACATTAGCCTTATATAGGTCAGCAACAAGACAACCCTTACCCACATACATCTCACCCTTAGTAAGTACAAATTTATCCGATTCGAAAATCATTCTAAAATCTTTCTTACTAAGGATTGATTTAGAGATCAGGTTCTTGCGGATATTTGGAGCATGTAGTACATCGTTCAGAGTGAGCTTCTTTCTAGATGTCCACTTCAGGATGACCTTTCCTTTTCCCTCAACCTTGTAGACGGCTGAGTTACCCATGAAGGGTTGCTCATCTTGCTCTAGTTTTTTATATTCAAAAAATAATAATTTCTCAGAGCAGATGTGCCGAGTAGCCCCAGTTCTACCCACCAATCCTTATTGTTGGTTGTCAGATTCACTTCTGATACCACAACTGATAGGCTTGATGACACATGGTTGGTCAGGTTTGCCTGTGAATGGTCCTTCTTGTTCTTTTTAGGACGACTACGGCATTCATTCGCCTTGTTCCCTCTTTATTGCAGATGTAGCAAGTACCCTTGAAGCGCTTGTTCATGCCTTCTTGGTCCTTACTTTTGTACCCCCTGGGCAGTCTTCTTCCGCTTCAAGTCTTTGGAAGTAGACGAGTTTCCCTTTGAGTCTTCGATCACATTGGTCTTGGATTCAGAGGAGAACTTGTTGCTCCTTTTCTCGGACTTACGGTTGTCCCTTTTAATCTGAAACCTCACAATGAGATCTTCCACTCAGCTCCTTGTGCTTATGTTTTAGGTAGTTCTTGAAATCTCTCCACACAGGTGGGAGTTTCTTCACGATAGTAGCAACTTGAAAAGTTTCAGCTAGAATCATACATTCAGCTTCTATTTCGTGCAAGATAAGTTGAAATTCTTGCACTTGACTGATCACAGTCTTGTTGCCCACTATTTTGTACTCCAGAAATCGTCCTACGACGAACTTCTTGGTATCGATATTTTCAATCTTGTACTTCTTATCAAGACTTGCCCATAACTTCTTTGCCGTTGTGATAGGACTGTAGACATTGTAAAGAAAGTCATCCAGTCCGTTTAAGATATAGTTACGACAAAGGAAGTCACCTTACGTCCATGCATCAACTGCAAGGAATGAGTCCCGATCAGTTTCGGGTTCCCGTGGATCCTCTTGCAGGAATTTGACCAAATGCAGAGTGGTCAATTAGAAGACCGTTTTCTATTGCCACCTCTTGAATTCAGTGCCATCAAAATTTTCTGGCTTCTCCGATTTCGGGTTAGGAAGTGGAGCATGCACCAATGTCTGAATTTACATTTTTGATGCCTTACTGGTACTGCCTTTTTACAAATTCAAGCAGAATATAAGTAACTTCAAGAATATTAATTGTCTTAAGAATGTTAGATGCAGGAATAGATCTGACAACTAATCAATGTTATATACAGTAATATTTATGAATATATATTTCAATATAACTCCTGTATAAAGAACGTTAGTTCACTTATACAACAATTGGAGTGAGGTACGCAGTAGCGAATCTCCTTAAGACAATTACGTCCCCGCTTCGGTGCTAACGGGTTACTGGACGCTGGTCTCTCAAGATACAACACTCCTTCACGGTATTTGGATAGCACTACCAAATCACCGTACGGTTGAACCGTAGTTAATCAGTACCTTCACAGAATTTCAATGCTGCAGGATGAAGACAAATTTCAGGGAGAATATTTGCCTTAATTTTGGAGGATTATTCACTGTAGAGAAAGGAGGGAGAGAAGAATTAATGTCTTAGCAAGACAGAGATTCAGACGACAATTCTATTTAAGAATGTGTTGAATTTTCTTTTTTTCAGAACGAATCTTTTCTTCAGATTTTTCTTCTAAAAATCTGAATTTTCAGACTGGCTCTTTTCTCAGTTCTGAATTCTGTAAGAGCAAGAGAAGAGAATGTTTTCGCTCAGTTGCGACTGTCTGAACCGTTGCAACTATTCCTGTCTGAACCGTTACAACTGTTCCAGACAAGAACTGCTGCAGCAGGTTCGGGTAGCGAAGCGGGTCAAAACCCGCTATAGCATCGCACCCATGTGGCCCGGTTCAAAAAGAACCGGACCAGGTTGGATACGCGCCCAAGCCCATACCCAGGCCCAGGCCCGGACCCGAGGCTCGGTCCCGAGCCCCGGCGGCAGCGCCGGGCGGGCGGCGGCGGCGCGCGTAGGCATGGTTTCCCCCAAATCGTGGGCGAAAACTCCAAGTACCCAGAGAGCATGCCCTTTGTTCCTATTTTCCTCTATTTAAACACTTCAATTATCCATCCCATATCTAATGTGGGACTAAATGTTTGAGCAACTTTTTACTCTCCTTTAGTTTTTGAATTAGACAAACTTTAGACTTGAATATCTCATTCATTTTAAGACGGAATTGAACATGTAAGTATACTACGTTCTTCCCAATGTAAGGAGAACATGCTCCAACCATTATCCCGCTGTGGATCTTGCCTTAATTCAGCTCAAAGATTCACTGTTTAATTCTTCATTTTCCCAACATATTTTCCTATCATCTCTACCTTGGTCATATGGATAATGCTTTTGTACATTTTTGGTGCTTTCAGATGATTAACAAAAATGAAAATTTAATAGTAGTATTTTCTTCAAATCTTCTGCTATCTTTACATAAACATTGTTAAGATAGAACACACCCATTTGTACCTTCATTGTAGTCTTTGCATTGAGGTTAGGGAGGAGGGATTCTCTTACTTTTTTCTTTCTTTTTATTGGTTTTCTGGGTGCATGTGTGGGTGGGGGGTTGGGTTTTGCTCATTCACACTAGGAGGTGATCTTTTTGCTTGTTAGTAGGAGTTAATGGGCTGCAGATATGCTTTGATGATTTAAAAACAGTCTTCTACTTGTAATTGCTTACTCCTAGTAGTTGTATTGATACTGGTAGATGTGTTTTTTATGTTAACAGATAGCATCTGTGTGAGAGTTTATGAGGAAAGGATTGATCTCTTGCGGGCATGCGTTGTGGGGGCACCTGGCACTCCTTACCATGATGGTCTCTTCTTCTTCGATATCTTCTTTCCTCCTGATTACCCTCATGAGCCTCCTGTAAGCATTTCTTTATTTATTTATTTTTGCTAGTCAATTTGATCTGCACCTAGTGAACCCCATCTTGATGGGAAAAGGCTTAGATGATGTTGATGTTTTCTGACTCCTGTTAATCATTTAAGGCTCGTCAATATTTTAATGAGACTAATTAGGTGATATACTGATGACATATTAAGTAGATAATGTATCTTCACATGAAAAGAGTTTTCTTGAACAATGCCTTCTTAGGAAATAATTTTTTTTTGGCACTTAAAATAGTGTAATATGATCATTGCAGTATATTTGGCTCGAGCAACTTGATATTCTATCTGATATTATAGTTATCTTTCTCACCGCCAAATAGCTTTTTATTTTAAGATAAAGTCTTTGCATAAATTTAGTTGTATTTTTCTGCATTAGCTTGTTAAATCTTTTACAAATAGTGGCAGATCAGCGGATCAGCAAGCCAGTGAAACCACTTGAGGATGGGCTTAGCGGTAAGGGTTGGGCACTGGGTCTCTCCCCCGTCCCTAGTGAAGCCACTGATTAGATATGGGTATCTGTGAAAATTAAGGAATAACAGTCCTTATTCGAGATTGCATATGATTAATTAATATTGATTAGTGCTATTGACAAGCTGCTTATTTTGTTTCTTGTAATAGATTTTGTATCAAAAATTTGGAAAGTTCATCTAACAATTAGCTTTCATTTAATTTCATTCTACAATAGAAGACTATAATGTTGAAAAATCAGAAAAAGTCTCTAACAGTGACATCTCTACTTGTAGTTAAATCTCATTGGGTGTGTAAAAGGAGCACATGATGTTACTCTATTCATAGTTGTTCTCTTCTAGCAGATGTTGAAATTGATATTTTTTTGGATATCGAACTCAGTATCTGTATATGGTTAAAGTCAGATGTGGATCCATATCTTATATGGATACTGACTAGATATTGCTGATTAGAGTTAAAAAAAATGTATTCATGCAAGAGAAGATTTATGTATTAGGGCATGGTCCAAGTACAGTCAGATGTTCAAGTGCAGTACGCATGTATTCTTATCCACATTTTAAATGGACATATGCCAATATCACATCTGGCAAAATATGACTAAGGAATTGGATCTGGGGGACTGTTTTTCTTTACATCCCTAATCTTTGGTGAAAAGGAAACATGTTTCGAGATTTAAAACCTCTGAGTGCATGTGTGGACACACCTTTTGACGATTGTTTGCCCTAGATTTACCTCCTCCCCTCCTAATTTCTTATTTTCTCCCTCATTTGCCTTCACATCTGAACATGTTGCATGTGTCCATAAAGTCCACCTGAACATGGCACACAGAACATAATAAAAAGTCTGATATGTTTGAATTTCCTTTTTTTTCCTGCATTAATCTTTGTCAATCTTCAGGTAATGAATCTATTTTCAGCAATGAAACCTTTAGCAACCATCAATCTAAGTTGTCACCTTTTTCCTTGTGTAATGTCAGAGCCTAGTATAATGTATGATGTCAGACCCTAGTATGATGTGTTACATTACGCTGTGCCTAGAGCTCAAGCACGTTATGGGTAGAATCAAACATTTCAACTGTCTGTGTTGTGCAGATGGTGCACTATAACTCTGGTGGGCTTCGGCTGAATCCCAACTTGTATGAGTCAGGAAAAGTTTGCCTCAGCCTTCTGAAGACATGGACCGGAACAGGCACAGAAGTATGGGATCCAGAAAGCTCCACCATTCTCCAAGTTCTCTTATCCCTTCAGGCACTTGTTCTCAATGACAAGCCATATTTCAATGAGGCTGGTTACGACAAACAGATGGGAAGGGCTGAGGGTGAAAAGAACTCCATCACCTACAACGAGAATGCCTTCCTTCTCTCATGCAAGTCAATGCTTTATCTATTACGCAAGCCACCTAAGGTGAATTCGAAAACTTATCTTAGTGGGAAGCTTTGACAAATTATCTCGCCATCTATTATAGTTTTCAAAAACAAAATTTGAGATTTGGGCTTTGTTTTTAGGTTTGAACTTTTAACTTAAGCTGTAGAACTAACATTTAAGCTGCTTATGCAAAAAATGAAGTTTAAAAATATGAAATATATTAACAAAGTAGCACACTAGAACTTAAAGGTATTGAGACTTCAAGGAGTCTCAGATAGATAGGAGTATGCAATTATGCATTGTAATATGGGCTCCATCATCTTTTACATGTAAAATTTACTGGCTTTGTTTCTGGATGTTAGTTTGCTTTGGTTAAGCTAAAACTCAAACCTGGTTAATTCAATTTTGGTTTGGCCAAATTTGTAAACAATATTTTAAATGCCAGTTGGAAAAAAAACCTTCTTTGGCCTAATGGTGTAATTTCCTGATTATGTGCAGCACTTTGAGGAGTTTGTGGTTGAGCATTTTACTCGCAGATCACATCATATTCTCCTGGCTTGCAAAGTTTACATGGATGGTGCTCCAGTGGGCTGTTCATTGGAGTCCGGAAAGGCAACGGGTATTGCTGGTCAAGAAAGTTGCTCTACTGGTTTTAAAATCATGCTTGCCAAACTCTTTCCGAAGCTTGTATCAGGTTTCACCGAAATGGGGATTGATTGTAGCCAGTTTCTTAAATAAATTAGCCCAGTTCTTCTCGCGAGGACTCAAGACTTTGTCTAGAATACTACTAGCGTATGCTTCATTGTTCTTGCTGTATGATTGCTGTACTGAATTTGTGAAACCATCGTTGTGTAAACATATCACAAACACTAGTGGTGGTGTAGCTATAAATAAGCTGATCTGTATGTCTCTAAACTCAGTGTGCTGTATGCACATTTGAGCGTGGTAATGAAAAATGCTGGCTTCTTGTTGTTAATAAGCGCAACTGTGTAATGAAATTTTCTTGTTGATATATGATATGTCTAGCTTATGAGGTTTAAACTGAAGAGTATTGCAACTATGTAAACATTTCGGGTATTGTAATTTCCTTTGTTTTATGTTTTGACTGTCAATTATTGAGATGCATTGATTTTATTCATTTTAAACATGATCTAGTTCATATGAAATAACAATTGCATGGCTGAACACAAGGGTCTCCCACTTCAAAATCCTAATGTAAAAGGCGAAAAAAGAAGAAAGAGAACCTGCACTAAAAGAACTACTCTTTTTCTTTTAGTAGAGAAACTATTAATTTTTGTTATCAAATACCGCCTCAGTTCATTATCAAACCGAGCAAAGCGAGATTTCTCCCGTGACTCTTTCTTGGACTTTGTCTGTCCGTCTGTCTCTCGAAGAGAGAGAACCAGAGAGAAAGCAAGAGAGAGCCACCCTCTCTCTCTCTCAACGGCCCTCCCCTCTCCTCTCCTCCCTCCTTCCCCCTCTCTCATCTTCCCCCTCCTTCTTCCTCCCCTCTCACCGCTCTCTCGCCTCTTCGCCACTCGGTTTCACCGCTAAGTGCTAATCTAGTTACAGTAACGTTCAAAAAAATTCTGCTTTTTTCAAAGCGTGTTCCCAGGGCTTTATCTAGAATCCAGGTGTAATCTCTTCCACCACAAATAGTATCACATTACTTGTTTGATCTCCTTGCGTCATTTCTTTATACAAATTTAAGCTTCATGAGAGGTCTTAAGTTTTATTATTATTATTATTATTATTATTATTATTATTATTATTATTATTTTAAAGGCCTACGACCGCTTGCCATGTCTCCACGCCTACTCCCCTCGCGGCCGCTCTTAAAATTTTGCAGAGCTCTGCCTGGAAATTAGACGAGAGAGACCCCTCCTATCCTTGAGATCTGCTGCTGTAGTTGGTGGCCACCCAGTCAGCTCCATTGCTGCCCTCTCTCAACGTGTGCTTCACCTCAAACACAGGAATATCCTCACTCAGTCGCCACACACACACACACACACACACCACACACACACATTCAGAAGAGATGAATCGCCGTGGCCGCCCTTGATCATTGGTATCGCTCTAAATTGTGAGTGAGCAGCGTGCACAGTCAACCAGGTCGCTTTCGTCTCAATATCCACCACCGACCTTGCTTCGAACCCACGGCCGACTACCAACAACAGCGGCCCATTACTGTTCCTCACAATGCCATCTTTCTATTACATGCTGCCTCAACCCTTCCTAATTGTGGTCTCGAATCTCGATTGGCTCCATTTTACCCCGAAAAATCCAGCCAAGTCTTTGCTTTAGGAAGAGTCTCCAGCTCATCTTTTTTCACTCCTGAAAGATCATATGTCTTATGTGAAGCAGGAGTCAAAACCTCTAGAGCCCAACTAATTTTAGCAGGGACCTACTGTGTCTTTTGCGTCCTGGGAGATTGAACTTCACCCACACACACGATTAAATTCGGGACATGACTCTGATACTAATTGTAAGAACTTGAGATATCATACCAAAAGACTAGCCTTCTAGGTGAAGTTGTCTAAATTCTTATATACCCAAGAACGTCCTCATGTCTAGCCGATGACGGACTATTAGTTCGACATCCAACTCAACATTGTCGACACGCCTTCTCTTTGCCACAACCTAGCCCGATCCCCATTAAAGCACCACCACTCTTCAATCGAGTACAACACAAGGTTCTTCCCAATCACACCTCGTAATTTCTCCCACATAACTTTCAACCATGAGCATTCGACGATTAAGTGAGCAACATCCTCAGCAAACACATTGCATCACGGGCACTGCATATTCGAAGCAAGGCCTCTCCCGTGCAGGAACGTCTTAGAACAAATACAATCCTATTGAATGCGCCATATCCATGCACTCATGTGCTCCGACGACACTAACTTCCAGTGTAATTTCAAATCATCACTATATCAAAACCAACCGAAGGGAAGTTTTCTCCCATGACTCATATACAAAATTTGTTTGTCTGTCTTTCCGTCTTCTTGAGAGAGAGAGAGAGAGAGAGAGCAGCTTAATAGCAGCAAAGACGTTGCCGGATCAGCAGGGATGCCGCCTTCCTCTCTCCCCTCCAACCTCCTCCTTCTCCCCCTTCCTCTGTCCCTTCCAGCCTCCTCCTTCCTTCCCTCTCTTCCTCGTTCATCTTCTTTGCCGCTCGTCGATGGAATTCAATCGGTTTCTCACTGTTAACGCGGTATACTAGTACCCTCCAAATGTTGGGGACCCGATGGAGATCTCCGAGGAAATACTAGAGTATTGCGGTAGAACAATCACAACACAATAAGAACAAATAAATGAGAAAGATAAGTGAGAAACACTGATTTAACGAGGTTTCAACAATTGCCTACATCCTCGGGGCATAAAGGGAGAGAGATATGATTCAAATAATCGATTCAGGTTAAAATACTGGGGACAATACTCCTCTTTATATAGCCAAAGATTCTACGAAGAAAAGAAAATCAACATATATTAATTCGGATAAGAAATGAATCAAGAATCCAAATAGAAAACGGCTCAAAACTATCGTGCGGTCAACCGCTCTCTGTGCAGGCTCAAGTTTGCGCTCTCGCTGATCGATCTCTAGTTGTGCAGAGTCAAAAACACGTTCTGGACAGTTGACCCGGCGATCAACTGACTGTCTTCTGCTACGCTGCTCCCTCTGGGCGGCCGATCGAGTAATTGACCGCTATAATACTTTTCTCCCAGTGTGCATGTTTGTGCACGGGCGATCGATCTTTAGCTGTGCTTCATCTTCTTAGGCACGCCGTTGACCCCCTATTAATTTTTTTAAAGCCGTCCCACCTGGCGACTGGGCCAGGTGGATCTGGCCTTTTAAATTTAGGATTTTTTTTTTTTTTTTGTCTAGGCTCCCTCCCCCTCTCTCCAACGGTCCAAAATTGGAACATTGGAGGGCTATTGTTCAAAAAAACTGATGATTATTAATGATGCTACTTACTCTTTATCTGATATTTATTATCCTACAACATATTTAATTTTAATTGAGTGTATTAATATATGTGGTGTGATGGAAGAACATGAAAATAATTTGAATTTAATTCATTGTATTCAAGCAATGAAAAATAAATGACTCGAATATTTTAAAATAATTTACCGATTTATCTAGTTGCATGTATTTTTATGCACGTTGTAAATTAGACACATGATTATTTGAAGGCTTATTATGAAATTCTAAAATTGGATATATATTTTTATGAATTATTTAGTAAAAATAAAAAAAGAAATTAATGCTTTATATGATGAAAATAGTGAAATTTATAGTTCAAGTATTAATATCTCCTGTCATAGACAGATTAGTAGTAAAGTTGAGGATATCTCTAAACTTAGTAGAGGGCAATAACTACTATTGCAAAGAGTCAAAAAACCCCGAGGGTCTTCATCAAGCTCGAACTGTGAACTTGATAGTTATCTAACCACTTCATTTGAATTTGGTGAATATTCTCAAGATATAAAATTTTCAATCTGCAATGGTGGAAGGAGCATTTCAACAAAATTTTCAATCATGACAATTATTGCTAAACAAATTTTAGTAACAACGGTATCAACAAGAACTGTGGAGCAAGCATTCAGTGCGGGAGAAGACTGAGGATGCCGGTACTAAGAAGTTTGTCGTACGACGATTTCTGGAGTACAAAATGGTGGACAAAAAGACTATAATCAGTCAGGTACAAGAGTTCCAACTTATCTTGCACGAGATAGAGGCTGAAGGTATGAATCTACCTAAAACTTTTCAGGTTGCTACTATTGTGGAGAAACTTTCACCTGCATGGAGAGATTTCAAGAACTACCTGAAGTACAAGCGCAAGGAGCTGAAGTCGGAAGATCTCATTGTGAGGCTTCGAATTGAGGAGGACAATCGAAAGTCTGAGAAAAGGAGCAGTAAGAACTCCTATGAAATCAAGACCAATGTGATCGAAGACTCAAAGGGGAAAGCCGTCCACTTTCAAATACTTAAAGCGGAAGAAGACTGTCCAAGGGTACAAAGGTAAGGTCCAAGAAGGTAAGAACATGCGCTTCAAAGGAACTTACTACATCTGCAACAAGAGGGGCATAAAGCGAATGAATGTCGCAGCCGTCTCAAAAAGAATAAAAAGAACCATCCACAGACAAAGCTGACCGACCATGCGTCGCCTAGCCTTTCAGCTGTGATATCAGAAGTGAACCTGACGACGAACAATAAGGATTGGTGGGTAGACACTGGGGCTACTCGGCACAACTGCCCTGAGAAATTATTATTCTCTGAATATCAAAAACTAAAGTAAGATGAGCAACTCTTCATGAAAAACTCAGCCGTCTCCAAGGTTGAGGGAAAAGAAAAGGTCATCCTGAAGTGGACATCTGGGAAAGAACTTACTCTGAACGATGTGCTACATGTTCCAGATATCCGCAAGAATCTGATCTCTGAATCAATACTTAGTAAGAAAGAATTTAGAATGGTTTTTTAATCAGATAAATTTGTACTTACTAAGGGTGGGATGTATGTGGAAAAGGGTTATCTTGTTGATGGCCTTTTTAAAACCAATGTTGTAATAGTAGACTAAAAGTCTTTGTATTTGTACCCTAAGCTTATAAATAAAGAAAAGTCTTATGTTTATTTGCTTGAGTCTCATATATTATGGCATGCTGATTAGGACATGTAAATTATAAGTTTTTAAAAAACTTGTCTAATTTAGGATATATTCCTAAACTCAACTTGGAAGAAATTCGCAAGTGTGAGATTTGTGTTGAGGCTAAGTTCGCGAAAAATTCTTTTCACTCAATTGATCAAAATATAGAACCTTTAGGGTTAATTCATAGCGATTTGTGTGACTTAAAATTTACGCCAACTAGAGGCGAAAAAAAGTATTTTATTACTTTTATTGATGACTGTACAAGATACTGTTATGTGTATCTTCTAAACAGTAAGGATGAAGCAATGAATATGTTTATAACATATAAAGCCGAAGTTGAGAATCAACTCAACAAGAATATCAAGATTTTAAAATCCGATCGAGGCGGAGAATATGAATCAAATGATTTTAGTGAGTTATGTGTTAAATTTGGTATAATCCATCAAACTACAGCACCATATACTCCTTAGCAAAATGAAATTACTAAATGGAAGAATAGAACTTTAAAGGAGATGGTCAATTTCATACTCGTAAGTTCTGGAGCTCCGCAGAACTTGTGGGGGAAAGCTCTATTAACTGCAAATTATATTCTAAACAGAATACCCCTACAAGAATTTTGGTCTTATACCATTTGAGTTATGGCATGGAAGGATACCTTCCTACCATTACCTCAAAATGTGGGGGATGCCTTGCAAAGGTACTAGCACCATTATCTAAAAGACTAAGTTGGAAGTAAGAACTATGGACTGCATATTCATAAGTTATGCCTTGAATAGTAGTGCCTACAGATTTCTGGTTCATAAATTAGAAATACCATATATTCATGTAAACATGATTATCGAATTTAGAGATGATGTATTCTTTGAAGATATCTTTCCATATAAACGGGAAACAGATAAGACTTCTTGGAAAAGAACACATGAGATGGCGTTCAGGGACGAAAGCCCCGAGGAACCGATTGTTAATGCGGAAATTGAACCAAGAAGAAGTCAGAGATTTAGAATCTCAAAATCTTTTGGTTCAGATTTCATAGCATATGCTATTGAAAGTGAGCCTCAAACATTTAAAGAGGGTATGTCTACCCTAAAAGCACAAATATGAAAAGAAGCTATAAATAGCGAAATAGAATCCATACTAAGTAATCATACTTGGGAATTGGCAAACTTGACTCCTGACAGTAAACCAATTGGGTGTAAGTGGATTTTCAAAAGAAAATTAAAACCCGATGGATCTATCGATAAGTACAAGGCTAGATTAATAACTAAGGGCTATCGACAAAAGAAAGGACTTGACTACTTTGATACTTATTCACCAGTAACAAGAATAACCTCCATTCGGATGTTAATTGAAATTGTAGTATTGCATAACTTAGATATCCATCAAATGTCAAGACTGCATTCTTAAACGGTGAATTAAATGAAGAAATATATATGTAGCAACCTGAAGGATTTATGGTCAAGGGCCAAGAACACAAAGTGTGTAAATTGGTAAAATTCTTATACGGTCTAAAGTAGGCTCCAAAATAATAGTATGAGAAATTTGATAGTGTCATGATCAAAGATGGATTCATTATCATTGAATGCGATAAGTGTGTTTACACTAAAACAGTTAGAAATGCATGTATCATTATTTGTCTTTATATAGACGACATGTTGATACTTGGGACTAATATTGAAATTATTAAGTCCACTAAAAGAATGTTATCTAACAGTTTTGACATGAAGGATCTGGGGGTTGTTGATGTAATTTTAGGAATTAAAATCACAAGAACACCAGATAGAATCAGTCTATCTCAATCTCACGATGTGGATAAGATGATAAAAAGATTCAAGGATCATGGGATAAAGGAGAATACAAATTCTTTTCTCCCACACATCCACCTTCGTAAGAATACAGGAACTGGAGTACGCCAGTTGGAGTATTCTCAGATTATCGGAAGTCTAATGTATTTAATGAACTGCACTAGACCGGATATTGCTTACGTTGTAAGCAAGTTAAGCAGATACACTAGTAACCCTAGTGATGATCATTGCACTGCTCTACTACGAGTATTAGTTTACGTATCGCATACCAAGGAATATGCTTTGAGATATGGACAATATCCACCTGTACTTGAAGCATACAATGATGTTAATTGGATTGCAAATTCTGAGGAATCCAAATCAACTAGCGGATACGTATTTCTCTAGGAAGAGCAACAGTATCTTGGCAATCTTCCAAACAAACATGTATTACCCGTTCCACTATGGAATCAGAATTCAAAGCCTTAGATAAGACTGGAAAAGAAGCAGAATGGCTTTGATAATTTATGAAAGATATACCATTATGGCCAAAGCCAGTGCTTACTATATGTATTCACTGTGATAATTAAGCAGCTGTATCTAGGGCACAAATTTTATATATAACGAAAAATCTATACATATTCGTCGTAGATATAATACCGTTAAGCAGTTGCTCTCAAATGAAATTATCTCTATTGACTTTATATCGTCAAAAGATAATTTAGTGGATTCGCTTACCAAAGGTTTAAGTGGAGAGCGTATAAACTACGCATCAAGGGGAATGGGTCTAAAAGCCTAACCTTACCGAGTCAGCTTAATGGAAACCTCACTTAGCGATTGGAGATCCCACGGAGTAAGATCAAGAGGAAAAACTAGTTATGATTGACTCAGTAAGCAAACATTTAGAAGCTTGACTCCATTCCATTCCTAAGGTGCACACAAGTACTTTCTATAAGTGGATTAAGGATAAGCTAAATGCTTTTAATGATGCATATATATTGTTATTAAAACAAGTGGAGTAGAGTAAACTACTCTTAATAGGACGATCACCTATGTGAGTATAGAGCTGGGTCGGCTCTTTGAAAATTTCTATGGAGGCTGTTATTCCCTAAAGATACTCTCTGAAACTAAGAATGTCCATGGCTAAAATGGACACAACCGAGAACCAAAATTGATTTGAAAAGTTACTATGTGAAGCTTGTTGACTTGGCTTACACTAACGGCTAACAGTTCAAGACTTAGTTCACTGATTATCCAGTAAGTCCGATAAAGTTTTCGCTATAGAAGATTCAAGACCTAGTTCACCTATCCTGATACAATTTCTTTTCTAAAGTACCTTTCACAATAGAGTCAGTCTCTTTGTGTGTCAATTCCTTGAATCTCCATTTATTGTGGGGGATTGTTGGGAAATATAAAGAATTAAATGTGAATCTTTGAGTTGAATTACGTCGAGATCCGTTGATAAAAGCAATTGGATAATGGTTGGATTGTGTTCTCCTTCCATTGGGGATGAACATGGTATATTCACATGTTCAATTCCGACTTCGAATGAATGAGATATTTAAGTCTAAAGTTTGCCTAATTCAAAAGTCAAAAGGGGACTAAAGGCAGCTAAAAGTATTTAATACTACATTGGCCATGGAATGGAAGTTTGAAGTGTTTAAATAGAGAAAAATGGGAACAAAGGGTGTGCCATTTACTTGAAGTTTTCGCGCGCGATTAGGGAGAAATCATGCCCACACCCGCGCGCGTCGCCGCCGGCCGGTAGGCACCAGTGCCGGTCCCGGAGTCGGGGCCGGGGCCAGGCTCAGGTTCGGGTTCGGGTTCCCTACCCAGTCCGGTTCTTTTTGAACCGGTTCTCACGGGTATGGATTACAACGGATCTCACGCTCCACCATCCAGATCCGAAACACCGCAACGGCTGATAGGAAACCGTCGCGAACCGTTACAACGGTTGGGCAGTTTCTGTCTAAAACGAGCCGTGAACCGTTGCAACGGTTGGGCGGTTTCTGTCTGAAACGAACCGTTGCAACGGTTTAGACCGAACCGTTGCAACCGTTCGGACGGATTTACCCCTCCCGGAACGCTATAAATAGCGCCCCTTTTCTCCCATTTTAGACACAGAGACAGCAACAGAAGCAGAAACACAGTCCTTCTGCAGTGACTTCCAACAGATTCCGAAGTGAATTTTGCAACTCGAATTCCGAAGTGACTTCCAACAGATTCTGAAGATTCGTTCTGAAATAAAGCTCAGAAAATTCAATAGATTCTTTAATAGAATTGTTGTCTGAATTTGTGACTTCCAGAGAAGAATATTCTTCTATCTTCCTTCTTTCTCTACAGTGAGTGTTCCTCCAAAGTAAAGACAAATGTTCTCCCTGAAATTTTTCTTTGTCCTGCTGCTTTGATAATCCTGTGAAGGTACTGGTTAACTACGGTTTGACAGTACAGTGATTTGGTAGTGCTATCCAAATAGCATGAAGGAGTGTTGTATTTTGGGAGACCAACGTCCAGTGACCCGTTAGCACCGTAGCGGATGATGTAATTATCTTAAGGAGATTCACTATAAGCGTGCCTCACTCCAAGTATTGTATAAGTGAATTAATTTTCTTTATACAAGGGTTATACTGATATTCAGTATATTGAGACTGACTTATATCAGTCTAATTGGTGTTTAACCAAAGAAGGTAATTGAAAGGTGGTTTTGTAATTAAAGAATGTTCTATTGAACGAAAAACCTCCCACCTGATATTCACCGAGCTGGCCAATTAAATCGGTGACATTGATTAGTTTCAGATTGACTCCTAGAACTAACAATTTTCTCATTGTTCATCAATTTAGGGAAAAAAGTATCATCGACAGGAAAAGACATACTAATAAGAATTAGCATCATTCAGAGGGGTCCACGGGTGTTAGTGTTGTGTAGAATCATGTAGGTTAGTAAAAAGGTTTAAAAAAAATGAGCATATGAATTACTTAATAGTTGGGTACGAAAAAGTTTTAATTAGATGTATCTTTTATGATTTGATTAGATTTAGATAGGCATTGTTATGGTAAAATTAGGTAGAGTTTAGTAGGAGTTCTAAATATATTTAAAATTAAAAAATTCCTCATACCTTCCTAGTCTATCTATGTTAAGAGAAACCTGAATTATAGAAAAGAGGAGATAAGTCCATATGCTTGCAAGCCCGCACATCCAGTAGAACTCATCCGAACTCCGATATGCGGGTATCATTGTTCGAATAGGGAAAGAGAACCAAATAACATGTATCCTAGGGTTATCATCATACAAGTGCGTGTGGATGCTAATAGGCACTGAGAATGCAATATCACGCTAACACCAGGCGTCACGTACAATAGATAGCCCTACAGATTCAAGAGGTGGCCCCCACAGATTCAAGAGGTGGCCCCCACCATGTGTATGGTGTGGCACTTTGCTCCGTGTGGCACTTTGCTCTGAGGGAAACAGGATTCTAGAGGTGGCCCCCGTGGATTCAAGAGGTGGCCCCCACCATGTGTATGGTGTGGCACTTTGCTCCACGTGGCACTTAGTTCCTTTCAAGATCCGCCGGACGCTAGCACGATTGTGGGATACATCCTCGTCAATCCCGACACCAGGCGGCAAACCGCCGGACGCCGGTTTGACTGTGCTATTAACAGGTCAATAGTACATGGGATATGGGTACCGGGTACAGGAGTCCAGATGTCAAGTAACAGTGATACAGTCATATGTCAAGGTCCAGTGAAAGGTGTCTAGTGTACAGTCAGTGAGGTAATGCCATCAATAACAATCAATACCTTATGCCATTTCAATTACTGGGAGGCTACTGGACGGTAACAATATCAGTACAGTAACAGTCAATCAATAATCGTATACACGGTGAACAATATCAGTAACAGTAACAGTAACAGTAACAGTAACCGTGTATACGATGAACAATAGAACTGTACCGTGGTTACGGTCAAACAATCATTTCCCAGTAACTTTCAATAACATGGATATAATAACAGTAACAGTCTAGACACTGATCCTCGAGTCACCAATAACAGATATCAAATAGTAAAAGCTATCAAACTCTGAATATATATAAAATCACCGATATCGCTAAATTTACTCTCACAATAATTCCATCCATAACACTGAGTAACCCAGTCTCTAACATCATAACAAGACCATATCAATATCTAAATGAGTCATCACCAATAAAAGAATATCAAGTCTGAAAAGTCCTCTACATGAAATATACCAACTCATCTTAATGCATATCAGGTTTAATCGTAAAGAATGTAAATCCAATATCATCTATAACACAAGTTCAGTCCAACTCCGAATAAGTTCATGTACCATCCAATCGTCATAATCTTTTAGTAAGGTAAGTTCACATCCAATATGTACTCGATCAACAGCAATGTAGAATAGTTACTACTGATACTTAACATCAACGACATATCATCTATCAGACCCCAAATGCCAACAATGTCCATCTCATCTCAATATCAGTCAGGCTCCAATGAAAGAATATAGTTTCTGGGTACTTCTAACTCAAGATCAATCTAAGACACAACTCAACTAATCCAGTTATATCTGATATGTCCTCAATACTCAACTAATAAAGTCTTGTCAATTACTGATCACCATACAATGTAAATAGCATAAGTCCCAGGTCAATCCAAAGTCATCATATCCAACTCATATTCCCAACAGTTACAGGATCATCAATTACCGCTATACATCGAGCAATCTGATACAATAATTATATACTAATAATTATAGTCTAGTTCTCACACTCTACTATTCTACTCTGAACCATAAGTCTTCACAGTTCCCTCTTCTATTATGATCAGTCATAATATCCCAACGCCAGACAACATATCCAATACATGCATAACCTATTCCTATGCATTCAACATTGTAAAGTAGAAGGAGTGACAACTCACATTCGTGCTTAATGATCTCTACACAAAATTATGTAACATATGCACTACATGTACTATTAATTTCAGATTGTATATAAGATTTTTTTTGCTTTCAAAAACCTATTTAAATAAATAATTAGAGAAATAAGTTTTTTCAAAAAATATGTATCAAAACTGATCTATGACAAGCCATGTCGGCGCCACGCGAGATTCCCTTCGCCAGCTTAGCATTGGTGGTTGGGAAAATTTTTGAACGTAAAATAAGTAGTAATGTTGCATTCAGGTTTGTAAAACCCGAACGCAATAAACACTCATTTTGATTCGGATTTCCTAAACCTGAACCAGAGATCATGGACATAAGTGTATAGTTCTGCGTTCAGAATTTTCAAACTCGAACCAGAGTTCATACATAAAACTAGTGGATTTTGTGTTCAGATTTTTCAAAGTCGAACCAGAGCTCATGCACAAAACTAACAGTTTTTGTATCACCAGGGAAGCATATATTGATATCACAAAACTCAATATCATAAATATATTTAAAAATAAAAACAAATTCATCACAACATATCACAATATCACAAAATATCACATCAGAAGTTGCTTTTGTGATATCATATCATAATATACCAGAATGCCACAAAATATCATATCACCAAAGAATATCAGAAAAAACAGCTTAATATATCAAAATATTACAAAATATTAATATCAACTAGAGTAGACATGTCCCCCCCCCCCCCCCCCCCCCCCCGCCCCCCCCCCCACCCCCCGCCCTCGCCTTCCCGCTCCTCTCCGCTATCTTCTCTCTTTCTCACCGCAGTCGTCGCCGTTGATCGATTTCCCACTGAGCGACAACGGCATAGTAGTTTCACAAACACCTAAACTTCCACCCGTATTTGACACATGGACCCTTCAACTCGAGTAGGTATTAACGCTTTGTATATAAAGCTCACTAGAAAGTTTAGTGCGCAATAAATCGAATTTTACACGGAGGAATGGACAAAAGCCCCACAATACAATACAGCAGTGGAAGGGTCCTTTTTGAAACGAGAACGCCAACAATCTCTCCTTTTGTCCTCCTCTGCGCTCTCTCACCTCCCCCTCTTTCTTAAATTTCCCCAAATTTCTCCCAAATTTTCCTCCGTTCCGCTTCTCGATCCCATCGAAACCCTAGATTCCGCTGGTGCCGATCGTCGGAGCGGAGCAGAGAGGATCGCAGCACTGCATTACTCCCGATGGAGCCGCCGCCTGCAGCGAAGCTCCCCGCTCAGAGCACCAAGTGAGTAGTTGACGGTCGGTTAGGATTTCGAGCATTTACTTCTTGATTCCGTTAGTTCTGACGGTTTCCGATTGCAGGCTTTGTCTGTTCGGTGGGAGCTCGTCGTATCTGGATCCCGATGTTATGGAGTTATCGGTTTCGTCGTCTTCCTCTTGGACTACGGGTAATCAGAAGAGGAAGAGAAGCCAGGTTAAAGAATATATATTTTTTTTATAATTTTTTTTTTTGTCTTTAATTTTGTTCTGTCTTTTTATTAAATTGGTGATTGCAGATGTTTGTATACTGATTAGATCATTTTGATTCAACGATTTATGGATTTTCTTGCTCTATTCACTTTTTGATGTGGACGAGCAGCAAGAAAGGTTTTCGGTGGCCTAATTGGAGATATTTTTATAGATTGAATCGTTCTTCTTCTCTGGTTATTTTGCAGTGTGATCATTAATTTATTCTTATGTATTTGTATTATTTCTTCAAGTGATTATTGTTTTAAATCAATGGGATGAATAACAAGTTACATTTTAGAAGGCAATATGTCAGAGGGTAAGTGTAGGGTTTTGCATCCAAGAGTAGTGATGTGAAATTTGAGGCGGAATCATTTTATTTTATACACTAGAATGGGATTGGAGATTTAAATTAATAAATGATAAGCTTGATTCCCTAACTAAATTAGACTTCTACTTGTACTTGTTACTTTGGAATTACTTGCAGTAGTTTATAATACATGTTCAGACTATCATAACATTGACTGGGTATTGTTGACATTCTATAGTATTATTAAGAGTTGATACTTGATAGTATGGACAAAATGTGCATGGCATAATGTTTGATTACACTTTTGCGGTTTCAAGATTCATTATACTCTAACTTCTAGTGAGATGATCTCTTGAAAAGGCTTATATTGAAATAATCTTGTTGCGTCCTACATCACCCAACCGTTATGTGTGTAGTTTTTGAGTAGCTAAAATTCTTGAAATGCACTAAAAGGCATTGCAGGCATAGCTGCTGGACTTATCCATGTTTTATTTCTTTTTTCTAGGTTTTTTTTTTTTTAAACAACAGGTTGGCAAACTCCTAACTCACAATTAATACTTGTTAGCTGTTTTGCCTATAACTAACAATCTAAAACATCAATTCATAGTAAGGAATGGAGTTACTGAAAATATAAATTACCATGAGTAACATTAACAAGACATTGGGGATTTGCATTTTTGTTTGATGGTTTAGGACTTCTGAGATTGAGGACAAATGAAACAAGGAAAGGTTTTAGCATGGTTAACCAGTTGGTTTTTAATTGAAGAATATGGTTCCATTTGTCATTAACTCCTATACAAACTATTAATTCTACCCCCTATGAAGTTTTAAAAAGGAGGTGTATGTTTAGGATATAAAGTTTGGTAAAACCAACTTATATATTAAACGAAGCAGCATAAGCTTCTTGATGAGGACATTAAAGATCCAACGAGCTATTGGAAGGCCTATTCGAGTTGGAGAAGGAAAGCCTGAGTCGGAATTTTTTTCGTAATAGTAGTCTCTATTAGCTCTTTATTAGTTTTTATTGTTTCTTTTATTAGTTCTTTTATACCTAGGAGATGATGTGGTACGAGTAGTGCACGTGGGTTTTGTCTTTAAATACTACTGTAAGATTTTATTTGAAATCAATGAATGAGTTATGAAGAATTTTGAAACCTTAGTTGTTTCTTTGGAGTCTTTATGTGAGATGCATGAAGTGGAAGAGTGATTTTCTTGGGTGCATCCGAAAGCCTTATCTTTTACCTATTTTCTATATTTTCTTCAAATTGTAGATTAGTTTATTCCTAATCCCACCACCGCCTTCTGTCATGTGTCACTTCTCTATGTGCTTTAGCAGGTTCCCTAGATTTCTATTCACACTTTTAAAAATATTGAATGGAAGACGTTGAGCATGCTTAGAGACAACACAATCCCGAGAAGAGTGCACAAAAAACATATTTTGCTTACATTGGTCAATTTCTTAAAAGTTATAAACTTGTTCCCAATTGCCATAAATAATTTGCAGTATATAACTCTGTCACCCAAACATATACTTCTGGTTCAAATGTAGTTTCATAACTACATATTTGAAGGATAATGTTGGCTGATGAGTTAGATTTTAACTAGGTGAGATTGTAAAGCTGCACTAAAGCCCAGTGGTGAGATTGAGCAGGGTGGTTGTCATGCACTTTGTGATATTGTTGCTGAAGCAACTGGGTGATTTTGAACTCTGAGAAAGAAAAAGTGATATATATTTATAATCTTAGTTTGAAAGCCTAACCTTTCAAGTTATTGCCAAGGAAAGGTATGTTATTTTTAGATTGAAAAAAATGAAAATTAAGTACATCCATGGTTGCCAATTGTTCATGAAATTATAAGTGTGCTCGATTAATAATGGTTGCTTTATATCTCTCAACTATCACGCTTTGTTTCTTTGGTGGTACCATGAATCTCATTGAGGTGGGCTAGATGTAGATCTGTCTCCTTGGGTTTTCGGACACTGCAACTAAATAATTTGAGTCTTTATCAAACTTATGTTTTTTTTTTTCAGTTAGTCGGTCAAGTTTCTGAAAGAGTAAATATTATTAAGTGTTTGATTAGCTGATGCCGGCTGTGAAGAGACCAAGGAATAATTTAATTGGTATCCTTGGTCTTGTAAAGTTACTATATTTATATTTATATATAGTAACTTTATGTGTGTGTGTGTGTGTGTGTGTGTGTGTGTGACACACACACACACATATACACACACAAACACACACACACACACACACTCACACATATACACACACAAACACACACACACACTCACACATATACACACACACATATATGTATATGTATATATGTACATGTACATGTATATATATATATATATATATATATATATATATATATATATATATATATATATATATATATATATATATATATGTAAATACATTTCTTGTAGCTGATGCAGGTTGTGAGGAGACCAAGGATTTCAAAGTTACCATATTGGGTGGCAGGGTGACCCTTGTATAGTTTCTATATTTGTATATAAAGGAATAATTGTAATTCACATTGAGCTATTTTAAGTGCAAATGTAAATACTTAAGAAGATGACATGTGCAAGCTTAGAAAACTGAATTTACAATGCCGAGCTAATGGCAAATCATACTTGAGCAGAAATTTAAATGTCACATCTTATACTAAATTCAAACTGTCCTTAAACAAACAAAGAGACAAGATATTAAGAGACCAGACATTATATGTCTAACTGGCGAAGCCCCAACTCTCATCAAAGGTTCAAAATAAAAGATATAAGACTCATAAATCATAATCATCATCTTCAAAATTAAGATCATCAGGAGTTTGAAGAATATTTCATCAACATGTGTTTTCTCATCCTCTTCTTAGACACCTTGAACTCCTCTTCATGTACCTATCCTTAGACGACCATCTCATGTTCTTTCCTATGAAGTGTACAAATTACAAGACTTGGATGACCACATCTCATCCCGGCCTTTCCAGCTATTGGTGCTTCCTCAAGTTGCTTCATGTTCATCATTCCTTAGGAAAGTCTTCTTTCATCATCAGCAAGGCAACCTTTAGATTTGCTTTTCCTATGCATATATTCCATGACTTTCCCATCCTCAAAGTTGTTTTGGAAATTGGATTACTTTCTTTGTGAGATTTTCTGCACTGTTACTCATTGAACTGCAGAAACTGAACATTCAATCTCCTTGTGAAGATCCTATTCCTTTTTTGTTGCATTTATGTGGAGAAATATTAGAGTATCCAATTAACATTTGAGTGCAATACACACCTTTAAACTGAAAGATTCATATGCGCAAAAGAGAATTTTAAAGGCAAAAGGTGACACCAAGGCGTCAGACGCAGGGAACAAAGTATCGGCCGAGTCGGATACGACTCGGCCGAGTCGTATCCGACTCGGCGGCCTCCGGTTTGACTCGGAGGCCCGAGTCAGGCTTGGATCGCCGAGTCGACCCGGATCGGGTCCGACTCGGACCCGATCCGGGTCGACTCGGCGACCCACGACTTTCACCTTAAAAATCCGCTCGGGGAGAGAGAGAGAGAGAGATCAGATCTGATCTCTCTCTCTCTCTCGCGCTCGCCGTCTCCCCCGCGATGCCCTCCGGCCCTCGCCGTCCCACCTCGTCGCCGTAGCCGTCGCCGTCGCCGTCGCAGGTAACTCCTCCCCTCTCTCCCTCTCAGTCTCTCTCTCCCTCCCTCTGTGCCTCTCTCTCTCCCTCTCTTTCTCTGTCTCTCTCCCCGCAGGCCGCAGCGGCGCGCGCTCTCTCTGGCCTGCAGCGGCGCTCTCTCTCTCTCTCTCTCTCTCTCCCCGCATCTACTCTCTCTCCCGGCTCTCTCTCTCCGCAGCGGCGCGCGCTCTCTCTCAGGGAACAAAGTATCGGCCGAGTCGGATACGACTCGGCCGAGTCGTATCCGACTCGGCGGCCTCCGGTTTGACTCAGAGGCCCGAGTCAGGCTTGGATCGCCGAGTCGACCCGGATCGGGTCCGAGTCGGACCCGACTCGGGCGACTCGGCGACCCGTGACTTTCACCTTAAAAATCCGCTCGGGGAGAGAGAGAGATCAGATCTGATCTCTCTCTCTCTCGCGCTCGCCGTCTCCCCCGCGACGCCCTCCGGCCCTCGCCGTCCCACCTCGTCGCCGTAGCCGTCGCCGTCGCCGTCGCAGGTAACTCCTCCCCTCTCTCTCTCTCAGTCTCTCTCTCTCCCTCCCTCTGTGCCTCTCTCTCCCTCTCTTTCTCTGTCTCTCTCCCCCGCAGGCCGCAGCGGCGCGCGCTCTCTCTCTGGCCTGCAGCGGCGCTCTCTCTCTCTCTCTCTCCCGGCTCTCTCTCTCCGCAGCGGCGCGCTCTCTCTCTCTGTCTCTCTCTCTCTCGCTCTCTCTCTCTGTCTCTCTCTCGCTCTCTGTCGGACTCTCTCCCTCTGTATCTCTCTCTCTCTGTCGGACTCTCTCTCACTCACTCTGTATCTCTCTCTCTGTCGCTCTCTCTCTCTCTCTCACTCTGTATCTCTCTCTCTCTCTCTCTGTCGCACTCTCTCTCACTCTGTATCTCTCTCTCTGTCGCACTCTCTCTCTCTCTCACTCTGTATCTCTCTCTCTCTCTGTCGCACTCTCTCTCTCTCTCTCTGTCTATCTCTCTCTCCCTCTCCCTCTCAGTCTCTCTCCCCCTCTCTGTCTCTCTCTCTCCCTCTCCCTGTCAGTCTCTCTCTGTCTCTCCCTCTGTCTCTCTCTCTCTCTCTCCTCCACTGTGTTCCTCTCTCTCTCCTCTGTCTCCGTCTCTCTCCCTCTCTCTGTTCCTCTCTCTAATTAATTTGCATTTAATGTCATTTAATTTAGGTTAGTTTAGGTAAAGTTAATTTAACTTAATTTAGGTTAATTAATCTAATAAATTTTTGTAATTAAGTTAGGTAATTTAATAATTTTATTGAAGTTAGGTAATTAAGTTATTGTAGGTTAATCTAGTATAAATTAGTTTAGTTTAATTTAATATAGTTTCATTTAATTGAATTTAATTTAATTTAAATTAGTTTAGTTAACTTAATTTAGGTTAATTTAATTTAATAAAGTTTTGTAATTAAATTAGGTAATTTAATTATTTTATTAAAGTTAGGTAATTAAGTTAGTGTTGCTTAATCTAGTATAAACTAGTTTAGTTTAATTTATTGTAGTTTCATTTAATTGAGTTTAATTTAATGTTTTTTAATTTAGTTAATTTTAGTTTTAATTTAATTTAACAGATAATTTTTTTTAAATTTCAGTATGGCTTCAAAGCAACGCGATATTGGATGGGAACATAGTACCCCTGTTGGTGGAAGTAGAAAACTTGTGAAGTGCAATTATTGTGGGAAACAAGTCCATGGTGGTATCACTAGATTGAAGCAGCATATAGCACATGTACCCGGTCAGGTGGAAGGATGCTTGCGAGTATCAAAAGAGATATCTCAAATAATGGGACTACATCTTTCTGAAGGTAGCAAAGAAAGAGCGGCCATTAAATCTAAAAAAGACCGACTTATGAGATCTTTAAGTGCGGAAGATTTCTATGAGGTGACCGAAGAAGATTCTGATAATGAAATTGAAGAAGGTGGTTTAGAAGGAGTTGAAAGAAGACAACTGAAACAAGCTATGAAAGAAAGTCGTGAAATGGCTTGGAGATCGGCAGAAGGAGTTGATATTGGTGGCAGTAGTTCACAGCCTTCAGGATCAGGGAGTAACCGTGGATTGCGTCGGAGTATGACTATGAGAGAAGCTGAAATTCCAGCTCGTGGTATTGATCCTTACATGTTCCCAACAAAACAGAAATCAATCAAAAGCATGTTCTCAACTGAGAATATGAAAAAAGTTGGGAAATCCGTGGCGAAGTTCTTTCACTACAATGCAATACCATTCAATGCAGCTGATAGTGGTCCTTACTACCAAGCCATGATTAATACTATTGCGGAGGCAGGTCCAGGTGTAAAAGGCCCTACAGGGTACCAGATTGGCAATCTCTATTTAGAGGAGGAAGTGAAAGAAATTGGAGTATATATTGCTTCAATAAAAACAAAATGGCCGCAGTATGGTTGCACGATCATGTGTGATGGATGGAGTTCTCATAATAGAAAGCCTATTGTTAATTTCATGATTTATTGTGATAGAAGCATGATCTACCATACTTCTGTTGATACCACTAATATCTCGAAGACTGCTGAGTATATATCTCGCTAATGGATAAAGTTGGCGAAGAAAATATCGTGCAGGTTGTCACAGATAATGAGGCAAGTTTCAAAGCAGCTGGTCACATGTTGATGGAGAAGAGAAAATATTTGTTTTGGTCTCCCTGTGCAGCACATTGCATTGATTTGATGCTTGAAGATATTGGCTCTTTGAAATCAGTCAAGGAGACATTGGATGATGCTAAGGTGATCACATCATTCATTTACAATAGCCTCAAAGTGGTGAATTTAATGAAGCTATATACCAAAGATAGAGATTTGTTGAGACCAGGTATAACACGGTTTGCCACCGAGTTATTTCTATTGAAAGCCTTATTCGCTATGAGCAAGATTTGAAAAGAATGTGCACGACTACAGAATGGCGTGAATTCAACAAGGAAAGGAGTAGAAGAAGTGTGCGAGATAAGATTGCTAATCTCATTCTGACTGACCGGTTTTGGAAGAAGGCAAGAGAGGTCCAAAACATTATGGATCCTCTTGTTAGAGTCTTGAAGATAGTGGACCAGGACAAGAAACCTACACTATCTATTATATATGAAGCTATGGATAGAGCAAAATTGGCTATAAAGGCCTCAAATAAGAACTGGAAGAAGTACTGGGACATCATTGATAGAAGATGGGAGGGACAATTGCATAGACACTTGCATGCTGCTGGTAATTCATTTGCCTAGAAATCATATTTGTTGACTAGAAATTGAAACTGTCATATCATAACAATCGTTTGCTTACATTATTGCAGCATATTTTTTAAATCCAGCACTCCAATATTCAAAAAACTTTTCTACACATCCAGAAGTGAGATATGGATTAAAGGAGGTCATTAAAAGATTGGAGCCAGATTTGACTAAACAAGCAAGAGCTATTAATGAGGTAATAATAATTTATTTATTTCATCGATATAATGTTATGCAAATATTAACACTTGTGATGTGTATTCTCACAGATAAAATTATTTGTGGATGGAGTTGGAGAATTTGGAAGCTCACTAACTAGAAGAGCAGTGTAACAATCTCTTCCAGCTGATTGGTGGATTAATTATGGCGAAGAAGCTCCTCCCAATCTGCAGAAAATTGCCATCAAAGTCTTAAGCCAAACATGTTCTTCATCGGGTTGTGAAAGAAATTGGAGCACGTGGTCGCTAATTCATACAAAACTGCGCAACCGGTTGGCAATGAAAAAGTTGCATAAACTAGTATATGTGCATTACAATATGCGGTTGCGAGTAAGAAACTTGACATGCAAAAGCGACACTGATGATTATTACCACCCAATTGATCTGAACAATATTTTCAATGATGATGATATTTTGGATGAGTGGATTCGTGAGGGAGAACAGCCGATGTTACCACCAGATGACTTAGGTTGGTTAGATGAAGGTATTCGTCATACTGACGAAAGTGGCGGTGATGATGGTGATGGCGGTGATGATGACAGCGGTGATGGTGGTGGCGATGATGGTGGTGAGGGTGATGGCGGCAGTGATGGTGGTGATGGTGGTAATGTTGAAGAGACTCATGGTGTTGGTGGAAGCCAACGAGATGATGCTTTAACATGGGATTCACAATATTATGCCACACAAGATACAGATCATGGAGGCCGGGCGGGGATTTCACAGCAGCGTAGGCATTTGGATCGGTTGGTCGAATTCAGTTCTAGCGATGATTATTCGAGTGGACATGATTACTACTCACATGGTCATCATAGTCTTGAAGGCCATTTACAGGGGTTGGGTTTGACATCTGGCCAATATTCTGGCACTGATTATTCTAGCACTGGTGATTACTCTACTAGCAGCACTGAATATCGAGGTTTTGGGTATTATCACCATGGAGCTGATATTGCACAACCCCTACCGCCATATTACTCTGATAGTGGATCCTCTGGCCAATCATCTCAGCCTACAGGATCTCACCCGCAAACATATCATTATCCTTATTGTAACGCCCCGATCCCGGCGATACGGGGTCGTCACTGCGACGTATATACGTAAGTCCGAATTACCTTCCCGTATATACGCTAAGCATCAGTACAGACAAGAATCAGAGTACGGAAGCAAATGGTGCATTATACATTCCAACACATATAGTACAATTACACAGTTATCATCAGAAGTGATCATAATATTACATGAATATCATATCACTAGTATGCGCAAATGCGAGAATACAAAAGATATACATATATGATCAGTGTAAAAGGGTGTCCACATACATGTATGCAAGGAATGTACAAGTATGAATAGAAAAGGGCACTCACGAGTTTGCTAAAAGGAAACTCGAGAGGCTCACAGGGGGCCAAGAAGGATGGAGCTCTGAAAGGTCAACTGGGGGTCCACGCTACCGCTGCGCCACTCTGAGCAGTGACGGGGAGAATCCACACGCTCCGGGCTCCATGACCTGGACATGAGAATCCAGGGGAGTCAGTGAAACTCCCCAGGCGAGTATGATATAATGTCAGGTGGCGAGCCAGGATGAGTACAAGAGTCAAGTACAGGAGACAGGAGGGTTAGAACACAAAGGAAGTATATATGAACAAGTATATAATAATATCCATAAAACAGGAAATCCAAGGTAAAACTGATCATAAGCAAAAGTGATTGTATATGCTTAAATCACGGTCCCATGAGACTAATACATCGAAGGAATAATCCAAACAAGGAAACCCTCATCTATATACCTTTATCTCATGCCACAGAAATCCAAGCGTATAGAATCAGAGTTGCAAATCATATGAAAGCCAAACAGGAATACAACACGGAAATCATAACATGTATAGTAAGTGTAACAGGAATCAATAACTGGAATCTATTATTATTATTACTTGTCTGACCCATATATCTAGGTATGTGACCTGGTGTACGGCCAACCCACATACATCCATATATAAGCAAGCCAAGGGTTGTTAACGGAAGTAGATGGAGAACTGATAGAACTTCTTATAGTGGTTTCCATACACCTGGAACCGGCTTTGGAGGCCCAAAGTCCCCCTATTCAGTAATTCAGATTCACTACCGCCAGTACATATATATATATATGTATATACATACTTTTATACCCCACCACTATAAGCAAGATATCATTCCGGCATCCATCACTTCCTCCCATACCCATACAAGTTGTCCTTTTTATAGCTTATGAACATAATTATCAGATTTCGGGAATGAGCTATATCATAACAGGGATACATAACAGTGATCAGTACATAACAGTAATCAGGTACTACATTCCCTTTATCGTGATAATTATAAGAATCGGTGTATCATGCTTGGTGTCAAGAGATAGCATGATAAATGGTGATGTATATCAAGTAACATGCATAACAATGGATTGATAATAAGTCTGGGTAAGTCATGACATAACAAGATGGTCTTGCAAGGTAGTGGCATGCCAGGTGGTCAGGTGATAACATACTGGAAGTTAGGTGATAACATACTAAATGGTCAGGTGATATACATGTGTTAAAAGGAAGCATGAAACTAACAAGTCTGACATGGCAAGTAGAAACATAGAAGCAACTTAGTGTTCAACGACCACGAAGGGTCTGCCACGCATGGTATACGACAAAGGAGTAAGAATATCATAAGCATGGTACAAGCACAAGATGAAGCTACCATAATACAAGCAATGTAGTGCAATACATGAATATGGAAATAAGAAGCGAAATACTTATCGACCGATGAAACGGGAAACTCAAATAGAGGCGAGACTACTCGCATACAAGAAAGTAGCGAGTGAGAATACTCGCCTAAACCTCAAAGCGCCGAAGATCCGAAATCCACGAAATCCGGGGCACGCCATAAACTATGATATATATATGTAGAGTGAAGAGGAGAGAGAAAGAGAGAAGTGAAGATGATGTTAGTCAAGATACAAGTCAAGAAGTATAATATACAACATATAAACCAAGTATAAGATCCAAGTTTGAGAAGGTAAATAACTGTAACAAACAGACAGAATTAGTCGACTAGGGTAGGATGAGTAGTCGACTAATAAAGGGGTTAGTCGACTAACAGTCTGGTATAGTCGACTAATACTGGGTTCCAGAGAGTTGATATTCTGATTCAGGAAAAGTTAGTCGACTAGGGTCATAGGGGTAGTCGACTAACAGACATGACAAGTCGACTGATAGTTAGGCTAAGTCGACTAATACTGTGATACAGAGAGTTAAGGTTTTGGTTCAGGAAAAGTTAGTCGACTAGGGTCAAGGGTGTAGTCGACTAATACTGTGTTTCCTAGAATTGTGTTTCACAGGACAGAATAAGTTAGTCGACTAATGTCTAGGTCTAGTCGACTAATCGACTGGAAACAGCAAACAGAACAGATTTCTAGGGTTTTGGTTTGATGACTAATTAATCATGGATTTGAAGACATATTTGTACAAGATATGAAAATATAAACATACTAAGAATAAATCAAGTCTAGATGAGGAAGATTACTCACCAAATTGATGATGGAGAGGAAGAGGAAAGGTAGAGATGGTGATGATCCTTTGGTGTTGTTGATGCCCTTGTGGTTGCTTCCATGGAGGTGAAGGAGGAAGAAGATGACCTTGGTGATCTCTTGGGAGTTGGTGGTTGTTGTTGTAGTGATGGAGATGAAGAGGAGTTGGAGATTAGGGCTTTGGTGAAGAGAAGAGAAGAGAAGAGAAGAAAGAGAAAGTTGAAGTGAGAATGAATAAAGAAAGGAGAGGAAAAGTATTTATAGGTTTTGACTTTGTGAAGGAGGTGCAAATATGATAGAAGAGAGGGGGGTTTTTGTAAAGTGGGGAGGTGAGGTGAGTGTCCTTCCCTTGGCCACTTGGCCGGCCATGGGGGAGAGAGAGAATGAGTGGGATTTAAAAAGGATTAGGTGAAAGTGAGTGGGATTATGTGGAAAATTGGAATTATTGGAAAATTGGGAAAGGCTTTGGTTAGTGGAGGAAGGAAAGAAATAAAGGAAAAGGAAAAAGGAAAATAAATTGGAATAAGGAAAGATATTCCCTTGGAAGTAAAGGTGGAAATAATGGAAGTGGCGGATTCCCGGAACTGAGTCGTGGATGCTGAAATCTTTCGGGAAAATACCGGAATCGTCCGAAATTCAAGTATCTCGGAACGACCCGAAATAATTATCAAAAATCAAGAATATTATACTAAGTATCATAGTGAAATCCGTTCGAAGAAATACTTTATAGTTTTAAAACTAAAAATCCTGGAATCAATAATTTACCGACTCCGTTGGAATTTTCATAAAATCATAAAATTCTCAGAAAAAGTATGTAGGTAGAAAATATTATTCTAAGAAATAAAGTCTAAAGAATCATTTAGAAATTCCAAACCGTTTGTGAAATAAAAATCTAGGAATCGGTCAGCGGCACTGGCCGACACCGGTTTTGAAGACTTTCATTTTAATTCAGGAAAAATCTAGAAAATCATAGAAAATATATAATATTGGGAAATGATATTTAAAACTAAAATCGGTCAATTCTAATTATCAGAATGTCTAAATCGAGCAATACTCTAGGATCGGGCCTTCGGTTCAGACTAGGGCTGACTCCGAATCCACGAATCCAAATCCAAGACAAAACAACCATATAAGGAATTCATAATACAGAATAAATACAGGAAACAAATCGAAAAAATACGACCGAAAATCTGAATACGCAACTAAGTATGTATTCCGGGAACGGGGTATTACACTTATGGAAACTATATGCCTGGTTTCTATACTTATCGCGGGCCAGATGATAATGATGATTTGGAGCCTCCTCGTAATTCAATGTGGAAATGACTATATTAGCAGGTACTTATGAATTATTTGTGCAATTTACTATATTATGCATGTATTTTGATATTTTTCTACCGACGACGCTTGTATTTATGCTTTCACGTTATGTTTTGAGTGTTAGGTGATATGTTTTGAATATGTGATGCATGAATTTGGATGTTTACATTTTTTATGATTTGTCATGATTTTTTCATAATTTTTTTGGCGCTCTATGTAGCGTTTTTTGCGTATCGCCCGAGTCCGATCCGAGTCGCCGAGACCGATCCGTCTCGGTGCCGGCCGAGTCGGCGGCCGAGACCGAGACTTTGAACCATGGTCAGACGGAGCCCCCTACCGAGTTGAAAGGCGTCGCACGGTTGCTTGAAGCAAGTTCGAGAAATATTGAAACGAAATTTCTAAATTATTTGTGAATATTACCATATATGTAATTTAAAACACTATGTATACAGTAACTTATTTCAATAGTTAGACGAATGACATGAAAAGGCGTAAATTGTAAACATAACACTCTGAACATATTGAAGTATGACAGTATGAGATACAATAATATCAGCTTGGTAGGGAGTGTTAGTGCATTTGCTAGAGAGACCAATGTTTAAAATAACGATAACGTAATGATAACGTTTTTCTTCTGTTATGTTAACATAGGTTATAATGTAACACATAATGTAAGTTATGCGATTTAATATTTATTTAATAAATATATATACTATATTAAGAATTTTTATAAAAATATCAAAATATTAAAATAATATATAACACATTTAGCAAATCTCACAACAATATTTAGTAAATATCACAATTTTCACATTCACAAGTTATAATTCATAATTCTATCTACACAAACAATAATATGATCCGCATATTTCATTATAATTCATATTTTTTTAGCCATGCTATTCAATCTACGAGGTTTTAGATTAAGTAAGGCCAAAACAGAGTATATGGAGTGTAAATTCAGTAAACAGGAAATCCGAGATTATAGTATTGTGAGACTAGATGGACAAGAAATACCGATGAGCAGTCATTTTAAGTACTTGAGTTCTATTATCCATAGGATGGGGAGATCGATAGTGATGTCAACCATAGGATCCAAGCCGGCTGGTTGAAATGAAGGAGCGCAACATGAGTTTTATGTGATCGTAACATTCCGTTATGGCTGAAGTGAAATTTTATCGGACTGTTATTAGGTCAGCTTTGTTATATGGCACAGAATGTTGGGATATAAAGAGACATTATGCCCAGAAGATGAGTGTAGCAGAAATGTGCATGCTTCGTTGGATGTGTGGTAACACGCGGAGAGAAAAGGTGAGAAATGAGGATATTCGTACTAAGATAGGTGTAGCCTTTATAGAAGAGAAGATGAGAGAAAATCGCCTACGATGGTTTGGTCATGTGTGATGTAGACCTACAGATGCGCCAGTCCGACGAGTAAAGCGTATCAATTTAGGGCAAGTTAAAAGAGCGCAGGGGAGACCGAAGAAAACATAGATGGAGGTAATATGACAAGATATAGAGGCTAAAGGTTTTAGTGAATGCATATTGCTCGATAGGAATGAGTGGAGAAAGCTGATCCATGTGCCCGATTCGGCGTAATTCTCTTTTGGTTCATGTAGCCTACCCCAAATACTTGGGACAAATGGCTTAGTTGTTGTTGTATGCTATTCAATCTACACAAAGATTCATAATTCAATCTACAATAATTCAAAATTTAATCATAATTCTTAATTTTTTAGTCATGTTATTCATTATAATTCATAATCAATATACAATATACTATTCAATTATACCCCTTGTGTCCTTCACTCTCTATCATATTTTACCCCCGATCTCTCTATGCTCTCTCCTCCTATCACTCTTTATGCTCTCTCTCCCTTTGATCTCTCTCGCACCCTCCCGATCTCTATCTCGGCTCTCTCCTGATCTCTCTCTGCTCTCTTTCCCTCGAGAGAGAGCAAAGAGAGATCGAGAGAGAAAGAAGAGAGATCAGGAAAGGGAGAGAAAGCAGACAGAGATCAGGAGGGAGAGAGATCCGGGAGGAGATTGAAGTAAGAGAGAGATCGGGGGAGAGAAAACTTACATGTGCTTGGAGACGGAGAACCACCGCTTGGAGACGACACCGACGAGAACCACCATGACGGAGAAACACCAGAGGTAGTTCTTTTTTTGTTGTCAATCAGAGAGAGGTATGTCTTCTTCTTTCTTCTCGGCACCGAACGAGGAGACGACGACGAGGTTGCAGAGAGGAAGATGAGTGAGCGAATTTGGGAGAATTTTTTTTGCCGGCCAGGAAAATATGAGGGTTTATGAAAAGTCGACTTGCACCATAACGTAGGTTACAGTGCGTGATGCTAATAACGTAACATAACGTTAGTTATGGACAAAATAACCATTGTTATCAAACATTGTGTTTTTAAGACATGTTATATAACGATTGGTGGGCGTTACGTTATATAACGAGTTATAACGGGTTATATAACGGATTTTTTAAAACACTGAGAGACTATATTGAAGACAACAATATGATATACAATAATATCAGCTTGGTAGGGAGTGTTAGTGCATTTGCTAAAGAGAATGTAGTCTTCTCTTGGATCTAAATGTAGTCAGCCGGGGGCTGACATGCAGTTGGGGTGCCACCGGATGCGGATTATCCGCGGATATCCGCATCCGAATCCGCCTCCAATTCGGATACGGATATCATTTTTTCACATTTGTCAATATTCGTATCCGTATCCAAAAGTTAGGTGCGAATACGGATATGGTAAAAACATTATCCTATCCGTATCTGATCCGATATCCGAAGATTGGGTGCTTGATGATAATATCCGTATGGAAGAGACTATTTTTCAATGAAATGAGGCAATAGATTTTGATATTTGAGTTGGTGAAAAGGTAATAGTGAAAAATATCTGATTCTTGCAAGAGTAGCGCGAGATATTTTGAGTATTTCAACATAAATCATGATATCCAAATCGATATTTAGCACCGGAGGTCGTGTAATCCATTGGTATAGAAACCGAATGACAATAAATACGGTGAAAGTATTGATATGTACACAATAATATCATAGTATGTCACATTTAATATTGTTGTAGATGAGATAAAAAGTAATATAAGTATATCTATTTAGTTTATTTTTAACCGTATCTATTTTTATATTATCCGATTAGTATCTGCATCTGATCCGCTAATATTCGATCCATATCCGATATGTGATTTTAGCGGATACGGATATCATTTTCACATCCGCCAATATCTGTATCCGTATCCGAAAGTTAGGTGCGGATACGGATATGACAAAAATAATATCTGATCCGTATTCGATCCGATGGCAGCCCTACATGCAGTAGATCGACTAAATTGCCTCATTAATAAACAAACAAAAAGAAATTGACACTTAATTGGCAACAACCATTTGAATTATATCAAACATTGAATTCTATCAAACATTAGTAAATAATCACCATTCATTATTAAGCAATTAACAACTTCACTCACAAAATCACATGTACAATGACAATAGACACACCAAGTGCCTATGAAGAGTTTAACATACAAATTAATGTCAAATGGCTCAAAATATAAAAATAGGCTAGATTGTATGTACATGTCAAACAAAATGGGTAGCTTTAAATTTCGATACAGATGGATATATTTTTTGTATATAATTGATTGTAATAAAAATTTCTAAACATTTTATAGTTTTTATTTAGAAAGAGATGGGTTAAAGCATGAGGTTCGAGATTAGTGTTGAGAAATAATGCATGCCTAAATAATGACCAAAGCATGTATTAACTAAGCTTTTCTAAAGTGACCAACTTTGAAGTTGAAGACTCCTAGAAGATTCTTAACTTTAAAAAAGTAGGAATTTGGAAGATTGTGCACTCGTTTATCATAAAGGACCTTATACCATTGTATATAAGTGGATGGATAAGATGGGTTTTGAGCATGGTTTAAAATCTCGGTATGGGTATCGGCCAATAATTTTTAGTATCAGTATCATTCATAGCGGCAATGACAACCCCAATATTGGTCGATATTATAAGGTTAATATCATATTTGGTACCTATTATGGTGTTACCTTATGTTGCAAAGCCACAACTAGTCCGATACAGACGTGACACACAAATATGCAGCAATTTTTTAAAAATACACACGACGCGTATGTTAGACACATTTTAGACACGACACGACTTCATGATAGGAGTGTTCGTGCTATATAGGTGTTAGCACGTGCACTTTCTGTTAAGTCCGAATGCATGTATTACACATGACTCATATATGCTAATAAGAAAACCTAGTGACCTCTTATTCTTGCCTCAACTAATCATATTTTTCTCTTTTAAAAATTTCTTCAATTCAAGCCAACATGACTAAATGTATCTAACTTTTTTGTATGTGTCAAAATTAGAGACCACAGGGCTTTTTATAGCTGACACTCTTCTCTACAATTTTTCCCCTATCTCCTCAATTATTAACTATTGAAGTGGATTTATGGAAAGCTTATAATATATTATCTTTGTCATGATAGCTAGATTGAGGAGGATGCTGTTATGGAATCAAAACATGATTGCGCTTTGAAGAGGTATTTTTATAAGATATCTATGCGGGCGTCTAGCCTGTTTTATAATTCTAGGCACAATTTAGAAACAGGTCAAGAAATATAATTAACTTAGACGGATGATTGGTAATACAATCATGGATAAGATCAGAAACGAGTGTACTCTAAAGGTAGCTTCAATTGAGGGTATTGTTTTTTTTTTTTTTTTTTTTTTTTTTGGGGGGGGGGGGGGGGGGGGGGTGGGGGGTGTGGTGGCGTATTGATATAGTTTGAGCATGTGCAACAAAGAGCAATAAGTTTTCGAGTACTAGTTGGAGGATCCCAGTTCTCTGTGCAATGAGGACTAGAAGGTAGACCTAAATCAATTTGAAGTTGAAAAGGATGTGATAATCACCAAGTTAACAAAGGGAGTTGCTTCAATAGAGCTGAATGGTACAAAGGGGGGTTTTCATAGTTGGTCCCAAAGATTTGGGAGGAAGGCTTTGGTGTTCTTGTTGTTATATCATATTATATTTATTTTATTATTGGCAATGAAGTTAAGAGGTTGTTTGTTTCAATGCAGTTGGAACTCTGTAGTCGCAACTGCATGTAGCTTTTATTTTTATAGTTAGAACACAAGGTAATTTGTTTGGTTTGACAATTTGTAGTTGTAGCTCCAAGTATAGAAAGTGAAAAACAGTTGTCTTTGCATAGAAGTTGAAAAAAGTTGATGTGGTAGCCTTTTTTCTTTTTTTATTATATTTCAACTGTTGTAGTTGGAACTATAATCAATTTTATCGCAGTTCCAACCAGTGTTATAAAATATGGTTTCATTATTCGTGTGATTCATCATTGAATAATGGTTAATCAAATTAAGCAGGGATTAATCATAATTGAATATTTTAATATATTTAATTGATTTCTACCTCTCAACATATACAATGGAAACTACATGCTTAAATTCCTTATATAACTTATAGTCTTGTACTATATGCTAGTTATTTTGCGCCACACAAGTAACACCCGCTTCAGTCTTCCCATTTGGAAAATATGTATATCATTAATATAGATTCATCATTCTTCAGCTTATCAACATGCAAACAAAAAAAGAGCAACAAGCAACTAAATAGTTGAACTGTCGTCGTCGCAACTGTGAGCTGTCGTAGAGGCTCGCAGTCACAACGACAACAGGAGGAGAGAGATGAGGGTCGAATTGGGGCGGCGGCAAATCAAGCCATAAGTTTCCTTTTAATAATCAGGTTTTGTTTTGGGTCGGGTTAGGATCTATAACCAGAGTGTGAATCCGAGTCGGATATGAAATAGTTACGAAAGCGGTTAATGTAAGAAATTACTCTTTATGTGATTAATCTGCCTATTACTTGAGCGATTAATGCGAGCGATTAATGCATTTTTATGTACTAGAGCCCTGAATAGGTTTAATCTATCGATTAATCTGATTTTTTTCAACACTGGTTCCAACTACAACAAAAAAGCTCAAAATGTAGCTCTAATTATTGGAGTTAGAATTAATGCAACTCCAACTATAAACAACTGTGATGCTATTTACTATAGTTAGAACTACATGTAGTTCCAACTATAATATCCGAACGGCCCCTAAGTCAACATGCTTTAATATCTTGGGATACAAATAATCATTGTTTAGTCCCACTGTGTGAGGGGTGTCAATTCTTCAAATCAAATTTAGTTTGCGCTGTTTCAGATGAATTTATGGCTTATTTGGATTATTTTTTTTGGAACTGGGTGAATTTTCGGTCGACCTTATATTATATATAATCCATAACATAGTTTTACTTTGTATCTCTTATTCTCATTAAAATAGAAATAGTTTTTCCTTTCATCAGTTTTTATCGTAAAAATAGATGACGTACTTCAATTGGATCTATTATTTAATTGAACTAAATTAGTTCTAGTAGTGACAGAGGTATTATTTGTTTTTAGTGTTGAATTCTCAGCAGAGATCAAGTTTAGTGCATGTGAATTGGACTAGATGAAAGTTGATGGTTTCTTCAATTGAAATAATTTTAACTGTTCTGTTCTTTTTCCCCCTTTTAAAAATTCAGTATTAAACCTTTTGTTGTAGAAGAGAGATTCTCTGAAGTTGCTGTGTTTCCATCTTCTAGGTTGTTCCTCATGATATAATCGATGTGGATAAAGATGATGATGCAGAAGTCGTCTTTATTGGTGGAAGTTCTTCAGATTATAAAAGCAAGCAACCTATGAGATTTGACAAGGATGTAGAAAAGCAAAAGGTGCGAAAATGATGTTTCTAGCTCCTCAAAAAACATCTATACACTAATTTGGTCCATCTTTGTGGTATTGTTTGCTTATGCAATTTTAATGATGTTTAATTTTATAGGATGATCTGTCCAATAAACATGTGGGTACTAGTACAAATCATCTCTCTGATAATGTTGCTCTTGCTCCGCTGGATATCCTGAAAAGTTCCAACCCGGGCTCACTGGATTTCCATTTTTTTGAGGGATATGATTATGACGAATGTGACTATGACTATGACGATGACTATTATGAAGGATCTGAGTTTGATACAGATTTAGCTGATAGTGATTATAATTTTAGTTTGGCTGCTAAATTTGATAACTTGGATCTGCCACCTGGGGTTGAGGCAAATGTATCATGGTTGCAGAAGCCAGCTCCGGAAATGCCTAGTAAGATTCAGCCGAAGACAGTGGTTGAAGATGCAATTGATTTGAAATTCAAAGCGTTTAAACAGTTTGATACTGTTCAAGGCGATTATGACCATTATTTTGCCAAGCCAGAGTATGTCAAAGGGATTAAAGCTGTTAAAAAGGTAGTTATAAACAAATTTTGTTTGTTTATTTATTCTCTCTCTTGTAGTTCCAAGTATTTTTGTATTTTCATCTGATGGCATATTGATATTTGTGACAGCCATCAAAAGATTGGGCGAAGAGGATTCATCATGAATGGAAAGTCTTGGAGAAAGATTTGCCAGGTTAATATTTTGTCATGTATTTTTTATGTTTTTGCAATAAGAATGAATTGTGTGATTATAATTGTCCTTTGCATTATTTCCTTGCAAACTTGTGTCTTTATTATTTTCAAGGCAACCTAGTAAATCTCTCTCTCTCTCTCTCTCTCTCTCTCTCTCTCTCTCTGCGCACACACCCACGCACGTGAGTGGGTCAGTTTGTGGGTGTTGGTATGGGGTTGTTTGTGACAAGTGGATATGGGGACGTGATGCGCGAGTTTCCTAAAGTGTGTGATGCTACAATTTGTAAGAAGTATGATCCAAGGATTTACACGCGCGCACCAAAAAAAAACAAGTACTCTTGAAAGTAAATGCTTTAGTGTTGCCTCGTACTCTTTTCTCCCCACAGGGTAGGGTGCTTTAGTCGAAGGCTAAAGATAGAAAAATTCATATTAGGAGATGAAGCAAATAACAAACAAATAATATTCCTGAAAATATACCAAATAATAATCCTGGGTTACTATTAAAATTTATCTAAATCTAATTTCTTTCAAATCTTAAAATATCTAATCAAATATATTCCTACCTAACCATCACATAGTTCTAATGACTCTTTAGAAATAACATTTATCTTTCTCTTTTTTAGAAATAACATTTCTCTCTACCATTATAGCTTACCATTATAGCTAGAAAAAGGAATATTTGGAAAGATAATTGTCAAATAAATTATATAAAATACAAAATCAAATTATAATTGCCATCACTATGGAAGAAGTCAGAAAATTACTTGATTAATTAGGACTTTGAGAAAGAGTAGTCATCATTTTAGAATCTTAGTTAATGAGGAGTACAAAAGAAGTTAGATTATTGCCAAAATTAACTTCATTATACCAGATTTTGCATGTATCAATTTTTTGTATTTATGGGAGCCCCTTAATGTATTATAATTATTTTTTGTTTTAGTTTTTGAGCCAGGCAACCATGTATTAAATTCTAGCTAAATCTAATTCTATATTCAAATATCAAAAAGTCTATCCAAATCTATTCATATCAAATTAACATTCTAGCTAGTTAATTTCCTCTATTCTTATTTTCCCTTAGAAGTAACTGCAGTTCTACGGTTGTAGCTAAATAAGGCACAATTAGATTAAAGTTACCCCTATTAAATTATTTAAATCAAAATATAAATAGGGAGTTGCATTAAATTAGGTTTCCAGTTTAATTTAGAAGAACATTCAACAAATTAGAATCTCAATTTAGCTGGAATCTTGATAAAAGATTGATGTTGGAGATCAACCAAAGCAAGCAGCAGGGGATCAAGGTTCAACAGCAGGCCAGACGCAGTTCTCGGTCGACCGAGACAACAAATGGAAGCCATTGGTCGACTGTCCAGTCGACCGAACAGAAAGCATAAAGGAGACAAAAAACTGAGTCTCTTAGCCGGTCAACTGCCTGATCGACCATCAATATAAATTTGACTAAGCGATCAGCCGCTTGTCGCATATCGCCTATTTCAGATTCTGTTTAGAATTTATTTTTCGGGTCCATTTTGGATTCCAATTTATTTTGTTTCCTTTTATTTATTTATAGCTTCCCAATTAGATTAGAATTCTATTTTTTAAAGCATATTTAAAGCCATTTATATTTGTTTTTATAATCGAAGTTTTAATTAAGAAAATTGAGTTTTTCTCTTCAATTGCTCATGTATTGGAGTTGTTTTGCTCGTGGATTCGAGTATTATCATACCTGAAGGTATCCTTTAGGGTTCGTTAGCGCTGGAATGAGATCTAGCTAGCGTCGTTCGCTTCCTTGTCTGCATCAAGTGGTATTAGAGCTTCAACAAATTTTTGACGAAGACAAGAGACAACGATGGATCGCCTTTCCGCAAGGGTAGGTGTTGTTGAATGATAAATCACCACCATCAAGTCAACCTTGGATAGCGTGGTCTAAGAACTCAAGAGATTGTCCCTCAAGATTGATGACCAAATTCTAGCCGATGGTACGGATTGAAGCAAACATGATATTCAATCTACTCATCTTCCTCCACCACACTAACCTCCACCAAATTAACCACAACTACATAAACTTCCACCAAATAAACCCACACCTTATCAACCTTCACCATATTAACCACCACCGAGGCATCCTCTACGAAATTTCCAATATGAAGATCTTTCCGATGAGGAAGAATTGAACAATTCCTTTTATCAAGAAGACGACTTTGAAGATGCCTATGAAGATGTAGGGATGACATTTGGGTTAAGAAGAATCGCTAATTCTAATTCTAACAGGAGAGGCGGATTTCCAACTAATCATTGTAGATAAAGAGAGTATTCAAGTCCTAATGAATATAGGCTGAGGATTAAGATTTCTTCTTTTAGTGGGAACCTTGATATTGAAACCTTTTTGGACTGATCTACGAAGTAGAGAAGTTCTTTGACATGGCTTATGTACCTGAGGAAAAGCATGTCAAATTCGTGACATACAAGCTCAAGGGAGGAGCAACCGCATGGTGGGATCAATTATAAATCACAAGGAGACGCATGAAGCAACTTCTATAAGGTAGATTCTTTCCATCTGATTGTCAACAAATCTTTTACAATTAATTTGCACACTGCAAAAAAGGTTCAAGGACTGTTGCGGCGTATACGGAGGAGTTCTATCGTCTCTCATCACGATGCGATTTATCCATGACGGAAGAATAATAAGCGGCAAAGTATGTCAGCACGTTAAAGTACCATATTCAAGAACGCGTGATCCTTCATGACGTGTTCTCCGTTGATGAAGCCTATAAAAGGTCATGAAGATCGAGAGGTTGTAAAACAGAGATTTGCCTTTCAAGAGTATAGCAGAGAAGACATCTAATAGTTCAAGAACTCAACAGAGTTTCACATTCGGCGATCGAACTCCAGCCCATAAGGCAACCGACGTTCTTATAGCAAAACCAGTGACGACGACAGCCCCCACTATAAAGGGTAAGGAAAATTCATACGCCAAGCCAGGTGTTGGCAAGTTTACAAGTGTGGTGAACCTAGAAACAAGTCCAATGAGTGTCCAAGGAGAAGGTAAGTCAACATGGCAGACTATGGGATGGAGACGAAGTGGAAATTGAGACTGAGCCTGAAGACTCCGACTTTGCCGTAGAGCATGGAGAGTCAGCCACATGCGTGGTACAACAATTATTATGCAATCAAAAGGCTCTCGACACTACACAACGACATCAAATCTTCCACTCAAGGTGTTCAGCCAAAAACAAGGTGTGCAACCTCATCATCGACAACGAAAGTTGCGAGAACATTGTTTCTAGTGCATTGGTGGACTACTTGAAGGTAGAGACAGAACCACACCCTCACCCTTATACTATAGGGTGGATCAAAAAAGGCCCCTCCATCAAGGTAACAGGTTTTTGTCATGTCCTTATTTCAATTGGCAAGTTTTATCAAGATTCCGTTGCTTGTGATGTTGTCGATATGAATGCATGTCACATACTTTTGGGGAGATCATGGTAAATGTCCATGCTGCCCATCGAGGCAAGAGGAACATCTACATGTTCACTTGAGAGGGTAAGAGGATCGCCATGAAGCCTATTCTACATGTTCCAAAATCGGCGAAAGAAGAGAAGCCAAAGGTCATACCATATGCAACTGAGGCGAGTTCTTGGTGGAATCAAAAGAGACAAAGTAAAGATTTGCTTTGGGGTTAAAGAAGTCACTCCATACATTGAAGTTCCTGAGAAGATGAAATCCATGTTGGAGGATTTCAAAAGAGTTGTTCAGGACGAGAGCTTTCGGAAGGATTATCACTCATGAGGGATATCTAACACTACATTGATCTTATTCTTAGAGCAAGTCTACTTAACCTCTCACACCACCGAATGAATCTTAAGGAGAGCGAAGTCTAAGGGAGAAGATCGAAGAGTTGATACACGAAAGACACATTAGAGATAGCATGAGTCTGTATGTCGTACCGACTCTTTTGACACCAAAGAAGAATGGAAGTTAGCGCATGTGTGAGGATAGTCGAGCCATCAACTAGATCACTATTTGATATCAGTGTCACATACCTCGCCTTGATGATATTTTGGATCGATTGGGTGAATCATGCATGTTTTCGAAGATCGATCTAAGGAGTGGCTACCATCAAATTCACATTAGGTGGGGAGATGAATGAAAGACGGTGTTCAAGACTCCGGAGGGATTATATAAGTGGATGGTCATGCCTTTTGGACTATCCAATGCCCCTTGCACTTTCATGAGATTGATGAACCAAGTACTGAAGCCATTCTTGAGGAAGTTCATGATTGTTTACTTTGACGACATTCTTATCTACAGTTCAAGATGAACATATGCGACGCGTACGGGAGGTGTTGACGGTGCTACAAGACAATGAATTGTATATCAATTTGAAGAAGTGCAACTTCATGGCTAGCAACTTGATATTTATGTGGTTTGTGATTAGCTCTCAATGAATCCATGTTGATGGAGGAAAGATAAAGGCAGTATGCGAGTTTTCTAGACTTAAAAGTGCCACGGAGGTGAGGAGTTTTCATGGTTTAGCTACTTTCTACCGGTGTTTCATTTGGAATTTTAGTAGTTTGGTGACACCTATCACCGATTGCTTGAAGAAGAGGTCCTTTTCTTTGGACCGAGTCGGCCGATGAAGCTTTTGCACTAATCTAAGAATAAGCTTACCAATGCTTCCATATTGACTTTTTATGATGTTGAAAAGGTGTGCGAACTAGAGTGCGATGCTTGTGGAGTTAACATTGGAGCGGTTCTCTCTCAAAAAAAGAGGTCTATTGCTTTTCTAAGCGAAAAATTGAATGAGACAAGGTAAAAGTGGTCTATTTATGAGCAAGAATTGTATGTAGTGTATCATTCTTTGAAGACTTGGAAGAGCTATCTTATAGCTTGTGACTTCGTGCTCTATTTGGACCATCAATTGTTGCATCATTTCAAAAGTCAAAAACACATCAACAAGATGCATGCAAGGTGGGCATCTTATTTTGAACAATTCATCTTTGTACTACGACACAAATCCAATGTTGACAATAAAGTTCTGATGCATTGAGTAGGAGAGTCATTATTGGTTTCTTTGCAAATGGCTTTGATTTCTTGAAGGAGTTATATGAGAAAGATGAAGACTTTGAGGAGGGTTGGGAGAAGTGTTCGACAAAGCAACCGTGTAAGACTATTATATTATGAAGAGTTTTCTTTATAAAGAAAATCGGCTGTGTTCCAAGAACTTCTCTGAGAGAGAAGATCATTAATATTTGAATGGAGGCGGGTTTAGAGGACATTTTGGAAGAGACAAGACTACAACTAGTCTTGAAGAAAGGTATTATTGGTCTCAATTCAGAGAGGACGTAGCTACAATTGTGAGGAGTTGTCCGGTTTGTTAAGTTGCTAAAGGACAAGCTCAAAATACGGGTTTGTATACACCCTTACCCTTCCCCAAAGATAGTTGGGAAGACTTGAGCATTGATTTCGTGTTGAGACTTCCTTGCACACAAAATGGAGTGGATTCCATCTTCGTTGTGGTTAATCGATTTTTCAAGATGGCACACTTTATTCTTTACCGGAAGACTTTCGACGCACCGCATGTGACCAAGTTATTCTTCCAAGAGGTTGTGCGATTACATGGCGTGCCGAGTTTTATTGTTTTGGATTGGGATAGTAAGTCTTAGCTACTTTTGGGACTACATCACTAAAGTATAGTAGCACCGCACATCTTCAAACTAATGGACAAATAGAAGTCGTCAACCGCACCTTAGGCAACTTGTTGAGAAACATATGTGAAAACAAGCCAAGAGCATGAGATCAAGTTTTGCCTCAAGTAGAGTTTGCTTACAACAGCACAGTCTATGATTCAATAGGTATGTCACCTTTTGCAATTGTCTATAGGAAGGTACCCCATCATCTCCTAGACTTAACCAAGCTACCTATTGGAGAGAATTTTGGTAGTGCAACTAGCGCCATAGCTGAACAATTCTTGATATTCAATAGTCGGTTCGATTGAAGCTAGAGAAATCTAATGCGAAATGCAAGAAAACAGCTGACAAGAAGAGGCGAGAAAAAGCCTTTGAAGAAGAAGATATGATGGTGTATTTGAGAAGAGAGAATTACTGCTACATCCTACAACAAGTTGAAGTCAAAGAAGTATGGGCCATTCTGGATCGTGAAAAAGATCAGTGATAACGCCTCTGTCGTAGATCTTCAAAGCAATATGGTGATGTCCAAGACATTTAATGTGACAGATCTCTACGAATATCACTCTATCGAACAGCTCTATTAAGATTATAACTCGAGTACGAGTTCTCTTAAAGAGAGAGGAACTGATGTAAGAGTTCAACCAAAGCAAGCAACAGGGAATTAAGGTTCAACAACAGTCCAGACACAGTTCTCAGTCGACTGACAATATAAATTTGACACATATTATATAGAAATCACAAAGGAGACTAGAAAACTGAGTCTCTTAGCCGGTCGACAGACAATATAAATTTGACTAAGCGGTCGACAGCCGTTGCGTATCGGCTATTTCAGATTCTGATTAGGATTTGTTTTTCGGGTCCGTTTTAAATTCCAATTTGTTTCTTTTCCTTTTATTTATTTCTAGTTTCCTAATTAGATTAGAATTTTACTTTTTGAAGCCTATTTAAGGCCATTGTATCTTTATTTTTAGAATCAAAGTTTTAATCAAGAAAATTGAGTTTTTCTCTCTAATTGCTCGTGGATTCGAGTTTTTTTTATCTTTGCTTCTGGGTTCAAATTATTTTGCTCGTGGATTTGAGTATCATCTTACTTGACGATATTCTTGAGGGTTCATTGGCGCTACGAGATCTAGCTAGCGTCGTTCGCTGCTTTGTCTACGTCAAGGATACTCATCAAATTAGTATCTTAATCTAATAAAGCTTTTGAAAACATAAGACTAGTGCCTAATTCTTACTTCATTATTTTGGTCATGATATCTTGATATGTACACATGTAGTTTATTTATTCTTTTTATTCTTTTTAATTTTATGTGGCTTTGGATTTCACATGCGTAATATCTATTATCACATGCATACATACTTGAAGGAATTGGAACTAAAAGGGACCTTTGACAACTTGCATGAGGGGGCTTTTTATAAATACTATATGACTCAAATTTTGGATGATTTGAACCACTCATATTGATCTGCATCCCCTATAATCTAAATGTGAAGAAAATAACACAATTTATAATCTCTCACTCACCAAGTGGTCACATTTGTTCTATTATTTCCATGCAGTTCATTTGGGACCACTAATGAGCAAGCTAGGTATCTTTTTGTTGCACTTAATTGCCAAAAGATTGATCTATTTAATGTCTATGAGTTGCCCCTATTCCTCATGCAAGCTGTGTGAGGTGTCACCTATGTTTTGTTAGGTTGAATCCTTCTCACTCAAATTCAACCCTATGATGTCTGAATGCAAGATTTACTTCGTTGAAGTTGATCTACATTATTTCAAGTAATTAAAAATAAAAAATCATGTATTTTGAATAATGTTTTCCCATCCATCAAGTATGCACAAAATGAACGGCCGAAAATAACGTATTGCTTAGATTTACGTCTTTAGACATACAAATTCTCGATCCGATCATTTTCATCATGATATAAACACTTAAAAACCCTCACACTAATTTTTGTTAGATTTCAAATATTCTACACCGTTAAAACTAAACAACTCACTATTTTGGTCGTCTATTTTGTGCCTACTTGATAGATGGGCAAAAAGTATTCAAAATACATGATTTTTTATTTTTAGTTACTTGAAATAATGTAGATCAACTTCAACAGAGTGGATCTTGTATTCAGATGTCGTAGGGTTGTATTTAAGTGGCCAAATCCTTCCTCTCTCTCTATATATATATATAATATATATATAATGTGTGTGTATATATATAGAGAGAGAGACTTTTGTCATTTCGGAAGGATTCGAGGTCGCATCCTTCCCACTCAAATATAACTAACGACATCTGAATGCAAGATTCACTCTGTTGAAGTTGATCTACGTTATTTCAAGTAACTAAAAATCAAAAATCATGTAGTTTGAATACTTTCTCCCCATCCATCAAGTAGGCGCAAAATGGACGGCCGAAAATAGCATATTGCTTAGATCTACGTCTTTAGATATACAAATTCTCGATCCGATCATTTCATCATGATCTAAACACTTAAAAACCCTCACACACCAATTTTTGTTTGATTTCAAATATTCTACACCGTTAAACTAATCAACTCACTATTTTGGCCTTCCATTTTGTGCCTACTTGATGGATGGGTAAAAAATATTTAAAATTCATGTTTTTTATTTTTAGTTACTTGAAATAGTGTAGATCAACTTCAACAGAGTGAATCTTGCATTCGGATGTCGTAGGGTTGTATTTGAGCTGGAAAGATTCGGCCTCGAATCTTTCCGGAATGACACAAGTCTATCTCTCTATATATATGTGTTTATGTTTATGTTTAACACAATTGGTCTCATATTTAGTGGATCAGTAAGCTCTTTTTTCACATGTGTGAATATAGCATAACATAAAAAAACATAATGCTTTTTGACACTTGTTTCTATTCTTCTGTTAGATCCTTTCAGATTTTCTTTCCTATGTTTTTCCTTTTATTCATTTTATATAGAAATACTTTGTTTCATTTTTTTTACATTAGCGGTGTGCGGATCGTGGTACACGGGTGCCAGTGTTGTGTCCTATGTTCGACACAACAATATTTTGTGAAAATGAAACATACTGGCAATGCTGGTGATATTGATGTGTGTAGTCTAGCACAAGATGTTTAGAGTTCCTAGGAAGATGAACTTTAAAGAGGGTAAATAGTCAAATCATATCAATGAGGCCAACTTCTTCGAGTTGAGATGTATTATGCTCCGTAGAGAATATACATGGGACCAATTTCTGGCGTTCATCTTACCGGTTTCCTTCCATGGAGTATTATCTTCAGTCTGTTAATTTTTTCAGTACAATTGGTATTTCTTTGCTGTGCAAAACGTATGCTGTGTGCTCTAACTCATAACCCAATAGAGCGTGCAAATGGTTATGAATATATACTTTGCGTTTCTGTGATAAGATGTACCATAGCATGTGATGCTGATTCATTTTTCTTTTGACCTTCATTTGTTTTTTTTTTTTCCTTTTTGTTTGAACAGAAACAATCTATGTGAGAGTTTATGAAGATAGGATGGACATTCTGAGGGCTGTTATTATAGGACCAGCTGGAACTCCTTACCACGATGGTCTCTTCTTCTTTGACGCTTACTTTCCTCCTAGTTATCCCAATTCTCCTCCGGTAAATAGCTGAGCACTTTCTTGTTTATTGTTATCCTATGCAAACTTGAACAACATAAGAAAGGTTTTCCCCTGCAGATGGTACATTACCAATCTGGTGGACTTCGACTTAATCCAAACTTATATGCTTGTGGAAAGGTATGCCTTAGCCTTTTAGGCACCTGGTCTGGCAGTGGATGCGAGAAATGGAATTCATCCAACTCAACCATGCTGCAAGTCTTAGTGTCTATTCAAGGTCTTGTCCTGAATGCAAAGCCTTACTTCAATGAGCCAGGATATGCACGATCGGCAAACACGCCAGAAGGAGAAAAGAATTCCCTGCTTTACAATGAGCAAACCTTTCTTTTATCATGCAAGACAATGTTGTATTCATTGCGGAGGCCGCCAAAGGTCAGTAATATGTCATTATCCCTTCATAATCAATATGAGAGAGTGTGAGTTGTTCTGGTTTGGCTAGTCTTTTTTGGCTATTTGGCTATTGGGCTCAGTTCTTTTATCTGGAACATTTAGAAGATGATGGAAGCGTTCAATTTAGAATTTATGCCAAAGTATTAGGAATACAAAGAGGGAAAAAAACATAGATAAATGTAAAAAATAAAACTACTCATAGAATCTTTACTAAATCTTGAATTATTTGTTAGTAGTAGTTAGACTGTGATTGAACTTATCAAACTTTTTTTCCCTGTAGAACTGCCAACCCAAAAAACACATGGTTGGGCTATCTGCATATATTGCAGAAATAGTTCATTGTGATCTCCATAATGTAAAACATCTTTGAACAAGGAATTTACCCATGGGTAAAGTGTTCTTTATGTTCATCCGTTGAGGAAGACTAAATTTTGCAAGTACTAGATGCATGGGGTTAGAGAACTCCTACTGCATGATTTCTAATTTGTAGAAGATTTACAGTATAGAGATTAATGTAAATATGTAATGAATTGTGTGGAGCATTGATTAGGGTTAGTCAAAATGTGTTTCTAGTTGCTATCTTCTTAGGGAGCAAGGAATGTCGGTTGGTACCCATTTCCATCTTTCCGTCCAAACTGGCAGCCTATTTCATCTCTCTTTTTTTATGCATATGCTGTCTCCTTTTGTTATGTGTAAGTTCTTGTCACACTAAAATTGTCATTACTCTGCAAAGTCGAAGGATTGGTGATATATTTGGTAAATAGTGGGAATCTAAGTCTTCTATTGCACACTGTATGATACTTACCTTCTGTCCATGATACCTTTGCTATCATGATTCCTTTCTTTCATGTTGCATTCAATTGCCATGTACGTCATGATTGATGGTACACCTGCCCACATGCTCTATGGGCGAAGTACACATGGTATCAACTATTAAGTTGTGAATAACTAAGTTTGTAATACTGCATAACTTGAGTTATTCAAAATGCAAAACATGGTGGCTGGGTTATTAATATTTTATTCTGAGCCCCTGTAACATTAAAGCTTATGTAACCGGAGTGTCCGAGCATTCTATGTTTGTGTTGCATGGATATGGACATGACGATACGAGCTAGACACGACACGACACGACACACCGACAAAAAAAAATGCTAAAAATACATACAAAATATAATAGTGTCGTGTATGTACGAGCGTCAGACAGGTCACGGCTCGACACAGAAGTGTCCGTGCTACCTAGCTCTATGTGCTTCAAATTTTCACATTGTATAATTTGGCGGACAACATGGTCATTTTTGCAGCATTTTGAGGATTTTGTTGCCGGGCATTTCCGCAAACGTGGGCAGGCTATCCTTGTTGCCTGCAGAGCTTACCTGGATGGCGCTCAGGTCGGATGTTTGGTTGGAGGAGGGGTGCAGGATGTCGACGAGGGTGACAAGAGTTGCACAGCACAATTCAAAAGCTCACTGAAGACAGTCTTTCATGACCTGTTGATGGAGCTAACAGTCAAAGGAGCTGATTGTGATTCATTTCTTGTTGGGAAAGTCAAAGATGGAGCCAGTGGTGCTGCAGACACTACGCTAAAGCTGTGAGATGGAGATTGGATGCCGAAATAATTTTGCGGTGGAGGCATGTCGCTTACATGTTCTTCCCTTGGTAGTTATACTGGATGAAAGTTTTCTAGTTCGGTTAATTTAGGAACAAATTTGTAAATAGGATATGTACATAATCTAGGTTTGCTCTTTTGATGCTTAAGTAGCGTATATAGGAACTGCCTATGGTACTGGATAGCAGTTATAGGTCAAAATATCTAGTATTTATTCTCTTTTGATGTATAGATCTGTTTCTCTTGGGTAATGTTATTACTCTACAAGTAGTAAGTAAATTAGCAGCGCAAGCCATATTTCTTTGGGTGTGGTATCACTTTGCTATAATATGATTCTTTCATATAGGGTTTGTTTTTGTTTGATATTGAAAAAATAATTTGCATTGTGGAGTACTGGCAAGAAGTCAATAGTAACAATTGAACATATCACAATATTGCAACTTTGAGTACACCAATGTGTATATTGGAAATTTATTATAGTATATCTTATAATTAAAAACATGAGTGTTACTGCCGTGTAACATTTTATTTCGGTTAACTACTTTTGAGTAATTGTTGAATTAGGATATTATTGTACTACTGTAGTTCTTTTACAGCTTTGTACGCCAGTCATAATTTTAGGAATTGCCTAGTATTACTATGTGATCATGAATACAAGTACTGTGCTCGGTTTCTTATTATGTTTATCTCTGTTTTTTCTATATACATAATTAATTTTGTGTTGCAGATTGTTTAAACATGTGGTTATTAAGTCTTATCTGTACTGGGATTATGGTTGAAGTGCTGTTATTTGGTGTTCTTGTTATTTAGCTAGATATATTTTGTTTTTTAACAGGCAATGAACTTCACCCGTTTCTTCAGCAAATATAGTGATTCAAGAACCCGAAAAAACTAAATAAATCAACATAGAATTAACATGGTTTTGATTGTAAGTAACAAGGTAAGCAGCTGTGATTTGGGGATGAAAGTTAATAACTGTGATTTGTACATCATTCTTTGAATCAGACATCTTTTTAACTGTTCTCTAGTTCTTGTTCATATATTTGGGCTGTTTCCATTCTTTTCGAAAGGACAATGAAGATATGGGTTTAGCTAGTAAATAAATGCTTGTTGCATGCCGACAATATTGCAGATACTTAAATGACATTGTAATTAGTGATAACCTTTGTTTTTATACCAAGATTTTATCTTTTCACATGGATCCAGGGCTGTAGGTACTCATTTAAAGAGCACCAGATTTGCGAAGAACAAAATGTAGAAGTTGACACTGGAAACATAAAAGTATGCCTTCTTTGAAGGAAGCAGATCTTATTATTTAGGGGAAGATTCTGAAAGCGTGTTTTCAACGGTAAGAACACCGATTGTATCATGCATCAACAAATAAACTTTTTTACTTTTCTTAACAAAATGAATAATTATGTGAAGTTTAACAAATACTTGATAAGCACTTAACCTTCTTTAACTTGAGAATGTGTGAATTGATCTTGATGGAGAAATCTCCACAGCACCATTGACTGAGAAATTAGATTTTGACGAGCCATTACAAAGCTTCAGTTTGTTATCGTCTAATTGTTGAATCTTGCTGGAATTGTTCTTTTCAATGTGTTTGGTACTTTTGTACTGCTGCTTATTGAATTTACCTGTCCCTTCTTTTCTAAGAACATATTGTCACATAATTTGTAGTCAGTAGCACGGTTGGTTGAGATCATGTTATTATTGTTCTGACTTGTTTATTAATATGTTTGTTTTCTTGTAATGTTTTCAACTACTGTTTAAAATTGGCTTTAAATATACTTTGGTCTCCATATGATCTTCGCACCAGAAGAGAGAAGGAGAAGAGAACTACGATTGCATGGCCATTTTATTACAAAAGGATTGCATGGCGAACAGACATTTAACACAGTTCCTACTTCCAAAAAAGCTGAGCACACCATTTAGCCATTACAACCAGCAAGTAACCATCGGCATTTACTTGCAAAGTTCAAATTTCTCGAAGGACTTGAGAAATCCAAGGGCAGCATCCTTGGCCTTTTCAGGCGGAGGAACGGCCGGAGACAGCAGCTCGAACTCGACCTTCCATTCGACCGTGCACTGCTCTCGCTCTTTACCAGTCACCGGGTTGAAGGAGAAGGTGACGCGATACGGGTCATACAGATCTCTCAGTTCGCCTCCGATCACTTGGTACGTTACAGACCGGCCGGTCTCCACCTTCTCTATCTTCTCCGTGGATTCTTTCACGTATCCATGCAGTGCTGCACATCAATCAATATGTATTTATTTATCATCATCATCGTCATCATTATTATTTTAACAAAAAAGCCTGAATCTCAGATCTTCAGTAAACTAACCCCACTCTTAAATCATGAGGTGGTGGTTTGAGATTTGAAAATGATGGCTGTTAATGGTTTTGGGTGGCTGGTTTTTGCAAGCAGTACAGAGATTAGAGAATAGAATTATGTGAATCACTGCAGCGAGGGTGTTGCTTGCGTCAGAACTGAGTCATTAGTCACAATAACCAACAAATAACAATAGTGTTGCTTGTCGGCACGTGCAAGAAATTAACGCAGGCTCAGTGAGGATTAGATTATGCTAACGAGAAGATTGGACATCAACTTATTCGTGTATAGTTCTTTAAATTAATCCCAAAAATGTCAGGATCTTCATTTTTTGTCAGGTTCGCAAGGATTATATACTGTTTTTATCAACAAATATTACCTTAACGCAATACTTGATGAAGTGGCAAAGATCCATCAGATACATGAACTCGATGTGTTACGATTTACGAACACACTTGCATGATTAGTTCCATGCCATCTAGCAAGTAAAATTTAACTTGTTCAGCATGTTGTTACTGTGTAATTAACAACCTTGCAACTGGATTTAGCCCGATTACAGTCTCTTTTATCTATTGTTAAGAATAATGTTTATCATCTCTGCTTTTATTCTGATTATATGAAAAATTCAGGCATCTAAGTTTAGTTCTAAGCTATCCAAGATGTTAAAGGTTGAACGGTTATCTGTTCACATTGATTTCGTTAGGATATATCTTAGAATATTCTAGCAAAAAGAGCAACAATAGTAGAAATAGAAAAAATAAATAAATAAATAAAAGAGAATTCAGCATGCAACATGACGAATTTTACATCTCCAAACTCAAAGGCATGATCATTTACTAAGCTTACAAAATCAGTCGAGCCAAAATTTTAGAACTAGCAACTAGAAAAAGAAAGGAATATGAAGAGCAAGGGGGAGAAGAGGGAAAAGATACATGAGAAGTTTAAGGAATTACCAGGACCAAGCCTGAATAGCCTCAAGCTCCCAGGGCTCCCATCTCCTCTCAGGTACTCTGCGCCCGCGAGCATGTTGGGATCTATCTTGCTCACAATCTCATTGCTTCTATACATTTCCCATGCTTTCTCTGCAGGAATATTGAGCACAACCTCCCCTTTCATGGTCTTCATCTTTTCTCCCCAACTCTTTCCTTGCCTCTTCTTGCTGATGCCAGGGGGTTCCTTAAATAATAGATAATGTGGACACAGGAACAAAGAAACAAAAAAAGGTTTTCTACTGAGGTTAGTAGTTAATCTCAAGGAAGTTAATGAGAACACCTGATGCAAATAATTTGCTCTACACAATTCTCCACATATTCTCATGACAAAAAAGAGATTAAAGTGCAGCTTTTACATATAGAGCATGCCAAATGCCAATTATCAAAAACAGTTGCCCAGATATTCTCTCAATCAGAGGTCTAGGGATCAATAAGGTAACAACACATGGAAGTTTATCCTATCTTGTGTCTCTGTTTTGTACAGAGCCTCTAGTTCACACATTCCTACTGTACAATATGCACAATACAGCAAAGCTGTTTATTCAGTGGGCTCAGTGCACTTACATGGGAACATGGGAATGACCCACCATCAGTGGGGTGTGTGTGTGTGTGTGTGTGTGTGTGTGTGTGTGTGTGTGTGTGTTGGACACTTGTATCAGCATAACTTACAGACTCTTCTCTCAGTATTCCACTCCTTGTTCTCATTGTGGTCCCTGTGGGACAGAAAAATTCTGGTTATAATTCTAAAATAATTTCAAATCTGTAAGAATCTTTTATCGATGCGAAGATAATGAATTTGTACATTGCTCCAGTTTCTTATCTAACTTTCAAACAATCAAAACTTAAAGCAAGAAGGAAAGAGAACTTTTCCTAATACATTCTTGAACTTCCACAAACCTTTTGACTGAAGACATATATAATAAAGCTTATGATTGGGAATGTGATTCTTCATAATAATCAAGATTTTCATCTTTTGCCTTGTCCTAGATGCTTCCTCCCCAATCTAAGGAGAATTTGATGGGTATCTCCTTGCTGCATGATTTTAAGCTACAAGGCCAGAAACAGGTAGCTCAATCTACCAAGCAAATAAATGGCCTTTTGAAGGCTTTATGCAAAGCCCTTACCAGCTCATAGTTGCCTGCCACCAAGAATTCTGTGTCACACCACCTTGGTCGATTCTAAATTGCATTTGACCTCCATGGGGAAAAAATTAATATGCAGTATGAAATAATCTGAATTAGAGACTCATATTGGTAAATATAATGGCCTATAAGACTTCTCCTTTATCAATTTGGTAAAAAATTATTCTTGCATACATGTTTCTCACCACCATGTTCCCTATTTCTTGAGATCACCACCACCATTTCAATACTATTGCATGCATTATTCCTAATTGTGTACTAAAAACTAGCACGTCATGAAAAATCAGACAGATTTGAACCATAATGTGCAAAAAAGGAGCTACAATGACAATAACTTTTTTCTCACCATTTCTCACCATGTTCATCTTTGTTTCCATTCACAAGCAAGGATAGATTTTATCCACGCAGCCCAATTCTCTTACGTAGCTGGTGTAACTCCACCAAATAAGTGGTTGGTCATGCATGACATGTATGGGCTCCAAAGAATTCACAGGCAACAAGATCATGTCCATGCTTCAAGGAATCGGCCGATTCCGATACAAATCGGCTGGCTGGTTTGCATTGGAATCAGCCAAGACCAACAGTTACCTGAGATAATTGGTTTCGGGTAACTAAGATAGGAATCAGCCAGTAGAAAGTAGAATGTGCCAGAATCAGTCGGAATCGACCGAAATCAGCCAGAATCGGTCCATATTGGCCGATATCATCTGATATGGTCCGATTCCTGGCCGATTCTAGGCTTTGAAAATCTTGTAAATAGTGCTTCACCGATCTCCAAAGTTCTTCCCCGATCAGCGACAAAAAAAATTGAAAAAGCAGGGGAAAAAAATATTGTTGTGGATTCCCTCGGTTCCCCATTCATTCATACGGTTCTGAGAGCAGAAAACGAGAGCATCAAATCTTAGTTTTGCTTTTGGTGCCCGCTCATCTCATGGGTATATTGTGAATGAAGAGAATCCTATACCAATCGATTAAAAATACATCCTTAATCTTGTAAGGATCTCTCACAGAATCTTTGAGATTTCAAAAAATGAAAAACAAAAACTATAAATGAGGCCTAGGAGATATGCTACAACCGAGGGATATCGAGCTCAAACTAAAAGCATATCAAATGTTTGATTTGTGCCATAAGTTTGTTGGTTACGCAGATTCTCTTCATCCAAGCAAATTGTTTACCCTATCTTTTTTGTAATGTCTTTGTAAATACCTTATTGTCTTTACATTATTTATTTTATATTGTAATGTTTTATCGAAATGTGATTCAAATGCTACAAATTATTATCAAAATATGTTTAAATGCTTCTAATTATCTATTTTGTTAATATGTTTAATTATTTTTCTAATATTTTTTGACCGAGTCCAATATTACGGAGATGATATGGCTGATTTTGATACCTAAATTGATGGTAAATTCCGACTCCGATTCCGAAATTTCAAACCATAAACGTCCCTATTCCAGACAATGGGCCTGTTTGTTTCCCCGCAAAACGCCGCAAAACCGCAAGTCGTAAAACTCTTTTCCATTTTCAGCTGTTTGTTTCGTTGCAAAACATTTCGCAAAATACAACTCTCATTTCCCACTTGCAGTTGCTACAGTTAAATTTGTGGTCATATAAATCTCACTTTTACACTCAAATTTTCCCACTTACAACTGCTACAGTTAATTTTGTGGTCATGTAAATTCTACTTGTAATACATTCGTAGTGCCAAAGCAGTTACTTGATAATCAATATATAATTTAATATTATTAAATATTTAATATATTTAATATTTTTAATAGTGTTTAATTTCTTACCGAATTATTTTATACTGGTATTTTTTAGTTTTTTATTATTTTTAAGATTGTTTTAATATTTACTATTTTATTATTTTAATTTAATATATAATTTAATATTGTTATTTAATACTTTATTATTTATTAATATTTACACCAATTTTCTTAATATTTTATTTAAATTTAATATTTTATTAATATAACAATAATGTGTTTTAATATAAAATTATTATATATTTAATTTATTTATTTCTTAATATAAATAATTACTTTATTAATATTATAATATACTTTAAAATTATATTAATATTTTATTATGTTAATATTGTAATAATTCATTATAATAATATCATAATAATATTTCATTATTAAATTTATAATTATATTTTACTTTGTTAATTTTATATTTTTATAATATTACGATATTATTATCATAAAATTTAATATTATAATAATCTTAAGTATTTTATAATATTATAATATTATAACTATATTTTATTAATTTTCTTAAGATTTTTTTAATATTTATGTTTTATTAGTATCCTTAAAATTTTATTCAGTTTCTTTAGATTTTCTTAAAATTTTATAATTACTTATTTAGTTAATATTGTAGTAATATTTTACTAATTTTACTAATATTTTATTAATATTATTGTTATAAATAAAATATTAAGATTATTAATTTTTTATCTCAAATTTATTAATACAATTTAATTTGTAATAGTAGATTTAATTTAATAGTATTTATAATATTTAAATTACTGCTACAGTTAATTTTGTGGTCAACTTTTCCACTTACACTTTTACATTACCAACCAAACACCGTAAAACACAATATACTTTATCATTTACACTTTCACTTTATCAACCAAACACCGTAAAACACAATATACTTTTCCATTTACACTCCACTTTATCAACCAAACACCGTAAAACACAATATATTTTCTCTGCTACAGTTCATTTTTTCCATTCTCATTTTACGACTTACGACTTGCGACGTTTTGCAACGAAACAAACAGGCCCAATATATCCAAGCAAATTTCAAATATATATTAATAATAGTAGAAGGAGAATTTGGAGGGAAACACATTCATTTTTACTCTTGGCTTTATCTGTGCCTTGGGAATTAAATGCACTTCTTATAGGAAGTTTCTCGTTTTTCCCCTTTCTTTTAGATGTTTTTTTTTCCAGTCCAGAAAAATTCGGAGGATGCCAAACAAGCCTTTTAGGATTTTGGACCCTCTCTTATCTTGGCCAGGAATTTGACACTAATTATAAGATGATTGATATTACGTCAACAACTCATCATAAAACTCCATGAAATCCTTCATGGAGCTTGCTTCATAATCGACTTAAATAATAATGATGATGATGACGAGAAAACTGAAAGAATGAAATGTGACAATGCAAGATATATAAATTGATTACCAGGACGAAGATAACTATTCTTTTGCACTTAGGGTTTCACTCAGTTCTGCACTTAACATGTGATGAAGAAGAATGTCAAGTGCCCGGCTCCTTGTTTTCACACTGAATCACAAAAATGAATGAATTGTCAACTCCTCTGCACACACATGCATAATAAATGGCTGTGGTGCCAAATATTACCCAACATGACGGCATCAGTCCTTTTTTCCAGGCAAATCCTGAAGCAAGAAAGTAAATTTATCCATAAATATTGTGCAGGAATAATGTTAGAGATTCAATGGAACTGAAACATAATTCCATGACAATATATGAGCAATGAACAGCATGGGCAACTTGAACAAATTTGCCATTAGTGTATTCCTTGAAAACTCTGGTTGGTTTGGTAAATATCCTGTAGCTAGAAATGAAGGGGACTTTGACCCAAGTATACTGAATATAAGCAGTATCTACATGGACATCATTTAGGAACAAGTACATATCTTCCAATTAACAAACTATATCAGAGATACTGGAGAACTCAGTTAAAGTGATGACATGTAATGCAGACTTCTTGATGGAATAGTGCATATGTCAGCCTCTTGGGCTTTTGCAAAACATGTTATCACTATTTTTTATTCCTCACATCCAATATTACAGTCCGGATCGTTAGATAAGAACCCGAAGATGAACAGAGAAAAGAAGAATACCACTACTTGTGTAGACAAAGAGTTTGAGAGTAAGCATTACACAATCTCAAAGTTTTTTTTTTTCTTTTTTATTTTTATGGAAAAAGGAAACAGATTGCCCATTTTATATCACATAGACTATTTTGACATTACACCACAAAAAATGAAGCCTTTTAATTATTTTCCAAATGTCAGCTAAGGATTACAATAATTTATATATATTGATGTGCTATGTCACCTGATAAATCTTGTATTTATTTTTCTTTTAACTTCATTATTCTAACTTCCCAACTAAAATCGTTATGCACGAGGAACCAGCATATGACATTTTCTTTCCCTGTATATGGAAAAGGGAAGTATATGCCCTTTTCATTTTCTTTCAAAGTAACATTAGAGAAAACTACATCAACTACATATGAATTGCAAAAAAAAAAAAACTTGATACATGTATAGATCTTCAGTATGCTGAGAGACCATGACATGTCAAAGGAGCATGGAAACGAGACTGTTTCTGACCCTTGCTAGTGATTTTGCTCGTTAAGCATGAAAATAAGAATTCAGTGGTTCAACATACAGATGTCTCATCAGAAATATATATAAATACCTTCTAAAGCACAAGGTTTATGTACGAAGTAAGTGATTCCAAGATTCCCTTTAGAATAAAAATATGATTTGTTCTCTGATGCACCAAGATCTGGAAGCATATATAGATTCGGATGGATAACATGACCCAATAATATTTTGAACATACAAGGGAAATAATCTAATGGGTATTGAGTCTACTACATCATTGTGCTGCTTGTTTGCAGTTGTAGACTTGTAGTTACTATATGCTATATTAATAACTTTTTTGCCTCACTCAGTTAATTGATTATGTATCTTTGTTGTCTTACTTTTTAATTGAATAGATCTCAGGAGATGTCATCACACTTGGTTGCCAAATTACATTTGAATAAATGGAAGGACACAAACTGATAAAAATCATACTAGCCTGGTTTCAATCCTTGCTCTCTTGTGCTGCCGGATCGTTCATTGAGATGGCTGAATGATAAGATGCACCAATGACGCAACACAGCCAAGCACCTTCAATTCTAGATGAGCAGGACAAGGGACCAACAGGCTTGTGCAACCAAATGATTAACAGTGCCCCCACACTGTAAACTTGAAGCATAAAGGATCTTAATCATGAGCTTCAAGTAAATCAAACTTTCAACCTTGATATCTCTTCAAAAAGAACTCTTTTGGGTCTTGAAGTAGGATGCAATTGCTCCAAGTTTCTAAAATCTCGCACTTGAATTCTCTCGTCTCTGAATCCCAAGTTTCTTTAAACGCGATGACCTCGCTTTAGATTAGAGTTGTACAACATTATTGTCCAAACGTTTGGCCCTAAAACTGTAGGCACAAAGACTGGAGCCATGGAGGCCTGATGATTCCCAACAAAAATGCCTATAGGACCAGAAGAAAATACAACACAATTTTCAAAAGCTTCAAACTTAAGCCTAATTAGTGAACAGTAGAGATTGCCTGAACTCAGCAGTAACATATGGTAAAAATCGCTTACTCTCTGTTGGTGCAAAGAACACAAAATTTCACTAATTCACCAATCTTAGCTAACACACCAATTAACAAATAAACCAAAAAAAAAAACTGAGCTATGGTTGTCCAATTTGGGCATATAACTAATATTTGTAGTTCTGAATGAGTATTCAACTTTTTCTAATACAACCATTTAATAAAGAAAACTCAAGTCAAAGTAGCGGAACAAGATGAGAATCATATTAGGAAGTCTTTTGGAGCTTTCTTGAGGATCAAGTTCTACTGACTTTTATGAAAATGCGAACAGGACTGATGTTGTTTGTCATGATGGAAGAGAACTGAAATCTACTTTCATCTACTACATCTTAGGTTATTAGCATAGATAGTTACTAAGATTCTTCTAGTCGTCTTTTATTTCTTAGAATATAATTTGTCTTGTCAAAACGGAGTGAAGCGAGATTTTATCCCGTGACTTATTAAAAAACTATGTCCGTCTTCATCCCCGCGAGAGAGAGATAGCAGCAACGCAGCAGCAACCCCCGGTTTCGTCCTCCTTCTTCGCCACTCGACAGTGGAACTCGCTCGATTTCCACCACCGCCTGCATACTAATTCTTGTCCCCTCTTCCTCCCTATTAATCTAGATTTTCTTAAGTCATCCGCATTACCTAGTTCAGATGACTGATTCCTGTGGCATGGAAAAAAAACGTCACGTGACACACGCTAACACATAACAAATTCTAAAAATATACAGATATCTGCTTTGTGTATCTGAAATGACATGATTTCACAATAGAAGTGTTTGTGCTGCATTGATTCCCAGTGAAATAGTTATTAGAAGCTCAAACATTGAAAGTGAAAAGGCAAAAAATATCACAATGATATAGAAAAGTTCACATTGTTAAACTCAAACACTAAGCAAATGCCAAATGAATCAATCCAACCATTGCAAACCAATCGCATGTCAAACTTAAAATGCAAGTACAATAACTAGTCAAGCACATTTTCTACTGGAGCCCCATTCTAGGCCAAATCAAACAACTATCCTGAACTCGTAAAATGGAATCAAGAACTCGTTGTGGACACTGGCCAGATCGACGAGGGCCGCGGCCTTCTGGAATCGCGTGCCATCGGCTATGGCATCGGATCGCCTCTGGTACAGCTTCGGCGGCCGCTGACGGCCGTTCCTGACACTGCTGCTGCTCGCTTCAGTGATCAAAGGAACAAACAACTCACAAGTTGATATAAATTTTGAGCCTAGAAAGTAAAAAAAACCACAAGAAGGATTGAGCTAGCGAAGCGTAACATTGTCTATGCATTTTCAATGAAACATGTAGCATAACATTGTTCTATTTGGCTCAATATAATCAAACAATTGGTTTTTATGGCATCCATGTAGGTATGTGAAAAGGGTGAGTTGACCCTTAATGGCAAGCTTTTCAAGTTCGACTTCGTGATCTATATATGGGGTTCTTCTCTCACAAACTGTTATTTTAATTTAAATCACAAAAATTAACCTGGCTTTGATATTGGACCTTCAAAACATGATGCTCAAGGCAAGTCATTTTCGAGAGGCTAACATACATTTTATATATATATATATATATATATATATATATATATATATATATATATATATATATATATGAGAAAAATGTATATCAGCCCGCGGGCTGAGAGAACTCTCTCAGCCTGCGCTGACGTGGCTCAATTTTGCACCCCACTAACTTGCGGCCCGCTTATCGAAAGAAGTTAAATTACCAAATACCCCTTATGAAAAGCTACTTTTTCGGTAAAAGACAGTGAATGCTGCTTCTTTAATTTTTGTTATCTGATTTGATATTTAATGATTTTTAATATAGTCGCAGTACTTATGAGAACTGCTACCACGGTCGCAGTCTTTTCTAAGGACTGCTACCAAGGTCGCAGTCTTTTTCTGAGGACTGCTACCAAGGTCGCAGTGTTTTTATGAGAACTGCTATCACGGTCGCAGTCTTTTCTAAGGACTGCTACCAAGGTCGCAGTCTTTTTCTGAGGATTGCTACCAAGGTCGCAGTCTTTTTCTGAGGACTGCTATCATGGTCGCAGTCTTTTTATGAGAACTGCTACCACGGTCGCAGTCTTTTCTAAGGACTGCTACCATGGTCGCAGTCTTTTTCTGAGGACTGCTACCAAGGTCTGCTACCACAGTCTTTTCTAAGGACTGCTACCATGGTCGCAGTCTTTTTCTGAGGACTGCTACCAAGGTCGCAGTCTTTTTCTGAGGACTGCTACCAAAGTCTGCTACCAAGGTCGCAGTCTTTTTCTGAGGACTGCTACCAAGGTCGGTAAAAAGTTGTGAGGGAGGGTATTTTTGGAAATTACAATGTTGAGGTGACTGGCATTAAATTGGGCGGGATTTTACAGGATTTTGCCCGCCAAAATTATTACAGATGTGGGGCGGTGATGTTGCCACGCCCGCAGGCTGAGAAAACTCTCTCAGCCCGCGGGCTGAGGTACAGTAAGCCCTATATATATATATATATATATATATATATATATATATATATATATATATATATATATATATATATATATATATATATATAGAAAAATGGATATCAGCCGGCAGGCTGAGAGAACTCTCTCAGCCTGCGCTGACGTGGCTCAAATTGTCACGTCACTGACTTGCGGCACGCTTTTAGGCGACTGTTAAATACCAAATACCCCTTATGAAAAGCAACTCTTAGAGCGTTCCCTTGATTATTGTTTATTATTATTTTTCCCCCTTTTATTTTGCCGCTCTTTATAGGATATAAATTATTTTTCGCCTTATTTCTTTACCTCTTTTTTTGAAAGATGTAGTTTCTCCTTTTCAGCCTGAGATAAATTTTTTTTTGAAAATATAAAATCTTTTCAGATCAATGTTTCCAGCCTGCGATAAAATTCTACTTTATAGTTTAATTTTTTTTGTATATAATGTAGTCAGAGTCTTGGTCGCATTGTACATTTAAACTGCGACCTTAGTCAAAGTTTTTGGTCGCAGTGTACATGGTGAAATGCGACCAAGGTCGCAGTGTTGTTATTGATAAAGATAGCCAGCAAACTGCAATCTAGGGTTGCATTACATGGACTACGACTTTGGTCGCAGTACGTTAAGTAATTATTTTTTTTGAATATAATGTATTCAGAGTCTTTGGTCGCAATATACATTTAAACTGCAACCTTAGCCAAAGTCTTTTGTCGCATTGTACATGGTTAAATGCGAGCAAGGTCGCAGCGTTGTTATTGATAAAGATAGCCAGCAACTGCAATCTAGGGTTGCATTACATGGACTGCGACTTTGGTCGCAGTACGTTAAGTAAGTGTTGTTTTATTAAGTGTTGTTTTTTGGATTAAGTCATTTTTTGAATCTAAATGAAAAATGAAAAGTTGTCTGTTGTCTGATGCGACTTGGAGTCAGTCCGTGAGACGCGACCTGTCATAAAGATTTTATGAGATCTTTTAACGTCAAGTCTATGTTGACGAACCCCGCACCATTCGTTGTTTCCCGAAGCGGTTGTCTACGCGTCGGTTCTTCATTGGGTTTAGGCGTTAATGTCTTTTAATGCCAAACCGGCGCTGGCGGTTGGAGACCATGGGCTGCCTATAAATAGGGCTCACCCTCTCCCTTTAACAGCCCATAATTAGACTGTTTTCTTTCGAGAGCAATTGCTCTGAGAATTTCCGCCTTCTTCAGAGTCTCTAACAGGGGCCTGCCTCCATGGATGAAGATGACCTTATTGACGAACTTGATGGATGTTCGTCCACAAGGGAAGAAGTCATAGACCTCATCGTCCACAAGGGAAGAAGTCATGGTCCTCGTCGTTCACAAGGGAAGAAGTCATGATCCCTGACGAGGACTTAATCCTCACCGAGATCTGCTCTGACTTGATGCACCAGTCAAGCTTGCTGGTAACGGATGGTCAGAGTGGGTATGGCGGCGGGGGATGTGGTGGATATAGTGGTGGGTAGCATTCCCTGTGAGGTCTCAAAACCTCCTCTCTTACCCCAGAAGTGACATCGAGGAAACTCCATGCTCACTGGATAACCTTCTGGTGAAGAGATGTTCATAAACGAAAGATTCTGCTGCCACCAGACCTGCAGGAGAAGATTGCTCTTAGTAGTCAACAAGGGCTCTTCTTGGCTCTTCTGATGTTTTGTCTTCTTGGATACTTTGATGTTTAGTGTTCTTTGTAACACTCAATCTTATTGATTCTGCTGCCACCAGACCTCAAGAAGAAGATTTCTCTTAGTCAACAAGGGATTTTTTGATGTTTAGTCTTCTTGGCTACTTTGATGTTTAGTCTTCTTTGTAACACTGAATCTTATTGATTCTGCTGCCACCAGACCTCAGGAAGAAGATTGCTCTTAGTCAACAAGGGATTTTTTTGATGTTTTAGTCTTCCTTTGTACTGCTGTATTTGTAACACTCAATCTTATTGTATAAGAGATCGTTTTGTATCATTTGCACATGCCTGGAGATAAATGCCTCGACATAAATAAAAAGCATATTTGTTTTTTTTAATAAACTACGAACTTTTTTTCGCAGCCATGCATTGCAAACAAAACAACTATGATCATAGATGACACTGCGACCAAGGTCGCATAAGATACATTGCAAACAGTAACTACTGTGACCAGGGTCGACACTGCGACCAAAGACTGCGACTAAGTAACTGTAGCGGTGACGTGTCACATCGTCGCAGTGTTGTTGTTGATTAAGACTAAAAACCAGCAATAGCGACCAAGATTGGAGATTATTTTTTTAAGACTGCGGCCATCAACTGCGACCAAAGTCGCAGTGTTGTTGTTGATTATTTATAAAGACCACCAACTGCGACCAAGGTCGCAGTGATGTTGTTGATTCGTAAAGACCAGCAACTGCGACCAAGGTCGCTGTGTATTTTATTAAGACTAAACAGCAACAACTGCGATCTAGGTCGCAGTTTATTTTATTAATACTACAGTCAGAAACTGCGACCAAGGTAGCAGTGTTGTTTTCAGTAAGACTAAAGTCCAGCAACTGCGACCAGGGTCGCAGTGTATTTATTAAGGCTGCGTCCAGCAACTGCGACCAATGTCGCAACCTTTTCATTTTAAAAATTTTAAGGGTGAAGTAATATAATTATTAACTGCGACCAAGGTCGCAGTGTTGTTAAGGATAAAGATGGTCGCAGTGTACATGGTTAAATGTGACCAAGGTCGCATTGTTGTTGTTGATAAAGATGGCCAACAACTGCAGTCTTAGGTCGCTTTACATGGACTGCGACATTGGTCGCAGTACGTTAAGTAAGTGTTTTCCTTTAGATTAACATGCATAGCGACCAAAGTCGCCGTGTTCTTATTTTATTAAGTGTTGTTTTGGATTAAGTCATTTTTTGAATCTAAATGAAAAATGAAAAGTTGTCTGTTGTCTGATGCGGTCAGAAACTGCGACCAAGGTAGCAGTGTTGTTGTTGATTAAGATTAAAGACCAGCAACTGCGACCTTGGTCGCATTGTATTTATTAAGTCTGCCTCCATGGTCGCAGTATTTCAACCGATACATAGTAGTAAAAAATGTAATTCACACAAATAACTTTAGAAAACAGATTTATATATATTTAAAAAGAAAAACTCCCATAAATAACTCAATTTGATTTATATATATTTAAAAAGAAAAACAAAATACAATTTTTTAACTTCTAATCGTCGTCATCACCATAGTAATCAGATTCGTCGTCAAGAGTCATGCTTTCGTCTTCTGTCTCTTCCTCCTCTTCAGGTACAGTCTCATCGTCGCTTTCTTCCTCTTCATGTTTGTGTTTTGGTTCATCAATGAACTCCCAGAAAGGGTCGTCTGTATCAAGTTCAGATTCTGACCCATAGCGAGACATTGTTTCAGAACTAAACATAAAATCATCATTTGATGATTGGCTTCTTTCCGGTGAAGACGGTGGTGATGGTGAAGACATTGTTTGAATGTATTGGCTTCTTTCCGGTGAAGAGGATGGTATGTTTTTAATCCTTTGCTCATGACCCTTTATATATTTTTAATCCCGGAATTCTAAAAGGTTTAAGCTCTCGGACCACGTGAATATCTCTCAAATATATTTTCTATCTTTTCCCAAAAATTGTATACTTCCTAGGTGACTGTTCAGTTATCCAAAACAGTTTAAAAGTTAATACACTATAACTTTAAATTACTTTGAACTCCAAAACAGTACATTATTGCGACCAAAGTCGCATTGGGAACTGATAAATGATTAACTGCGACCATAAATTGCATCCATAGTAGGATTGCGACTATGGTCGCAGTGTTTAAGAGCAGCAGTCGCAGTTTGGATATGTAATTAAAAGAGCTTATAAGTTAATATATTGAGAAAGAGACCTTACAAAAAAAAAAATTAAAAGCTTTTAAAAGAAGACAAAATATAATTGAATATCAGAAGATCAGGAAATCCTAATCCTCGTCATTATCACCATCATAAGCAGATTCATCGTCTTCATTCTTCTGCTCTTCCTCTTCATCACTTATTTCCTCATCATCTTGCTGGTTTTGAGGTTTTTTTTGTTTCACCGATGAACTCCCAGAATGGATCGTCTCTATCAAGCTCTTCGTCTGACCCGTTTGTAGGAAGCGAGCCTACAGCATCAGAGGACATGCTTTCATCAAGCATGTCTCCGTCAAGTGGCAGAGGAATAATGTCTTCTTCACTAACCCACATGAAAAATTCATTATCATCATGAATAGGAGGATCAGTTAATACATTATTTGATGTAGTGAGATAGTCAAAAGAAGTGAAGTCCAGACTGGTATCAGATTCACTAGAATATCCTAAAGACAAAGGACCGGTGGGGGATTGATTGAAGTTGAATTCTGAGTGTTCAGAGGAAGAAGATGGGGAAGACATGATTCAAGAATGAATTTTTTTTTGGAAGTTTTTGAAATCAAATTGAAAAGGAAGAGCAAAATTATAGCTTTTTAGGTATGAGGTAATATATTAGTTACAAGCATTATATAAAGGTCAATATTGTGGAAGAACATGAATAGTAATAATAATTGTTACAGGTGAGGGTTGAGTATGGTAGGAAGTGGTAAAAAAAATTAAATATTTAATTGAAGATTTATTGCTGGAGAATCCGAAGTACAAATTAACTTTTTATAGAATTGTTTGGCTATATCTTTAGATTACGTATGGTGCACATCTTTCCTTTCTCGAGATTAACATTAGTGCATATCTTTTTTTCTAGACTGGTGTTGTATCACGGTAGATATAATATTAATTACTTCTTTTACAGAAGGCATGAGAAAGAAGATTGCGAATTTGGTCGCAGTACCGAAGGAGGTCGCATTGCTATGCGATAGTATTTTTTGTCTTGTATTCTTTATTCTGTATTAAGTCTGCGACCATGGAATGTTTTTTTACTTTTGAATGCTAGAAGTCGCAGTCGTCATTTAAAAGGGGTATTTTTGTCATTTTGTTTCACGATTGTTTAGGCGGGATTTTTTTGATTTTTTTGGCGCCAACACTCTGCGACCGATGTGTGGCCTATATTCAGCCACGTCCCGCAGGCTGAGAAACTCTCTCAGCCCGCAGGCTGAGGTACAGATAGCCCATATATATATATATATATATATATATATATATATATATATATATATATATATATATTTCCAAACTCGATCGGTGTTCCGCTAAAACTTGTAAATTCTTGGTCAAAACCTTCATCAAACCAAATCAGATTTGAATCAGACTGGGTTCGTTCTCAGTGCTGTTTCAGAGACACTACTAGACACACACACAAAAAAAATGTTAGGGGCTTATACAAAATATTAAATTTCTAAACATTTGTTTGTGAAAATTCTGAGTGACTTGTATCAAAATATCTTTTCCTGAAAACTAATTTCAAAAATATCAAATACCAAAAAATAATTAGCAAGACAAATTATGGTACTAGCACCAAAATCTCGCCCCACCCTTTGTCCCTGCACCGTTTTAATCCGAACCAGACTCGACCATTTCGGCCGCATCAGTGACCAAGCTCACAAAGGGCATAATTGTAACTACCTGTGAAAAACCGCAAATCCCTGCTATAAAAGTCCCTCACTCGCGCCTAGGGTTTCCTTCCATCGCATCTCGGAGGCGGCGAGAGGAGGAGGGAGAAGAAGCAGCAGCGCGAGCAGCAATCATCAGGTCGAAATGGTGAAGTTCCTGAAGCCGAACAAGGCGGTGATCGTCCTCCAGGGCCGCTTCGCCGGCCGCAAGGCCGTGATCGTGAAGAACTTCGACGACGGCACCCGCGACCGCGCGTACGGCCACTGCCTCGTCGCCGGCATAGCCAAGTACCCGAAGAAGGTGATCCGCAAGGATTCGGCCAAGAAGACGGCGAAGAAGTCGCGCGTGAAGGCGTTCCTCAAGGTCGTCAACTACTCCCACATCATGCCCACGAGGTACACCCTCGACGTCGATCTCAAGGACGTCGTCTCCCTCGACGCGCTGCAGAGCAGGGACAAGAAGATCGCCGCCTGCAAGGAGACTAAGCAGAGGTTCGAGGAGAGGTTCAAGACCGGCAAGAACAGGTGGTTCTTCACCAAGCTCAGGTTCTAAGCGCAGAGAGGTATTCGGCTTGCTTATTTAGGGTCTTGGACTCTGTCTCAGTAAAATGCATCAAAGTTACTAGCTTTTGTCTTGATTCTTGTTTTGCGGTATTGTGGTATTCAGAATTTTGAAGGTTAGTACTCTTGTCTGTTGGATCTGAACCATTGAGTAATGGTAGTTTGGACTTTGCATGATCTTAATTAAAATAGATGTTATTTGTTGTCAGGAATGGGTCGGTGGTGATGTTTTGATTGATATATATTGTGGGCAATGTTCATCATGATAGCATTATTATTTGAGCTACATTTTTTACTACATTAGATGTTGTGGGCTTTGAGATATCCCACTTAGTAAGATTGTGTGTTTTAGATCCGTAATTGTTCCATTGAGTAATTTTCTCATGGTATGGAGGTGCCCATTTGAACTACTAATATAGCTTACGCGTTACAGCATTTTGATGGTCATGCAACTTCTGTTGATTTAGGGAAGTTCGTGAATCAGACTAATTTTATAATGAACTTGGTCTGTATTTAATAGGGGAGATTGAAATTTGGGTTATTTCATGTTTTTCTATCAGAATGGTTATTTCTAATGTAATTTCATTTGGATTGGGGTTTTTTTTTTTCTTTTTGATACATAAGCCTGTAATCGGACTTGAACATGGGACTCCTCACAACCCACTCCCGCTACTTTACCAGTAGGCCTCACGCATTTGGATTGATTCTTGTTTTGGGTTGCTGCAGAAGTTTATTTTTTTGGTTTCCACTTTAGAAGTCTGTTTCATTTCAGTTAGTCACTTGGTTTCTTTCTTCACTGTGGTAGCCTGAATCATAGACAAAATGGCTATTGGTTAATATTACCGCCACTAAGGCTGAACCTTGAACTAAGCCTACCTGAAATGGCCTTTCTGTAGTGAGCTAGAGCAAGGCTACGGTTTAACATTTTGCACTCTGAGTTATATTTGTTGTTTTATTGAGTAATTTTTGTATAGCAGTGTTAATCAAGTATTTTGTTATCTTTGTGTTTGGTAGAATCATTTTTGTGAGTTTGACCTTTTTCCATGGTTTTTGTGCTGTTAGAATGTATTTTTATTAGTTTTTAATATAAAGATCTAACTACAGTGTCCTGTCTTATCCCTTTACTCATATGCTTCCTATTAGGTTTTAGAATAATTTTAGCTAGTGTAGCGGTTCATGGCAGTAGGGATTGGCTGCAAGAAGTTCTGCAGAAGGCAATATAATTTAGTTTTCATGTATTATTTTCCCTGGAAATTTGCTTCTCTAGTTTCTGATAGTTTAGTTAAAATTGGAATTGTCCGCAGTGGATTTTATCCATGTTTTCAATGATGAATACTTCTCCTTTTGTATTTGATATTGAAAGTTTTAAGTTAATTGTTTTGAAACAAACAAATTCCAGCATCTTCAATAGTTTCTTGTTTCTTTTTTTTTTTCTCCCTTTGGAATCACCTGCATTTTGAAGTTACTTTTCTTCTCTTTGACAGATTTTTGGTTACAGTTTTCTGATATATCGTAATAACTTTCAATATGTCACACCAAATTTGTCAAATTATTATCTTTGAGATTATTAGTATGATTTGTTTTCATTTCTTTGATCTCTTTTAGGGGTACAATTAGGGGAGGTTTGTGTAGAACATCGGGTTGGGTCATTTAGTGCGTTGAGATGACTTGTGCCGGTTAGGCCGGGTTCAGTTTGAACAGGATGCATGAACATATGAAGGTTTTTTTTTCTAAAGGAGCATTTTAAGGGGGATTTCTAAACTTTCCATTCTGAAAGTTAATAAAGGAAACAATGTGCAGTTTGTGGTTTTTTTTTGGGGATTCTTAGGGGAAATTTAGGAAGAGTTTGGTATCAATGGTTGCTTGATCAGCTGATTTTGTTGATAAGTCAGTTGGTCATGGCACCGCTATGATTTGCAGTCGTGAGGAACATGTTAGGAGGGGCCTATGCAATTAATTCCTTGTACGATAATTTGTTAAAAGCTTGCAAGAAACGAGGTAAAAGTGGGGACTTTGCATATTCTTCCTTGTACATTAATTTATGAATAACATGCTTAGTGTGAGTTGTAATATATGCATGTAAATATTTATATGATAATATTATATCCTTTAAAGCCTAGCTTTGATAACTGAGACTTATTGGGAAGGAGGCTTGACTGGATTTATACACACTTTTGTGTCATTCCGGAGGGATTCAAGTCAGAATCTTTCTCACTCAAATATAACCCACGACATTTGAATACAAGATCTACTCCGTTGAAAGTAAACTATATTATTTCGAGTAATTAAAACAAAAAAATCATGTATTTTGAATAATTTTTGCTTATTCATTAAGTAGGTGCAAAATGAATGGCCGAAATAGTGGTTTTTTTAGTTTAACGGTGTAGAATTTTTGAAATCTAACAAAAATTGGTATGTGGGGATTTTTAAATATTTAGATCATGATGAAATGTTCGGATCGAGAATTTGTAAGTCTAAAGACATAGATTTAAATAATATGTTATTTTCGGCTGTCCATTTTGCTCCTATTTGATGAAAGGGAAAAAAAGTAGTCAAAGCACATGATTTTTGATTTTTAGTTATTTAAAATAATATAGCATTCGATGTGTTGCATTTGAGTAAGAAAGATTCGGCCTCGAATCCTTCCCACTCAAATACAACCATACATCATTTGTTGATCTATATTATTTTAAGTATTTATCAGCCAAAAATCAGGTGTTTTAAATACTTTTTGCTCGTGCATCAAGTAGGGAAAAATGAACGACTTAAATAGTGAATTGGTCAAATGGCCGGATCGAGAATATTTTTTGTCTCTCCATTAAACCACGAAAAATGGATGGCCGAAAGTAGTGAGTTAGTTAGATTTATGTCCTTAGACATAAAAATTCTCGATCCGGTCATTTGATCATGATCTAAACATTTAAAACCCCTACAATTCAATTTTTTTAGGTTTCAAATGTCCACCGTTAAATTAATCAACTCAATATTTAGGTCATCCGTTTTTTCTCTATTTGATTGATGCATGGGAAAAAAATATTTAAAATACTTGATTTTTTGTTTATAGATACTTGAAATAGTATAGATCTTCAACGGAGTGGATCTTGTATTCGAATGTCGGATGTTGGTATTTGAATGTGAAGGATCGGCCTCGAATCCTTTCAAAGCTACACAATAATGCATGGGCGATAAATATTTAAAATACTTTGATTTTTGGTTTATAGGTGCTTGAAATAGTATAGATCCACTCCGTTGAAGTTGATCTATATTATTTCAAGTACCTATAAATCAAAAATCTAGTATTTTAAATATTTTTTGCCCATGCATCAATTAAGTAGGAAAAAAACGGACAGCCTAAATATTGAGTTGGTTAGTTTAACGGTGTAGAATACTTGAAACCTTAAAAAAATTAGTTTGTAGGGAGTTTTAAATGTTTAGATCATGATGGTCGGATCGAAAATTTGTATGTCTAAAGATATAGATCTAACCAACTCATTACTTTCGGCCATTCATTTTGCGCCACTTGATGGAAGGGCAAAGAGTATTCTCGATCTGACCATTTGATCATGATTTAAGCATTTAAAAATCCCTACAAATCAATTTTTGTTATTCTACACCGTGAAACTAACCTACTTATTATTCAGGTCGTCCGTTTTTTCCTACTTGATACATGAAAAAAAAGTATTCAAAACACATGATTTTTGGTTTATAAATACTTGAAATAATATATATCAACTTTAATGGATTCAATGGAGTGGATCTTGTATTTAAATGTCGGATGTTAGTATTTGAATGGGAAGGATTCGGCCTCGACTCCTTTCGGAATGACACAAGTAAGTGTGTGTAGAGAGAGGAATATGTACCTCAGCCGCCAGCTGAGAGAGACTCTCTCAGCTGGCACAACGTGGCTGAATTTCAACCACAATTTTGGGTGCTGGTACCATGGTCACGGTTTTATATGAGGATTGTGATTAAGTCGCAGTGTTTTTATGAGAACTGCTGTCATAGTCGTAGTGTTTCTCTGAAGACTGCTATCATGATCAGAGTCTTAATTACACTGAAAATATATGAATTTTTAGGACTTCGATCATGTTACAGTGCACTGCGATCATGTTTCAGTAAGTTTACGATCATATTAAAGTGACAGCTGAGAGAATCTCTCTCAGCTGGCGGCTGAGATACATTTTTCTCATATATATATATATATATATATATATATATATATATATATATACACGCACGCACGCACGCACGCACGCACGCACGCTTGGCTCCTTTCAAAAGGATTTGAGCCCGAATCTTTCCCATTGAAATTCAATTCCCTGACATTCAAATGCAAGATCCACTCCGTTGAAGTTTATCTACATTATTTGAAGTCTCTTAAAACTAAAAATCATGTCATTTGAATATTTTTTGCTTATTCATCAAGCATGCGTAAAATCTACAACCTAAAATAGTATTTTGCTTAGATCCATGACTTTAGACATGCAAATTCTCGATCCGACCATTTCATCATGATCTAAACATTTAAAAACTCATAGATACCAATTTTTGTTAGATTTCAAATATTATACACTGTTAAACTAAACAACTCACTACTTTCGGCCGTCCGTTTTGCGCCCACTTGATGGATAAGCAAAAAGTATTCAAATGACATGATTTTTTTAAGAGACTTCAAATAATGTAGATCAACTCAACGGAGTGAATCTTGCATTTGAATGTCGCGTGGTTGAATTTCAATGGGAAGGATTCGGGTCCAGGTCATTTTGAAAGAAGTTAAGTCTATCTCCCTCTCTATAGATATACAGAGAGAGATATAGACTTGTGTTCTTCCAAAAGGATTTGACTCCGAATCGTTTCACTCAAATTCAACCCTCCGACATCGAATACAAGATTCACTCTTTTGCAGTTGATCTATATTATTTCAAGTATCTACAAATAAAAAAATCAAGCCATCCATCAACCGACGCAAAATGGACGGCCAAAAGTAGTGAGTTGGTTAGATTTATGTCTTTAAACATACAAATTCTCGATCTGGCTATTTCATTATGATCTAAACATTTAAAAACCCATACAAATTAATTTTGTTAGGTTTTAATTGTTCTACATTGTTAAACTAACCAACTCACTATTTAGGTTATCCGTTTCTTCCTTGCATCCTTACTTGATATAAGGACAAAAAGTATTCAAAACACTTGATTTTTTGTTTATAGATACTTGAAATAATATAGATCAAGTTCACAAGTTCAACAGAGTGCATCTTGTATTCGAATGTCAGAGGGTCGAATTTGAGTAGGAAAGATTCGGAGTTAAATCCTTTTAAAAGGACACAAGTCTGTCTCTCTGTATATATCTCTCTATAGCTCTCTCTCTCTCTACATAGAGAGAGACTTGTGTCCTTCCAAAAGGATTTAAGTCCGGATCTGTCCCACTCAAATTCGACCCTCCGACTTTAGAATACAAGATCCACTCCGTTGAAGTTGATCTATATTATTTCAAATGTCTATAAACTAAAAATCAAGTGTTTTGAATACTTTTTTCTCATCCATCAAGCGACGCAAAATGGACGGCCGAAAGTAGTAGTTGGTTAGATCTATGTCTTTAGACAATAAATTCTCGATCTGGCCATTTCATTATGATCTAAACATTTAAAAAACCCTATAAACTAATTTTTGTTAGGTTTTAAGTGTTCTACACTGTTAAACTAACCAACTCACTATTTAGGCCGTCTTTTTTTTTTTCTACTTGATACATAGACAAAAAATATTCAAAACACTTGATTTTTGGTTTATAGATACTTAAAATAATATAAATCAATTTTAACAGAGTGAATCTTGTATTTGAATGTCGGATGTTGGTATTTGAGTGGGAAGAATTCTTCCTCAAATCCTTTTGGAAGGACACAAGTCTCTCTCTCTCTCTCTCTCTCTCTCTCTCTCTCTCTCTATATATATATATATATATATATATATATATATATATATATATATATATATATATATAGGGTGTGTGTTGCATGCTCATCACTGTTTGAATATTGCTAATCTTTGATTTTGTAACTCCAGCGTATTCTCCTCTCCTGTTTTAATTTCTTGTAGGTTGGACTTTGAAAGAATAGATTTTGCCTTGAATATGCATTTGCATATATGGATTGTATTCTTTTCAAATTCAATGTTTTGGATTGTTTTGTAAGCTAATTGATGATGGATTTCGGTTTAAGTCAACTCCTCACATGACCATGGCTTGGGTTTTTTTTTGTTGGGTCGAGAGTTCAACTTTTCTGCTTTTAAATCTCCAAGGTTGATTAATATGGTGGATCAAGAGGGTAGATGTGAGTTTTTGATGTTCTCTCTTCTCTTTCCTACTTCATAGATAAGTCTGAGCATGCACAGGTTGGATTTTGATGTTTTTTTCTGGAATCTTGGCATCCTCGCCTTTGTTGGAATTGTCTGTGCCTGTTAGCTCTGGAGTCAACCTCATCTATGAGTGATGCATTTGGGGTCTAGTGAATCATTGTTGGAAGTCTCCAACCTTGCCTCACCTGAAAAAGCAATCTCTCCAACAACAGTCTCAATGCTTCCAGGCTTGTTCGCTTCCATACCGCCAAGTCTCTCAAATTCACACATCCTCGTAATTTCTTCATCAACCCCAAAACTGATAAAAGCACTCCAAAAATTCAAAAAAAAAAAAAAAAAACTCAAATTCACACATCCTCGTAATTTCTTCATCAACCCCAAAACTGATAAAAGCACTCCAAAAATTCAAAAAAAAAAAAAAAAAAAAAACCCCGAAAAGTTCTTTCTTCTTCCTCCTCCTCCCTCCCGCCTCCCCTCCTTCCCCTTCGTTGGTGATCTCCGCTCTCCCTTGCTCTCCCTCCCTCTCCCTGTCCATCACCTCCCCCTCCCTCAGCCTCCCCTCTCCACTTCCCCCCCTCCTCCCCCCAACCGCCCTCCACCGGCCTCCACCAACACCCCCCACCCCCCCCCCCCCCCACAACCAAAAAAAAAAAAAATAAAACCAGAATTTGTTCAGATTTGGCCGAACGATCAGTTCTGTTCGGTCAGGTCTGGCCAAACAGATCTGGAGGGGGGAGAGTTCGTTATAGGGGCGGAGGCTGACGCGGGGAGAGGGGAGGGGGGGGGGGGGGTTGCGGAGGTGGGGAAGGAGGGGGAAGGAGATGGGGAGGGGGAGCGGGGGTGGCCGAGAAGGGGGAGGAGGATTAGAGGAGAAGAAAGGGTTTTTTAGACTTTTCACTAAGGGTGAATTGTCAAAAAAAATAATGAAAAAAACTTGTAATAAGTTTTGGGGTGCCTTCGTCATACTTTGGGGTGGAAATATCCGCTCCCTTCGTCCACTGTGAAATGAAATCCCACCAAATATCCACTATCCTCTTCGATTGCCTTCCACGATCTTCCATCAACTCAGGCTGCAAGGTTTGGTTGTTGACGGCATGCTATCTTCAACTGACTGCTCTATGGTTCACCTGGCCTCATTTCCACCATCCGCGTCAAACACAATTCAAGCAGGAACTGAAATGTATCCGGGCAGTGCGACGTATCTGAAATTTATGAGTCATGTAACCCCATAATCAACACCCGAGCGTCATTTGGGCGCACGGCTCAACAAATCTGTTACCTGTTGCATAGAATTTATATGTCATCATTGTCTTTCTACTCAATATTCGTTCTCTCTTCTCACTCTGCTTGTATGCATCTTTCTGGTACTTTGCCCTTGTCCCATAACCAATGAAAACTACAAATCTTCCATCAACTCATACTTGACGAACAACACATTATACTCAAGTCTCTTGCCAAGCTAGCCTTCCAGTATGATTCCAATATGGCCCGAAATCAGAGAACCCATTGCAGAATCAATCAAAACCTACACGAAGAGCGATAGGCTCCCAGCCATTCCATCATTCCTGGTTCGAGGTTTGTTAACAGCATGCCACAGTGAAACGAAATTATACTCAGTATTGCGGCATAAGTACACGATTCGACAACCATGTTATAAAGGGAGATGGCATAAGCTTTCGACAACCATGTAGTTTTCCAGCATTAAGAGCAAAACTACACACACCAAGAATTTGAATGATACAAAAGGGGTGGGGCAACTAGCAACCACTTTAGATTCCATAATTTGAATAGAAAGATGCAAGGGCTTCAAGCTCGCCACCATAAAAGGATCACCACTGTATAAAAATGAATGCAAAAATATAATTATCAATTGACCATTGTGCAGGACCTGTAACAGTATTAAAATTGGCATAGAGCCATGATCAGTTTAACTATACACATATATTTGGAAAACAATGAGGTTCCCCGTTGGGGATCTGATGCAAACAGATCAAACAATCCCCAGGGTATAAATCAGATCTAAACTTCAAAACTAAGACTCGAAATACATGTAAAATTTAACCAGCGCTTGGGTAAGATGATCGGGAAGAATACTCCTCAATATAAAGGAAGACACCATAATATCTCACAAAGACTGCCACCTCTTCTTTGTTGTCTCGGTTGAATCTTTATCCAGAAATCCTAATCTCCCAGACATCTGAAAGACTGAAACCAAAGAAGCAATCGGGCCGTAGAAGCTAATTACATTCCTATGTGGAGATCATCCAGCCCAGGGGGAGACAAGGGAGGAACTGCCTTCTCAAAAATGTCAGAGAACTCCAGGATCTTCCTATTGGTTGCAAGAGATGCTTTACTGTCTGCTCTTCTCTGAGTACTCGTGGATTCACCAGCAATGGATTTGGGGAACACAGCAGAAGTTTTGTTTTGAAGACCTTCCACGGACGACAAAAATGATTTCTTAGAGTGTGAATGTGCTGATGCAATTGCTGAGCTGAAAGTCCCAGATTCCCTCAATCCTTGAATTATGGCCTGGAAGTGTGACAACATAGAGTGCAGGTGATTAAAAGATGTCACATATAGAAAAACTAAATGTACTATAATCGATGTGGTTGATGCTTGAAAGAGTGGAAACTACCATCGGTGCATATATACGAGTCAAAATACCCTTCCTAAGAAGTTTCAGGTTTAGTTGTTTATCAGTCCACACCACATGCTCATGGAACCTGAGAAAAAAGGGGGGAAAGAATGCTGAATAAATAGAACATATTCATAACTTTCTAAAAAATAAAAACAGAATACAAACAACAATGTCATGCACAGACTGGTCTGGTAGGGGCATTAAGAATGAAAAGGAACTATCGGAAATATAACTGCAACTAATATCCACTCTGTCAAAATTTAGTCTATGCAGATTGAACAGGAAGAAATGAATGTTGACCAGGATCCTCTTTCTATAAAATAAATGTTGATGCAGCCAATAAATTCAAAGGTACTAATAGGCCATAATTAACACACCTTCGGTAAAAACATGTTAGAAGCATGGTTTCAAATATCAGCCGATTCCCACACATATCGACAAATATCAGAATGGGTTTAGAGGTACCGGATATGATATTAACTCTATAATATTGACCAATACTATAGATATTGACAGAAGATAGTCCTACTAAAAAATAAAGTTAGAACATTCTAAAAGATATATGCATTGCACGCAGTTGAGGAGTTTACCAGCGCAACATTTCCTCTTCAGTGGCAGTTGATGCAATAATGAAAGCCTGTGAAACCAAGACAATTTTGGAAAATAATTAGTGCAGAAGTGGCAGCCAAAAAGAACTACAACAATCATGATGCTCAGGTACCCACAAAAAAATTTTCTCAAACAAACTTCACCAGAATGATGTGTCTTGAGTGCAGAAAATGTATGTTTATGTCTCATACATATAAATGCTTGATTAACAAGTCCCAGAATGATCAACTCTTGTCTTCTAGATTTAAATTATCAAATGCACAACTTGATATAGACCAATGACACACGATTGACGAGAGCATGCCACTAATTGAATCCACTCTCCAGTTAATTTAATTCCATATTCTAGGACAGGATATGGATCTCGTGAGATGAAGAAAGGATTTTCGTTAATACAGAAACTCACGAATCTGCTAAAGAAGAAACTTTAGTCATGCCATATTCCACTTCCTTGACACAGACATGCATGCATGACCAAAACATGTGCCCGCACACACAACCACAGACTGTTTAATCAAAATTCTATCCGCTTGGCTTTCTCATACATGTTTCAACAACCTGACTCTAGATCATTAAGCACTCACCTACACCATGCCTAAACAAACAGATAATTAAATTAGTCTTTGAATCTACTATCTAAATGTGATAGAATGACAATGCTGATGGAATCAAAACTATGAAAATAGTTAAATCATCACCATATAAGCCGTTTCTGTCTTTCTGATCAAATTCCAACTAGCTATGGGCAAACCTATTGATGAAACAACACCTACGGTTTGCCCCAGGAAAGAAATAATAGAAGACCAGCTAGTCGGAGGTAAAGACCAGTTGACGGGTAAACTCTGTTGAATAAAGACAACATGAAAAGGACACAATTTGGCCCAGCTCCCAGTCTTGATACGTTGTTGATGTAACACGGGATCACAATCACCTTCAATTCAAAGAAAAGAGAAAAAACTAGGGTTTTGAAAAAAGAGATTAGAAAAGAAATTAGGTTTTAGAGATAGAACCGGACAGATTTGGGCTTCACACTTCTTATACTACGGGTTTCACACCCCAATGCTCAAGAGCATCCTCAAGAGACTTTAACTGAAAAGTTTTTCATTTAATTATTGTATACCTTATTCATTTAGTTGATCATCTTTAACTAGGCTCCTACAACATGAATTTCCCCATCACAACCGATATGGGACTATATTTCATAATAAAAGACATAACTAAACTCAAAGAAAATAAACTAAGGTATAAAGTCATCTAAGAACTGGTGTGATGTCCTCATCATTTCCTTTGGGGTGGGAGAAACTCCACTATATCGAGTGAGGGCTCTCCTCACAAAGCATCTCAATCGGGCCGAGGTGGTGGCCGAGGCATAAACACTGATGCGTGATGGCTGACCAAGGGTGGTAGAGGTGGAACTGATTTTCGAGACGGATCGAATGTGAAGGGTGATAGATCAAACATATCATATGAAGCAGACATATGAATCATCCATAATGAAAACTGAACTGACTGTACTTTGCACTATGACTAACTTGATCTCCTGTGATCATGCCTCCCGTAGGAAGATCTACAATGAGTCGTAAATGTCAGGCGATCTCAAAGACGAGAAATATCATAAGAGGCGACAAATACAATATAGAAAGATCTACAAGAGTCTAAATTGAAAACTCTTCAACTTCTGTCTCTTCCACTTCTGGCTCTGGCTTTTTCACTTTTGATTCTAGTTCTGAGTTTTCGACATCTTTTGGCTCTGACTTCTCAACATTGGGCGCATTGTAGTCTGCCTCAGATGCATAAAGAAAGTGTAGAGCATACTGAGTATGAAAAAGATTTTGTGAGACTAATCGACATCGACAGTCGATATGGCTATCTTCCAACCACCCATAAGCTTCTCCAACCAGTCTAATTTAGACATACCGATACTTCTGCTCAGATGTTAGAGAGAGATAATAGAAAAAAATCTTCAAGATAATTTTCCCACTCCTCTATCCATAACGATCACTAGAACCCCAACAATGCGGGACAGCCAAAAACATATCTCGTTCCACTTTTTTTTCATCAACATTGATATTTATATATCTACTACAAAAGTAAAAGGCCATGAAGAAATTCAGTGCATAAGCTCAGAAATTACTCCCAAGAATCACAGTTGTTTTGCTGCACAAACATTAAGGCTCCAAATAGAGGCTTGTGGAGGTCACTGCTGTGAATTTTGTCCAGTAGCTCAAGGACTCGATCATGAACACAACGCTTTGAACAGAACTCGAAACGGACTCCGAATGGATGAGAAACAGGCTCTGGACTGAGACGGTGCAGTCTGCATGAGCTGAACAAGCCGCTGGCATCAGCGTTGAGCCATTGACATTAGCGCGACTCCGACTTGGCTCGAGGTCGAGCCACGGCTCCTGGTTGGCTCTGGGTCGAGTCACGGCTCCGAGTCGGCTCGTCGTCGAGTCGGTGGTTCCGGTTGGCTCCAGGTCTAGCAGTGACTCGAGTCGGCTTCAGCGAGCTGCTAACATCAGCTGGCTGGAGATGAACAGGATAGTTTTTTCTCTTTTTTCCTTTTCCTTTTTTTTGTTTTCTTTTTTTCCCTTTTTTTTTTGAAGTAGATCTAGATCTAGGTTTTGATGTAGATCTAGGGTTTAGAGGAGAAAGAAATGGAGAAGAAAATATAGAAAGGTATTGGAACCAGAGGCTCTGATACTAAATTGATGTAACACAGAATCGCAATCACCTTCAATTCAAAGAAAAGTGAAAAAACTAGGATTTTGAAAAAAGAGAGATTAGAAAAGAAATTAGGGTTTAGAGAGAACCGAATAGATTTGGCTTTCGCACCCCTTACGCAAGCTTCACACCCCTTACACCACGGGCTTCACACCCCAATACTCAAGAACATCCTCAAGAGAATTTAACTAGAAAGTTTTTCATTTAATCATTGTCTACCTTATTCATTTAATTGAGCCTCTTTAAATAGGCTCCTACAAAGCAAATTTTCCCATCGCAACCGATCTGGGACTAAATTTCATAATAAAAGAAATTAAACTCAAAGAAAATAAAATAAGACATAGAGTCATCTGAATGTCCTCATCAGTTGTATTGTAATAACATATGGTTTGCAACACAAAGTTTGATGGTTATTTAATATTTAGTACTTTATTAGGATTAACTATCTTAACAAATTATTAAAATGATTGATAAATTTGTAACATGCAAATTGCATGAAAATTTGTAATGCTTTGGCAATTTTGATGAATGATTCCTCAGTTTTGTATTGCTCACTTATGAATGAAGATTTGGTAAACTTTTGTGTAATATCTCCATACCATATTGCTCATAAGTCATTACTTTGACGTACGACTACAATAATTAGATGTTATCCTTGTTAATATTTATCATAAAATAGTTATGTTCAGTATACCACGCTAATGAGCCATGAATAGATGAGGTCAAAGCTGACCCACCTTAACCCAGTTGTTGCCCCTGGGCGCCCACCTAAGCTCTCAATCAGTATAAACAAGTTGGTTTAATCAAGATTTACCTAATTAGACGGGTTTCAAATTTGATTGTCCATTTTAAACCCCCTATATACATCCACAAATCTCAATTCCTCCATTGGATCCCCTTTTCTCTACACAGTGTTTTAAAATAGGCTAGACAGGGTACCCAGAATGGTGCCTAGCGCCTAAAACCACCTAATCAAAGCGTCTCTAAGAACTGATGGGGAAATATTAAAGGAGGATAATTGAGAACAAACACTAGAAAATCTCAACTTAAAATTTAAAGCCCAAGAAAATTATCAGGAATCTCTCCCTGGGGCATCTCACCCAAAGCACACTGGCTACACAAAATCTTAAATAAGCATTTTAATTATCAAACATCAACTAAGAATCTTCAAAGTAGTTTTTGTCTTTTATAAGCTTATATCACATTAGAACTCGCACCACAACCAATGTGAGAACAAGATAAAATAAACTAACTACACTAATCAACTCTTAAACAAACTAAAAATAAGATAACCTAACTACATAACCAACTAAAACAAACTAAGATAAAATAAACCAACAATATAACCAACTAAAACAACAAACTAAGCCATTAGATCTCCCTATCATTTCCCGAGGTTGGGGAAAACTCGACACTGTCGGGTGCAGATCTCCATGGTTCTCAATCAGGCCATATTGGTGGTCGTAGAGTCAACATTCATTCATCAGGTATGCATCAAGTTGGTGATGGTGGTTGTGTTGAACGGCGGCAGCGGAATTGGAAGATGTCGACGGGCAGGAGACGATGAAGATGAAGTTGACGGTTGGAAAGAGGCAATGATAAAAAGTGGCGATGAGTAGTGTCGCGTGCAAATTTTGGCGATTTTTTGGCTGATACTATTTTTTATGGAAAAATTGTGGTCTTGAGATTTTAGTTGAGAAAATTAAGAATTTAGTTTTGATTCCAAGATGATAAAAGACAAACAAAGAAGGGAGATAACGGGGAACAAACACAATTTGAGAATCTCTCTCTAAGGTTTCTCACGCAACCACACTGGCTACAAGCTTTTCAAAGCAATTTTAATTCATCCAAAACTGTCTAATTCAACAGAAGTCTTTGTCTTATATAGGCCTAAAACAAAAGAAGAAATTCCACTACAACCGATATGGGGACTAAATAACCAAAACTAAATAAAATAACAAGAAACAAATAGAAGCATTGTAGGATAACTGGTCCGTTCTGACTCGAGTCCACATGTCCTACTCGAACCATAGCAATGAAATGCAGTGACGCCTCCCCGTGTAGGTCTGAGGTCCTCAATCGATGCTCCCATCAAGAACACACTGACTATACTGCTTTTTACAACTTACAACACTGCTCTTCCCAATTTGGCCCCTTGTCGAACCCTGTTAAAATGTAGGCAAAGGACTCCAATAAGTTGAGTTGTCTAGCAAAACCTCAACTGCTGCAATCTCTTCCAGTGATGGCGCCAAGGAGATTTTCTTTTTGTTTCTTCACCTTTGTTCTTCTTCATCTCTCCTCCTATTGCTTCTCATTTTTTTAATTTTAATTCTTTTTCTCTCTCGTTTTCCTTCCCTGCCACTGTTGACTGCTTCAATTCGTCTTATGCTGCAAACTACCAGTTGATTCTTTCTATTTTTCCAATTTCGTCTAAAAATTAAGATTACTAAAAGTTATTGTCACCGTTATCATTATTATCATAGATAAAGGACTGGAACATGTTCTGTCAGCAAAGAAAATTCCAACACCTATAGATAGCCATGTGGCTAATTGTCATTGGCAGGCCAAATTTAGCAAAGCCAAGAAACTCCTTGCATGCCAATAGAAACTCCACAAGGCTGACAGTGCAGGAAATTCCTTCTCTGTCAGAAGACTCCGAACATAATCCTGAGTCCAAACTGTCCTCTTAAGATGAGATGGAATATCCTCCTTTTACTTTATTAGCCATTGGATAGTTAAGGTGAAGGGTAGAGTTATATTGCCTCTCTCTTAGGCATGTTAGTTTCATTCCCTCTTATGTTCTTGCAACTTCCAAACCACCAAACCAACCCTAGATCCTCACAAAGAAATGAAAAAGGAAGGGGAAAAAAAAGCACCCCACCCAACCCAACACGTTCCTTGGGGCTGAAGACCAGATGTCAGCCAAAGTGACACATAAAGGAACACCATTTTCAGATAATAGGGATGAAAATAGTGGGTTTTGTATCTTAGCAATTGATGTATCAAATCCAGTGGCTGTCTGTCTGCTGCCCCCACACCTTCAATAGCATTGTATAGCTTAATAATAATGCAGGACACCATATATACCGCCTGTTGCTAAAAAAATCAAGATGCTTGGGTAGATGAGACTATCATGTGTCTACTAAACTCTATCTGTGCTCAATCAACAAGTATCAACATATAACGTCATAAGGATGTTGTATGCACATTAATATGGCATTCATATATTATATTTCTAAAAAAATTAAAGCAAAGATGCAAAAGAAAAATATATCATCACAGAGATGCAAAATTAAACATGCTTCCATGTATAACAAGTTACATCAAACATGCATGTGTTTTTCAATCTCCTTAACAGATAAGATAGATGTAGCCTAAAGTTTATATGAAGTTTTAGCGATGTGTACTCTATAACTATAGGGGCAATTGCAAAGTAACTTTTGAACAAGGTCAAACATGTAGATAATTTTCGGAGAATATGATGATTCATATGGCATATAAGTGAGCATACTACTTTCCACTTAATATATATATAAATATTTATATGCATATTTCTTTCCACTTAAAAGAGCTCAGAGAGTAAAGAATTTTGTGTGACTGCATCTACTAGAAGATAATTAGAACATTCTATAAAAGAAGCAGCTTTTAAGTTGCTGAAAAGACATAAAAGAGAATACTTACATCTCTGTCAAAATCTAACATAAAGCATCTTTTCACGTCCTCCTTTGTGGGCTTGCAGCCACAACGATCACGTCGAGAAGTCAAGTCTGAAAATTTGGTGTATGTGTAATGCAGAACTGCAGCCTCCTCCAATTTTATCTCACTGTAGAAAAAGTGACAGTCGCTTGTAAGGTATACAGCTTAAAGTACACAATGATATAGAACAAAAAATATGATATACCTGACAGTGCGGGATAAAGATGACCATTAACAGGAAGAAAAAAAATTAATTTAAAGTAACCCAAATATTCGGCAGCAAAGTAGGTGGGTTTGTTTTTCTTTTCTTTTCTTTTCTTTTTTTTGTGTGTGTGTGTGTGTGGGCTTTTTTTTTTTTTTTTTTTTTTTTTTGGGGTGGGGTGGGGGGGCTTACTTTGGAGTTTTCATATAGTTGTGCCATCTATGTGCACCATTAGGACGGAGATGGTCTTGAACTCGAGCAGCTGATTTTCCATTACCATAAGTTAGAAAGTAGTTAGGGTTACCACGGGTTGATTCCTTGTACAAGCCAAAATAAGTCTCCTTCGGAAGATGGTCATAGTTCTTCTTAAACATAGAAACCTGTTAAACAAAAAACATGAATGTTCACATGAGAATACAACATATCAAACAAGTGTTATGTTTTCCAGATTCAAAGTTCAAGATGAGGCATCAAACCTCAACTATATCCCATTTTTTCCCTACATAATACGAATTTCACGAAAAAAATCATGAAAAAAGAAAATAAAATTTTGAGGCTTATATTCTGACATGGCAGAATACAGAACCTGACCAGTGAAGATCATAAATTTCCCTCCAGTCATTAATCATTAACCCCTCAAAGTAATAACTTCATTCATTTATCAAAAACTGCCAGCCTTTATATAGGCCTCAAGAAAGGATAGAAATCCTAAATTGTACCAAAAATAAAAAGGATAAGTACTATCTGTGTGGTTCCTGTTCATGAATGAATTTGGTCATTAATTTGATTTCTTTTGTTGATTGTGTAGCTGATCTAACTGTTTTTTTATTTTAAATTATATTTTCCTGTCACATAAATACATACATTATGTTATTGTTATTCATGTGCCATGCCATACAAATGTCATAGGCTTTCATTTGATGTGTCATAGACCTGTGTCTATGTCCCGGATCTATTTTGGTTCTTAGCCAGTTCGCCATAGTCTCAATTAGTATTTTTTTTAAAAAAAATTACCTCTTGCACCTCAGTTGCATCTGATACGAATCATGCATAAAGATTATTTTTCCTCTGGAATTAGATATGAGCATGCTGATAACAAGAACCTCAGTAAGGCTTGTTGAATTAAAAGCTAACTCAACACATTAAGTCTCTACGTTTCCTGTTTCCAGACGATTGGAAGCACTAATATATATTATAACTTTGAGACTAGACACAGTAGCCACTGCACAAATATATATATTATGATATATAATTGCAAAGGTTCCTTCTACTTTTTTTTTTTACTCCATCTGATCTTAAGTTGTGGTTTAGGATTTCGCCACATCAGAAAACCACGACTTAAGATCTGGTGGAGTAAAAAAAAAAGTAGAAGGAACCTTTGCAGCTAAACCTTTCATTGTTGAAAGAAACATAACTAATATTATTCTTTCGACTCTGTGCCCTCTTCTCTCCATCTTCGTTTCTCTCGATCACTCTCTACCTCTTTCTCGTTCTCGCTCTCCCAGCCCCTCTCACCAAGTCAAGTTGCCCAAATTTCCTATCGGCTACTGGCTACATCAATGCCTTCCCATCTCCGCATCTCCCTATGGAACCTCTCTAATCGTCTTTAGATCGTTGTTCAGAGACGAGTTCCAATTGATCTTTTGATGGCAATGGCGACTCTTACTAGTGTTCTTCCTCTCAATCTTCTTCCTCTTACATTACTGTGCATCTTGATCACAGATTCTACCCCTTCTCTTTGTCTTCCAAATATTTTACCAATTGTTTTTATATATGTATGTACATATGTATGCATTATGCATGTTGTTATTGTTATTAACTTTTGAAACTAGACACAGTAGCCAGCACAATTTTGAGATTAGACACACAACAACTAGATTTGGTTTCTGGTCACATGCTAGTAAGCAATGAGCATGGATAATAACACTACACAAAAAACAACAGGGAAGAAAGAACACTAGGATAACATGTGATGACTCATCAAATCATAGATTTAGTGGGAGATGGGAATGCAAAGAATGTAAATTCAAGTGCATGACGAAGCAAACTAAATGATCAAAGATGACTAACAATTAAAAGGTAAAATGTATCCTTTCCAAGAATACTACAGCCACAAGAAATTACAGAATGATGAGAAGGAAATCTTTGAGAGCATGATTCTGCTTGCACTAGCTTCCATTAAGCCCCGTGATTACTTGAATCAGTATACGTCTTTGACTAGGCCAGAGTCGCCAGACTTTGGTAAGACGGTTTCAGTTTCACTCACCTCCTAAAAGTTAGGTTGCAGTTGGTTTCACCTGCATATTTTAGATAGATTATAGACACAGGAAAGAGTTCCTAGGTGACTCAAACTTATTTGAGTCGGCCTTACAATGAGATGATCCCATGGATGATTTTTGTTTTGTGGATCTCCATGCCCTAAATTTTGCCGATGAAAAATCATACAATATGGATACCCCTCACACATGCATTGAGTCTATAAAATGTACTAGTCTTCACTAACAGAAGAAGAGGATCATGTAATCTATTTAAGTAATTTTGTCCAATTAGGTTTTCATTTTTATCTGCTTATTCAAGCAAACAAAACTGGATTTCACCGGCCAATTTGACTCCTGAAGGGTCAAGGGGCAGCGGCAAGCAAGCATGCAGCATGGCATGGATGCACAGATGAGTTTTGCGGCCACATGCATGCAGGACAGAAAATTGGCACAACCTCATAGCCCACCATCACAAGCATATTGCACGGCAAAGAGTGTAAAAACAAAGAGAATATACGAGCCTTGAAGAAATATATGTAAACACGCGTGCGCGCGTGTGTATGTGTATCATATTTAATTTTTCCTTTTTTTATCTTTGAGTTTTAAGGTCAAAATCAAAATGGATCACAAGATTCAAAACCTCCAAAATCAGAACTCCAGAGGGATTGGAACTGAAATAAGAAATTCAAAGCCTGTTGATCATTTCACCAACCACATAAAATCAACTACTCCAATTAACCAGATCTAAAATACTTATCGCCACACTATCATACTTAGTTTAGGACATACCACCTAATGCCTCTTAAGCAATATTAAGAACTTAAATTACATGGAAGAGATAATAATTAAAGTTAACATAAATGGAAATTACTGTTAAAGCTGAATGTTCACATGCCTTTATAATACAAGTTCAAAAATATTATAGGCTTAACATGAAATACTTCTCCAGCAAAATTCTTAAATCATTTCTTTGATAGATTACTGACATGGAATAGATTCCATAATGCTACAAACCTATATCTGATCCTCCATCCTAAGTAAATTCACGAATGTAACAAATATCCCAAGCAAATGTGTTGCATGCTTGCATGGTGTGTATTTGCAAGCAGACAACTTTAAGGCATAAACAAATATTACACATAACTTACATATTTTCATTATGTCAAATTATTCTAGAATGTAAAGTATGTAATACCATGTCAACACCCTAACCTACAGTGAATCTAAAAAATTGCTTTGACTTTGATAAGATAATTAATAGAATAACAAAGGGAAAATGTTGATATAAATTACCTCACTGAAGGGATCTTTTATGTCATCACGCTCAATGCTGCTTTCCTGGAACCAAAAAAAGGAGTTCATCAGATTTTAAAATGAAATTCTGAAAACAGTTAGTGATAGTAACCCACTTACATAATTTGGAAAGATAACCATATCAACGTTGCTCGGGACATCTGATAGCAACCTCCTTAAAGAGTACTCTCTAGCACCGGCTGGATGTATCAACTCATCAGTGTCAAGGTGAATGATCCAATCCATGCCAGCATCCTACACAGGATAAACAAAAACTTGATCATTTCTGCATCTTTCTTCACTCATAAAATATGAAAAGGAAGAAAGAAAAGGTATGAAACTTTTGAAAGCTTATGATCATGTAATTTCCCAAGCAAACCTTTCATCGAAATGCCAATCACAATGAATACAAATGACAAACTCACAGCAAAGGTCAACAACAAAATAAAAAGGGAATGGTTGACAATGGAATATAACTGAATGTATCATACCCGTGCCATAATAATAGCCATCTCCATGTTGAGTGATTGCTTTACAAATAGCTCATAATTGCAAGGTTTGTAAAAGAAGCCAGCTAGCCACGTCTCATTCCAAATACGACTGTATAGGAAAAAGTACATCAATATAAAAGTTAGTTGGTACAGTGTCATACAAAAATCCATTAATCACATGCACACAACAGATATTAAGGAAGTCATCTGCATTTACATTTAGTAACTCAATCTTTCAAATCAAGTAGTCACTGGGAATCAGAACAAAAACTAAATTTAATGGCTAAAGCATTAGCACAATTCTTTTTTCCCCTAAAATATTCTGAGGAATAAGAGTTTGTCTACTGCAAACAACTTAGAGTTCCCATTCATGAAGACTTAAACCATTTTAAATAAAAATTTAAAACACAAAGTATCATTATCTAGAAAAATCATGCTGCATCCTAAAACTACAGAATAATCTGACCCATTAGTCAACGAATCCGAGCAACCTATTTATGTCCTCCTTTCTTACTCTGGATGAATACGCAAAATTAATTATTTGAACTATTGTCACACCCCAACTGAGAATGATTTCCCTGAGGGTTGTCCATCACGAAATCGCTCTCAACCGAGCCCGCTTAACTATTGAGTTTTTTTTTATAATTCCTCCCTAAAAAATGCTAGTTGCGATTAAATATTGAGTTCATGGGAACTGTTATATGCTAGAAGTGCTCAGCTAAGAGGCCCATTTTGGGACATTCAGTGGGGGTGTGACATACTCTCCCATAACCCCATTTAAGATATGATGTCTTCACCATACTAGGACTTAATCATGTAATATGAGATTCTAGACATGACTTTGATGAATTCTAGAGATAGCTCTCACAAAATCAAGAAGTGGCCCCGTCGCATCACTGCATGGTACGGCAAAGAGGTGGCCGCAACACATCCATGTATGCTATGACACTCATGGTTCAAAGTTACGGTCTTGGTCGTCGACTGGGCGGACACTGAGACGAGTCGGTCTCGGTAACTCGGATCGGTCTCGGATGATACGCGCAAAACGCTACATATAGAGCTACAAACAATCTAAAAAAATCACGACAAATCGTTAAAAGAAGTAGACATCAAAATTCATGTATCACATGTCCAAAACAATTTTGTTTTGAGGGGGTAATTGGAGAAATATGATGATTTGGGGTAAATTTAAAATATGAAAAATATGAGGGGGTAAATATGAGAAAAACTAAAAAAAGAAAGGATAAGAGCTCACCCAATCTCTTTCTGGCTCTCTCCCTCTCTCTCCCTCACCCGATCTCTCTCCTCTCTTTCTCTCCCTCTCTCTCCCTCACCCGATCTCTCTGGCTCTTTTTCCTTAACTCGATCTCTCTCCGCTCTCCCTTACCATCTCCCCCTCTTTCACCCTCTCCCTCTATCCCGATGTCTCTCTCAGTCGACTGAGAGAGATCGAGACAGAGAGGGAGAGGGAGGGAGAGAGGGAAAGGGGGAGAGACAGAGGAGGTGACAGCGGGCAAGCAGGTGGCAATGGAGGCAGACGGCGGGCAAGCGAGCGATGAGTGGCAAGTCGCCTTTTTTTATGAGACCGACTCGGTCGAGATTTGGATTCGACTTGGCTGAGTCAGACCAATTCAGCCGAGACTCAACTGAGTCGACTCCCATCCTGGGCCGAATCGTCCTCCTCTGAGTGAAATCGACTGACTCGTGTATCGGACTCATCTCGGCGCTGGTCAAGTCATATCCGACTCGGCCGAGTCTTCGAACCGTGATGACACTTTGCTCTGTGTAGATCTTAGTTCCATATGGCACTTAATTTCACACATGTCATGCTAATGTTATCTTTGTCATTTCCAACACCTAGAGTGAGAATGACTTTCCAGAGAATCACCCATCCTTAAAATAGCTCGACCATGCCCAAGTATGAAGTTTTTTTTTACACTTAATTGTAATTTTCTTTCATGTTCCTACAAAAAATTCTGGCTATATGTGGGAACTATTATATATCAGACTTTCCTAATGCATATCCCGTGTGGAATTATTTAGTTGGGTTGTGCCATATGCAATATGGGCTGATGGATAGTTATCTAGAATGACCAGGATTAGCATGATTGTGGAACTCCAATGCTACACCTGATGTTCTATTTGTGGAATATATATGTTGTGATAGAAGCACAAAAAATAGTTAATAAACTAAATGTTGAGATCGTGGGGGGCTAAAATCTAAAATGCATGCATATCATAGATGCAAATTAAGTGGTGAAAATAAGATGTGCTACCAGTTTATTGTCCAACAAAGGAGGCATGTGCTGACATATTACCAAAATTCACTAGCTATGGAGAAATTTATTTAAGAATAACCAAATCATGTAATTACAAGTCTAGTTCTCAAAAGGGTGTTATTCAATTGGGATTCTTTGGTGGGATTGGGACATTTGTGGGATTTCATTTTGAGAGTGTTATTTGTTTGAGACATTTGTGAGATTTCTCTTTTTGAGAGTGTTATTGGTTACTAGGATTGAGATTGGGACTGGACTTTCAAAACCACCAATTTTTGTCCCGCTACATAAAAATTTACCCACCAAATCCCACATTTTTGTCCCATGGAAAAGGGAGGGACAGAAACTTGCCCTTGTATTCTTCTCTCTTTCTCTCATTGGCCCAAAAACCAACCCTCCTACCTCTTCATCTAGATTTAGATCTATCTCCTCTCTTCTTTTGCTTTTTTCTCCTCTCTCTTCCCACCTTCAAGTCCACCGTCGACAACAAGAGGCCACCGTCGGCAGCCATGGTTCAAAGTCACGCCTCGGTCGCCGACTCGGCGAGCACCGTTCCACATCAGTTGCGGTATCGCAGCCCTGACTCGGGCAAGACACGAGAAACGCTACATACATAGCTCAAAAAATTCTGAAAAAATCACGATAAATCTTTAAGAAATATAGACATCAAAATTGACGTATAACATGTCCAAAACATATCACCTAGCACACTAAACATGAAGATAATGCATAAATACATGTGTTATTGCATTAAATATTAAAATAAATGCATAACTTAATAAATTATAAGAAATTAATTAAATTTGAATTAACTACTCTTTTCACAAAAACAAAGATTTGCTCTACCTTTCTAGTAAATTAAAATTATATGAAATTAATTATATGAAATTTTGACTTGACTTAACTCGGCCTCGACTCGGCTAAATCGGCCGAGTCGGCCTTGATTCGGAGCCAACTCGGCCTCGACTTAAGTGACTCGGCTGAGTAGGCCCAGAGTCAAGCAAAACAATGCGATAAGGGGACTCGTGGACCGATCTCGGAACGGGAAAGGTTGTTCCGGTTCCGATTCGACTGAGTCAAAACCGGAACGGGAAAGGCCGAGTTTTTGAACCTTGTCGGTAGCAACACCAACAGGTCGCCATCGAGTGCAGCCCGTAGCACACAACAGCAAAAAAATTCTTTCTTTGTGATTTAATCTTGAATTGATTTAGGTCTAATGAGCTGTAGAAATCTGAAAAATGACTCGTGGGGTTCTTACTGCTTACTTTTATTAGGAAATTATTGGGTCCATCCTTTGATCAAATTATTAGTTGAGGATGGATGGAGAATTAAAGGACATTGAATTTTGAAGATAAAGGCATTGCTCAGTTCTAGTTTAGGTAGGAGGACAATAGTAGCAGCATAATTGGGCCCATAAAACTCCACTGGGCCTAAAGGACCATGTATTTGACACCATTTGAGAAGTGTTTCAACATTTTTCTTAAACAAATTCTAGTCAAAACAACTATTTTTGAGAAGTGTTTCAATATTTTTCTTAACTGTGCTCCTGTTTCAATTATTAATTTAAAGATATTAGTTATGTTTGATGATGTTTAATTATTTGGTGATCAAACACTAGTTAATTTATGATTTTTATTATAGACAGGAGCTATTTTATAATATTTAATTATGAAATTCTTTAAAAGTTTTTAACAATTAAGTATGATCATTAATTATTTTAATAATATTTCACTATGAATATTAGGTAGTTAATTACAATAGAACAAGAAGTTCAAAAGAAAATATAATAGTTAATAATAATAATAATTAATATGACATAATTTGTCCCAATTCAAATCCCAACTTCGCCCCAAAATCCCACAATCCCAGACAATTTGTCCTAGTCCCAGTTCTAGTCTCAGAAATGTCCCAAAAATTGTCACAGTGAGACAAATGTCCTAGTCCCACTCAAAAACCCCAATTGAATAACACTCCCAAACAAGATAAAGGATAAAAAGGCAAAAATGAAATGCCTACAAAAGAGAAGTTGTATAATAGGAAGTAAACTTAATCAATTAACAGATAAATCTTTTAGTAAAAGAGAACCAGAGGCCTTCGTTACAATATGACAATTTCAAAATTGTCCATTAGAAACCCAATCAGTACGGAGTGATTACTATGTCTTGCCCAACCATTATTTCTTGTCATACGACCCAATCAGTTTCCAGAAGGTAAATTTAATTGAGTAAATCATAGAATAAATTTTCATTTTGCCTCAATATTTGACAATTCTCCTACTTTTAAAAGTAGATAATTATATAGACGTAGCTAACTAACATCTTGTTTTTTTACGATTGAAACAAAGGAATCGTAATTATAACCCGAGTAAAATTGTTAATATACAAATGTGGCTTCATGTTTTATCTTCTTCTCCTACTAGATGTGAACTCCCCTTAAAATTGTACATGTGATTTAATACATTTCTTCACAATAATGATTAAAAGAAATGCATATATTAATATTCTTTAGCTCTGCGCATGAATATAACTGGTGAGGTGTACATGGTTAAACTAACAAACAACCTCATGGATATCAGTGTAGTCAACGAAATATTGGCCCTTAAAGAGAGCTGAAACCTGGTAACAATCCCTCCTTAAACAGACACATTGCATTCACATAATATCTTTCAATGGAAAATTTAAGCTAAAATTGGCTAAGTTGGTTCAATTTAATGAATTTGAAAGAAGCAAACCAGGTGTAAAGTGAACTAACCTCTTCGCTTGTTTTTCCTCGAGATCTCTAGTTCTATAAATTACTTTCACTCCCTGCGAGACAATGTGGATAGAAAATTCAACTTACAATCAAACCTTGGCTTTGAAAGAATGGTGCGCAGAGCTAGACAGGAAAAAATAAAATAGAGCAAGTTCTTAAGTCCAAATAAGTGGGCTAGAAACTTACAGGAATAGATCCTAGAACTGCCGCAACATTGGGTTTTGCAGCCTTTCCTTCTACGAACAAAAAGAAGGTTGAAACTCCAATAACCTTGTGATAAAATAGCCAGGGGAGAATTTGTTCTAAACTAGCTGAAGTGCTGGATGTGATACATATCTGCAAATTTAAATTATCCATACAATGATATAAATAGATTGTTGGCCTAGAAAGAATACACATTAAAATGAAATAGAGAAACAATACTTAATTGTTTAATCAGACTCAATTAGATCAAACCCAACTGAAAAGTTCTCTCATAAAATAAGTAAAATGCTACCCTCAGTGTTTCATTGCAGAAAACGAGAAAATAAGCAGAACAATACAAAAAATGCATATTTTTCAATAGTAAAGACATAAGACTTACTTAAATCAAATATTTGATTTAAAATCTACTCCATTACGCGTTTGAAATGCTCATGGAAATTCCATGGCCAAAATCAACGAAGAGAATCCAATATAATAAAGATTGGATATAACATTAATACAGAAATAATTGCTCAAGTAATCAGAAACAGCAGAAAACCCCTGTTAATAGTTAAATACAGAAGACGTCATTAAGACTTCTAAATTCAAGAGACTCTAGATAATTGATAATTTTAATTCAGACTCTAAATACAAAGTTGCTAGTTATGCTTCTGCGTAGATCCTTGAAGAAGTCTTACAAGGGGAAGTCCAACATGACTGGGTATCTCATCACTACAACAAATAATCAGCAACGAGTTACATAATCCTGAAGTTAGGAAGAAGATCCTTTTTCAATGCCCTAAGCCCTAAACTAAATCTAACATATTTTGAAGAAGAAGAAAAATCAAGTTTTTGCCGGTAAAAGATAGGGCAAGTGAAATGTACGATACAAAATATATAAATCACGTAACGAAATTCAAACAAAAAAAGGCCAGTCAATGCTCATGGAAGTATCTACACAAGTTACACAATTCGTATTCTCAATTATAGTAAACAAATACGAAAGAAAAAATCAACACAAATTCAAATCAACTAAATCTCGGATCCCAGAATTCAAAATTTTAAAATTCAAGCCTTAGAGCCTCACCTTAGGCCTTGGATCCGAATCGGAATCGAACTTTACACCCCTGTAATAAGGAAACGTGGGCGAAGAGCTCCGCCAAGGATCTCGAGGCAATCCGAAGAACTCGAAGATGAAGAAAGCGAAGGACTTGAGGACGATGAAGACGATCCCAGGGGGCTGTTCTCCATCCCAGGGAACTTCTGGCCGTCGACGGGCCATCTCGTCGCGGGATCGTCAAGCCCCCCTCGCCACTGAAGCATGAAGGCGAAGAGCGCGAGGGTTAAGGGGAGGACGGTGAGGAGGAGGAGGAGGCGAGACGAGAAGCTCTGGCTCGATGACGAAGAGGGGCGAAAGGGGGCGCTGAGGCCCGCCATTGGAGATCGATCGAGAGAGAGATCGGAGGGTGGCAGAAAGAGAGAGGGAGAGTGAGGGGCGATTTATTAGTTTTCCTTACGTTGTGATTTGGGGATTTAAAAGAGGAAAGAGATTTTCCGTCAATTGCAGTTCACAGTGAACGGGTTATTAAGCCCCAAAAGGCGGCCAATTATGTGGGGCTAAATTGCAAAATAACACCGCAAAAAGGCTCTAAACAGAATATGGGTCTTGGGAGGACAACAGAGACTCGGACTTGACTCCTTGGCTGGATCCGCTGAGTTTCTGGGAAATTTTACAGTACGATTAGGAGAAATTTTATTCTGCAGGACTTTTGACTTTTTGAGGATATAGCACTATTTATTCTTTGATTATTATGTGTCTTCTAGATATGCTAAATAGAACAAATTTGATTTATCATTTCTGATTTTAGTACTGATGAAATCATTAGATTTATAACGAAATTATTATTATTATTTCATAATGAACAATAAGGTAATTAGTTAATTATTATTTAAGAAATCATATTTAATTTATTGTTTAATTATTTGTTTTAACTAGTTATTATTATTATAAGGAAAATTTCACTCAACTCTTTGCTTTGCTTCATAATTTGAAAAAAAAAAAAAACTCAGCTTCATAATTTTCTTCGCTACAGTCTCTTCTACGTCAACATAAATTGATTCCTCTTAACCACCGCTTCTTTATACATATTCGTTTTCTCTTTTATCCTTCTTCATCACTCCCGACGCTGATCTTCCTCAACCCTGACCCTGACACAGAATAATTCGATAATCGACCTACGCGGTCAGGTCGTCGTGGAGTTGGAAGGGGACAAGGAGCCCCCTCCCGACGGTCTCAGAGGGCAGAGCCCCAGGCTAAATTTTTTGAGATCAACCTTTTATATATCTCGTTTGTTCATGCTCGCGATGAGTTTTATTTGTATTTGTGATCAATGTGTTTTTTAAGATTTAAAAAGCATTGGGCATGAATCGGTTGTCGGTAAACGGGGGTCTGCTGATGATGACGATGCTGGTATGAGGAATGCGACTCATGATCACACAGTCATCTGTGAGGACTGCGACTATGATCGCGGTCTTTTAATAAATACTCAAAAACAAGACATTTTGTGTGGATTGCGATCATGGTCGCAGTCCTAATAAAGAGGACCGTGATTATGGTCGCACTCCTAAAAAGATTCATAAACATGACATTTTTTTAGGATTGCGTGTAAGAATTAAAATAAACTTAATGCGGATTAACAGCCATAAATTTAGAATCAATCATCTCAAGAATTGAATACGGAATCAAAACACATATACTTTAAATTCCCATACCTGAAGCCATTGATGAACAATAGATGAAGGTTGAAGAAGATCTCGATTCCTTCCTTTGATCCTGCAAACCCTAATGCAAATAACCTGCTTTTCTCTGTCTCCTTTTCCATGCACAAAACCGTCAGAAAATCTTTCACTGATGGGTTTCTCCAAATGAGCGATAGGTTTTGTATTTCTTTGCAGGAGGAGAAAAGTGGGTCACACATTTGCAAATAAACCCTTGAAATAAAACCATCCATCATGGTACCCTTATATCTCAAGAGATTATATAAACTATATAAATGTGACTTTAATATGGGCATCTATTATATCAGTTGACTTTAATTAGGAATCCAATAAATAACCAAGGTTAAGTGGGCCACTATGATGTGAGATTAACATTCTCCCACTTGGACCACTAACCGATTAGGTTAAAACTTTAGAAAACAAATAAAAGAAAAGACTCATTTTCAAAAACATTATGACTCCATTGGATTCCATACTGAAAAAACCTAGACACGTGATCACGAATTTTAAAAACAACAACTGATAAGCCCAAATATGAAATACTGTAATACTGCAATTAGCTTGGACCACCAATGCGAGTCATAGCGGTTATACAACATCCACGTCATACTCCCTTCTATGTACCACAACATTGATAACCCTTACTAATTGAGTCCATAACCAAAATGACCCCTGTAATTGTCTTGTTAAGACATTTCCTGTTTAACAAACATCCATACATAATATGTGCACACATAATTGGATAACAGGAAATACAGAAACAAACTTTTATTTGCGCAATATTGTCAATTTTACAAGTACCAAACCATACATTTACAGATTGCTCAAAAGACCCATTCTAACAACATGTTCCTTAAATGTCTTTGGAGACAATCCTTTTGTCATTGGATCAGCAACCATTAAAGTGGTACTTATACTTTCAATTGACACCTTCTGTTTCTGAACTCTTTCTCTAACCACCAAGTACTTAAGTTCCATGTGTCTGGAACCATTAGAGTACTTTCCATTCTTAGAGAAGAAAACGGCTGCTGTATTGTCACAATATATCTTCAGCGGCCTGGTAATAGAGTCAACTACACCAAGTGCTGAGATAAAATTCCTTAACCATAATGCATGATTTGTGGCCTCAAAACAAGCTATGAACTCAGCCTCCATCGTGGATGAAGCAGTGATAGACTGCTTTACACTCTTCCACGAGATTGCCCCACCTGCTAGCAAGAAAATGAAACCTGAAGTAGACTTCCTGCTATCTGGGCAACCAGCAAAATCTGAGTCCGAATAGCCGATCACCTCCAACTGATCTGATCTCCTATATGTGAGCATATGGTCCTTCGTCCCTTGAAGATACCGCATAACCTTCTTAGCTAATTTCCAGTGCTCCATTCCTGGATTGCTCTGGTATCTTCCCAGCATCCCTACAGCAAAACTGATATCTGGCCTGGTACAAGTATGTGCATACATCAAGCTCCCAACAGCTGACGCATACGGAACTTTCTGCATTTGACCCTTTTCTAAGTCATTTCTGGGACACTGGCTTTTACTTAATGTGTCACCCTTCCGAATGGGTGCAGGACTGACTGAACACAACTCCATATGAAATCTTTCCAAGACTCGATTGATATAACCTTTATGAGACAGTCCTAGCAATCCTCGAGATCTATCCCTGAAGATCTCTATGCCAATGACATAAGCTGCCTCACCCATATCAACCATCTGAAAGTTCTTGGTAAGATAACCTTTAGTTTCATACAGCAAACCAATATCACTACTGGCTAACAAGATATCATCCACATACAGAACCAAAAATATAAACTTGCTCCCACTGATCTTTAGATATATACACTGATCAACAGTGTTTTCTGTAAATCCGAAAGAGGTAATGGTATCATTAAATTTTATATACCATTGCCTGAAGCTTGTTTAAGTCCGTATATGGATTTCTTTAATTTGCAAGCCAAGTGTTCTTTTCCTTTCTTTGCGAACCCTTCAGGTTGCTCCATGTAAATTTCCTCATCCAAATCTCCATTTAGAAAAGCAGTTTTCACATCCATTTGATGTAACTCCAAATCATAATGAGCTACAAGTGCCATAATGATTCTAAGAGAGTCCTTCTTTGATACTGGAGAGAAGGTTTCTCTATAATCAATGCCTTCCTTCTGAGTGAAACCTTTAGCCACAAGTCTGGCCTTATATCGTTCGACATTGCCTTTAGAGTCGCGCTTGGTCTTAAAGACCCATTTACACCCGACTTTCTTACAGTGATCAGGCAATTTGACGAGATCCCAGACTTTATTTTGGTCCATAGATTTCAACTCATCATTCATAGCATCAACCCATTTACTAGAATCATTGCATTCTATGGCTTGTGAAAATGAAACTGGATTTTTATTTATCCCAATATCATAATCAGATTCCTGTAGATACACCACATAATCATCTGAAATGGCAGATCTTCTTTCCCTTTGAGATCTTCTCAAAGCTGCCGGTTGTGGTGGCTCTACTACATTTTCAATGGCAATATCCTCATGGAGTGGTGAACCAATATCATTATGTTGTTCTGGTATCTCAGCTTGATGATCAAGCTGAGGGACAACAATTTCTCTTGAAGGAAAGGTAATCGGGATATTTACTCTTATCACTTCAAGATCTACCTTTCTTGGTTCATCACTCCCACTAATTTTGCCATTTTCAAGGAATCTGACATTACCAGTTTCAACTATTCTTGTACTATGGTTAGGGCAATAAAATTTGTACCCCTTAGACTTATCTGGATAACCAATGAAATACCCAGATATTGTCCTTGAGTCTAATTTCTTTTCTTGTGGATTATATATTCTAGCCTCTGCTGGACAACCCCAAACATGTAAATGTCTTAAACTGGGTTTCCTACCAGTCCACAACTCGAAAGGAGTTGTTGGGACTGCCTTACTAGGAACCCTGTTCAAGATATACATAACAGTCTTTAAGGCTTCATTCCACAATGAATTAGGTACATTAGAGAAGCTCATCATGCTCCTAACCATATCCATAAGAGTTCGGTTTCACCTTTCAGCAACACCATTCTGCTGAGGCGTACCTGACATTGTGTATTGAGCACAAATACCATGCTTTTCTAGAAATTTGGCAAATGGGCCAGGATGTTGTCCTGACTCATCATATCTACCATAAAATTCACCACCTCGATCTGATCTTATGATTTTAACTTTTCTATCTAATTGTCTCTCGACCTCTGTAATGAACACCTCAAGGATGTCAACGGCCTGAGACTTTTCATGAATTAGATATACATAACCATAACGTGACAGATCATCTATAAAGGTAATGAAATATCTCTCTCCCGTAAAACATGGAATGGAGAGTGGTCCGCAAATATCTGTATGAATTATTTCAAGGAGTTCTTTACTTCTTGTGGCACCTTTCTTAGTGTGTTTGGTTTGCTTTCCTTTTATGCAATCCACACATACACACTAAAATCAGTGAAGTTTAGGTTATCCAAAATCCCATTCTTCACCAATCTTTCAATTCTATCCCTAGAGATATGCCCCAGTCGTCTATGCCACAAGATAGAGGAATTTTCATTAATTAAGTCACGTTTAATACCAACATTCGAATGCAGAGATAAAAGAGATTGTGCAAACTCATCATCCAATGAAATTTTATATAAACCATCACATAAAATTCCATATCCAACCGGCATTGAATTATACATTAAACTGAGTTTTCCACAACTGAATAAAACAGAATATCCAAAAACATCTAATTTGGATAATGACATTAAGTTCCTAGAAATCGAAGGTACATAAAAAGTATCTTCAAGATTCATCTGATGACCCGTCTCTAAGAGTAGTCGGTAAATACCAACAGCCTCGACCTCCACTTTGAGACGGTTCCCCATAAAGACAAATCTCTCACTTTCCTTCGGTTTCCGGGTTGTAAGGAATCCCTGCATTGAATTAGTTATGTGAGTTGTGGCTCCAGAGTCAATCCACCAAGTATTAGAAGGTACTTCAGCAAGATTTGATTCATAACATACAAAAGAAAGATTTATACCTTTCTTTTCGAACCAAGCTTTCCTCTTGTTGCAGTCCTTCTTCACATGTCCTTTTCTGCCACAGAAGTAGCATTTGACAGTGAAAGCCTTCCCATGACCTTGGCTACTTTCCCCATGATCATGCCCTTTCTTTGATGGAAATCTCTTACCTCTTCCATATTTACCTTTCTTATGGATACCTCCTTGAGTTACTGCCAATGCTGAGTGATGCCCTTCTTGCCTCAGTCTCACTTCCTCTTGTACACACATACCAGTCAGCTCATTCAAATTTCACTTATCTTTATGAGTGTTGTAGTGAATCTTGAATGGCCCAAACTGAGGAGGAAGTGAGTTGAGGATGAACTGTACCAAGAAGAATTCATCCACTTTCATACCCAGTGATCCTAACTTAGCAGCCTTATCAGTCATGTTAAGGATGTGTTGTTGAACTCCTCTATTACCATCATATTTCATGGTAGTGAGTTCAGCCATAAGGGTGCCAGCTAATGACTTATCTGCAGACTTAAATCGGTCTCTTACAGCAGATAAAAGTTCAGATGCACTAGTAGTATGTGGGAGTGAAGTCTTGATGTTATTGGCTATGGTCATCTTTATGAACATGAGACTGAGTCTATTCGACCTTTCCCAAGCTTTGGCATGTCTAACCTGCTCTGCTGTGCTTTCAGCAGTCACTTCATCAGATTTCTCAACTATTAGAGCCATGTCTAGGTCCAGAACACCCAGTGTAAATTGTACATGTTCAAACCACTCGGAGAAGTTTGTACCATCCAGGGCTGGAATGCTGGTGGCATGAGTGTGAAGGGAAGTGGGGACGTTCACTGAAACATAATAGGACATTGCTCACATTAGGCCACGAATCAATACAAAGTTTTAAATTTAATTAAGATGAACTATTGATATCACTTTGATTTCTTCTTTGGGCGAAACCTAAGCATATCTAGTGTTCACTCTTTAGGTGAGACTCTTTTATCACCTATGTAGGTCTAATATAATTTATGCTGCTTAGACAGTAAGTCATGTTACCTTTGGGTATCCACTTCTACACCACTAAGTTGCATAAATTACACTACCCTACCCCGGTTCATAATTATTTGAAAGAGACTTTCCTTTGGGCCAGTCCCAATCTCCTAACTAGAACCGCCATCGAGAGTATTATTGTCTTTAATGTCACTTACATTGACAAGTCTTTTATATAGTTGTATATTCATAAGGCTTACTAACATAGGTCACTTTGGCAACTACTAAATCAATAAACCATATGAATACAAAACTAACCAATAATATTCTCTAATCTTTTATTTGAGTAATACTATAATACTTCAATTCTATTACTTGACCAACATCAATCAATATTAACACAATAACTTAAATGTGTAATATACTGTAGGGGCCGGGAAAATTTGGTGGTCAGAGAAAGTGGTTTTAGCTGTAAAAGATTTCCTTGATTCAAGCGAAACGATTACAACCAAAAGAACTACTCTTCCCTCTTTTCCAGTTACAAGGGAGGGAGGATGTCTGAATCTTCCCTTTGTTTAAAGCTGGGTTCTTCGTGTGGCGATGGAGAGTGAATCTTGTTCTCCGTTGACCAGATGACCGTCCTGGACCGTCGGGGGTCTTCTCTTCGGTCGGTAGAAAGAGTAACTCAGCTCCGTCTACCAAAACTCTCAAAGAGGAGGTAGGCGAAGAGCGGCTAGTACTCAGTAAGCTCGCTGAAGAGTCGTGCTTCCCTCTTGATGATCCTCTTGCCTGGATCGATTTTGATGATGCCTTATCTCAAAGCTCTCTCCCTTCAAAACTCCGATCTCTTTTTTTTTTCCTCATAGCAAACAAGACTATTTATAGGGGTCTCAGGGGGTGAAGGTGCCTCCTGAAAACGCTCCCGAATGAGGGGCCACTACCCGCTACATGCGCGGTGACTGGCCCCGCAATCAGGGCAGTTGCAACTGAGACGCGGGCGTTGGGCCGAACGCGCCTTGAAGTTTGAGACGCGGGCGTCGAGCCAAACGCGCCTTGAAGTTTGAGACGCGGGCTTCAGGCCTTCACGTCTGGATGCTGAGGCGCGGGCGTCGGGCCGACGCGCCTTGATGCTGAGACGCGGGCTTCGGGCCGACGCGTCTGAACGTTGAGACGCGGGTGTAGAGCCAACGCGTCTTAATGCTGAGACGCGAGCATCGATTCCTCGCGTCTAGAGCTTGAGACTCTGCTTCCTTAATGGCTGGTCTGTTAGTCATTTTTAGACAGCCTACAGAACCCCCTCCAAAGTTTCTGATATTCCGCAGTTGAATGGGACGGATTTCGGAATACTTTGGATCTTAGCCGTGTTCGCGTTTATGACTGGACTGTTGATGCTTCGGGTTTGATCTTATCTGGAATTGGTCTTCGTGAGTGTACTGTTGAACTCTTTGAAGCCGTCAGAGTTGATCGTGTTGAGTGTCTAGATACACAGTCTAGACCTCCCCGATTGCTTTTAGTCTGTCACGGGTGCGCTTTTGGCCGGGAGTGGTTGGTTGTCTGTTTGCGTCAGTGTACTGTTGAACTGACTTGCAGAAGCAGGAGACTGGACGCAGGTTCCCTTTTGAAAAAGCAGAGACTGCTTTAAAGACGCGACTTCTTAGCGAGACGCGATGTTTGGCCTGTTTGAGGGGACGCGGACTTTGGAGAGACGCATCTCTTGAAATGCAGACGCGATTTTCTGGGTGCATTTATGATGATGCTGACGGGGCATGTCCACCGAAGAGCCGCGTACTTTGGGACGCGCACCTGAGCCATGTCATGATTACGCCGCCAGCTGGCCTGGGGAAACGGCGAGATTTCGCCTTTTGGCGCGCGGATCCCCCGGTTCATTAAATGAACTGCTCCACGTGTCAACTTCTGACTTGTGGCGGGGTCGCGACGCATGATCTTCCCTGTTTAAACAATGATTTGGCTCCACGCGTCAGGCAGCGATTCGCTGCAGCGTTTATTGGGCCAAACGCTGCGTATCTTCGCGAATCTCCGTGCCTATAAAAGGCAACAGTTGGAGAGATGTATCTTCTTCTCCGAACGAACGCATTCTCTGAGAAAAAGAACTTCCTTCTCTGTTCAACTATTCATCTCCTCGCTCGGATTTCTTGATCTTCAATGGCTCCCAAGACAAAACCGACTGCATCGACCTCAAGGGCGACCGTCGCCGAGGCTGAGAGAGATGCTTCCTCTGCGCAGGAGGGTGTTTTCCGAGGTAAAAATGTACCTTCGGTGTGGGTTCCGCCATTAAAACATGTTCATAGAACCCTAAGGACCTTTAACACAAGATCGTGTTTGATTCTCGGACGCTGTCCTTGAGATGATAACCGGGGCGCGGGCCTGATGATCCGACGCTGGTGAACTCTGCACTCTGGGTCCTTCACTTAGAATATTTCTAATTGTGAAGGTCTCTGGACGCGATTTGCAGAACGCGGATTTGATCCATGCGTTCTGTGCCGCGTTTTGTGCCATCAGGCGCTGGCGTCCGAGTCCAAGCACTTTGAAATTTCACAAGTCTTGGTTTGCAGAACGCGGATTTGATCCTTGCGTTCTGTGTCTTCAACCGCCGATTTTGTAGAATCTGGCGTTTGAGTCCAAGTACTTCGAATTTTCATAAGTCTTGGTTTGTAGAACGCAGCTTTGCAGGTCTGGACGCGGATTCGAAAAATTCCTGCGTCCAGTATCTCTTCTGCGTTTTGGTGCAAGTTCGCAGGTCTGGACGCGGATGATAACTCCTGCGTCCAATGTCTCGGCTGCGTTTTGAATTATGAACACTTAGCGTCTTCCCTTATTTTTGGCAAAGTATCTGACCAAGTGTCTTTTTCTTTTGCAGTGCCGCATGTTTCAGGTTTACTCGCCAAGATGCACCATTTTGGCCGCGTGGGTGGTGCCGACCACCGTCTGACTTTTGCACTGCGAAGGACCATACCTGTGACTGCTGACAGGTCGCCAATTCGCAGGGAAATGATTGCCCATGTTAATGAGAGGACTTCTCGGGTGCTCATGACCGATGCAGTCTTCGCAACGGATACCCACATCAAGCTGGAGAAGCCTGTTTTCTTCTTTGGAGATCATGTCAGCGACGGTGGCAACCCAATGTATGACGGGAATTACAGGTGGCTCCGTCAGATAGGGGAGAGGAGATACTTCCTTCCAGCCATGGAGAGGATGCTCCCGTTGTCTTATCTCCAACATCTGTCCGTCCTTCGGAAGATGAAGTGGGACGTGTCCCGGGATATCTCTGAGATTACCCTTGGGAATTTCAAATCCCAGAACGTATACCGTCATGATTGCCATGACCGGGCGGTCCTCGGCTTGTTTCCCGGGTCACGCAAGTCTGAGCTTCCAGTCGGAGAGATCCCGCAGCTTGCCACCACCTTCCTCAACTCGTTCATAGAAGCAGAGGGTGATTATCCGGCCAAGTTCCATTTGCCAGGATGGGTCCACTCCACGGAGAATTCTTGGTGGGGCAGGATGGTGGGTTTCGCCCTCTCCGATCTTGGAGATCTGCTTGAGCACGTGGGATTATACTCAGCAGTCAGGGCCGTACAATGGGGCATCCCAATGAGCTCTCACAACTTCTTCGGGATCTTGGAGCGCTACAACCCTCAGACGGGGACATTCTTTACCCCGGTTGGGGAAATGGGCCTTGCACTGCATGAGTTGCATGAGGTCTCGGGGCTGGTGATGGGGGAGTTCCCTTATGAAGAATATGTCCCGACTGCTAGGGAGCTTGACCTTATAAAGAAGGATTCCCCTGAGGTGTATGAGACCTATTGGGAAGTGATGTGCCACTTCCATATTTGTGGTCAGGTAACCGGTTGGAGGACGCATGGAGTTAGGCATCTATCCTGGGCCAATTACTTATTCAGCAATGTCAGCAAGAAGGATCATTCGATAACTCGACTGGCTCCCCTCTCCGAACAGGGAGTTGACGACATGGTTGCACAAGCTTCTGAGGGCTTTTACACCACTGGGTCGAACGAGGACGGCTTCGAACCTGATATGCTTTTCGAAAGCTATCATCATCGGGCCCGGGCTTCTATCTCGAGTCGAGCGCTGTTGGCGGGCTTCTTGATGCTGTGGTTGAAGCGTTGCGTGGTACCTACACGGCCACATGAAGTCATTATTGCCGACGTGGTGTACCCAGCAGTGCTCCTGGCCCATGGCCGTCCTATAGCCCTTCTTCCGGCCGTGGCGGCTGGCATTCAGAGCGGGTTGCGGGCGCTAGCCAAGAGACTATGCGAGGCTCCAAGGACTGTCGACTCTCAAGGCAAGCCGTATGTTGACTCAGAGGGAAACCCGACGGCAAGGCGCCCCAACCCCCGAATGGAGTTGCCTTACACGTATCTCATGGCCTGGTACGTGATGCATTGCCCTTCTCTGATGACAACGGCGCGTGGGAGTACGAGTCCTGTCCCTTTTGTGAGGCGGCTGGAAGACTCGGATTGGAGTGACACCTATATATATATTATATTCGGAGACGTCTCTCAAATGCCGCCAATTACCAGCTCAACCGCTGCTTCCCTGGAATTCCTGGTGCATCCTTTGGTGAGCAATTCACTGATTCTATAGGTCGGGATGACCTCACCCAACTGTCTGCGGGAGTCTTCCGGTGGTTGATCAATATACGACCAGGATATGTGCTGTTTCGCCAAGGGACTTCCTGCACTATTGAACCGTATATGCCAAGTAGTTTTGCCCGACAGTTTGGCTATGCTCAGCTTTATGTCGGCAATCCGAATACACAACTTGCCTTCAATGGGAATTTGTGCGAAGGTGCTCGAGCCTGGTATTACAGCGTGGCTGGGGGGACAGAGGCAACTTTCCGTTTGCCCGTCGAGGAGCCGAAGAACCTTACCAGCTTCACTTTCTGCACCTGGTATTCTCGGGTAAACTAGTCACCGGATTTTGCCCCCGGGTATACGGGTATTGAGGGCATTAATGCCTATCTCAAAACACAGTCGGAGTCTGGCAAATGCTCGCACATGATCACCCAGTATTTAAAGGTCCAGAAAGAGCTGGAGAGAGCATCTCAGAGAGAAGCTGAGGGAGGCTCAAGAGAGGAGCTCCGAGTAACCCGGAGTAGAACCAAGCTAGGGCCACAGGAGGGGCCTTCTACCGCCAAGGCTCAAGAATTGGTGAGTAAGCGTCGTCGGGGTCCCGCCTCAACTGCTGGTCCTGTTTCGAAGAGGGCTCGGAGGGATTTAGCAACAGAAGTCTCTCCCTCAGAAGGCATTTCTGCTGGAGTTGAGGACTGTCCTGAAGACCTCTTTATCATGGTTGAGGAACCGCCAGAGGATAAAAATCTCCCCGGTTTAATCCGTGCTCCTAGGTCGCACAGAGGGACCTGTAAGATTGCGGGAGAGGGGGAATTGGTTGACAAACCCACTATAGCTGACGAGGAAGTACAGCTCGTGGGAGGGAATGTCCAAATTCCAGGGTTCTCAGCTCGGTCTGAGCCTTCTTCTGCTCGTGAAGGGAGAGACAAGGCACAGCGGTCAGGGTCTCCTAGTGTCTTCATCTCCAGCGCTCGGATAATCGACCCTAGTCCTACCACTGGGGTGATTGGTGGCAAGGCTCCGGTCACCGAGGACCTTTGCGTTGAACTGTCGTCTTCCGCGTCTGATACGGAAAGCGACTTTGAAGATAAAGTCGACTACGGCCATGAACCTGCTTTTCCTGACCCGAGTAAGTTCTCACGCATCTCGGAGGGGAAAATATACGGGGGCGAATCATCGACTGCGTTACCGCCGGCTATAATCCCTGCTGAATGTACAACTTCCTCGCATGTCGAGGCGATGGAAACAGTGTTGACCCAGCCCAAGGGGATTGAGGCTTCGGTTGCTGAGATAACCTCGGAGGGGGTAGCTGTTGAAGTTGGGGAGCCTTCCCCTTTGCCAGGAGGGGAAACAACCATTGAGGCTGAGGAGGCTTTCACTCCGCCGGTGGAGAAGGCTACTGCTGAAGCTGGGGAGACTCCCATTCTACAGGACTCGACGCCTCTGGACCTCGAACCTAGTAAGGCAGCTCTGACTGAGGGGGCTCAGGTGGAGAGTCTGACGATCGGCACCCTTCCAGAAGGCCACACAGCTCAATCCTCGGTGGAAGTTTCTGAAGAGGTTGTGCTTACAACTCCTTCCTTGGTCGTGGAGGCTCCTGCAGAGGCGGCGCTCCAGGAAGCGCCAGTGGGTAGTCTTGCTCTTGCCACATCGACGGCCGGCACGGCTCTTGTGCGAGAAGACCCGCCCTATATCCCTTATCCCGTGACAGAAAAAGGGTCGGGAAGCTTCTTAGGCGGTGAAGACATGGGGGAGCTGGCACGTCAGATGGTGCAACAATTCTTCACCTCGATGGGATCATGTATTGATCTCATCTTCCGTGGACACAGCACCTTCCAGTTCGCCCAGAGTCTTCTTGAAAATATGGCCGTGAGCGTCGAATTGGCGGGAGGCCCTTCACTTGCCAGAGCATGCCTGCAGGTGGTAGAGCAACTTGGAGATAACCTGCGGGAGCTGGAATCTTTGGAAGATGCTGGTTCTTCCGGTGAGGCCCAGGCCATCCTGACTAGGCTCCTAGCTGCTCAGGAACGGGAGCGACAGGAGGCGGAGGCGCAGATCACTGCCGGGGTCCGTGACCTTGAATATTCCAAGGCTGAATTTCAAAAATTAGCCGGAGATTCGAGGGAATCTGAGCTCAGTGTGCAGAGCACGGAGCAAGTCATCCTCAGAACTCGGGACATTATCGCCAAGGCGGAAGCTGTTCTTGCGCTAAATGAGGAGAAACTTGTTTCCCTCAAAAGGAGCTTGAGGAGCAACGGGCTGCTACGGCGCGTGCTGAAGAGAGTCTATCCCTACAATCTTCCAGGGTGGAATCTCTGCGGATGCAGCTGGCTGCCAGAAATTTCTTATCTGAGGCGGAGCTGCGGGACCGGGCTATCATGGAGGCTGAGAGGACGCGCCAGCATGAGATTCACCGCCTTAGGGAACAAATCCGTTCCTTGGCGAACCAGGACATTTAGCCTTCTTTTCTTCTTCTTTTTTTTTTGTAAAGAAAAGGGACACTCTATTTATTAAGAGTGTTTGTATCCACTTCTATCATTTCTTGATATAATAGAAGTTTTCTTTAGAGCTTTTGTCCCAATTTCTTTGTCCTGTTGTGGATGAGTCCAACTCTTGATCACTAGTCGTGATTACTGAACTTAGGTAGGACTAAGTTCTTTTAATGAGACGCGGTCTTGGCGAGACGCGGCATTAATCCCACAGGGTGAGACGCGGTCATCAGTCTACCGGAACTTAGATTTCACTAAGTCCTTTTACTGAGACGCAGCGTCAATCATAAAGTGAGACGCGGTCATCATTTCATAAGAACTTAGATTCTACTAAGTCCTTTTGATGAGACGCGGCGTCAATCACAAATCGGAACGCGGTCTTCTTGATGAGATGCGGCGTCAATCAAAAGATGAGACGCGGCATTGATCCGTAAAGTAAGACGCGGCTGTCAGTCCCTGAGACGCAGCGTCAATCACAAGGTGAGACGCAGCTCTGAATAACGCAAATCTGTCTTGCGCGGATCGGGCAGACACAAGAGATGCAGCCTTGTCTGCTGAAGGGACGCGGCTTTCCCACCTGCGTCTAATGTGATCTGACTCAAGATTTTAGGAGATCTTTGCTCGTCAGGTCTTCACTGTCGATTGGGATTCCGAGTCATCCGTTGATTCCCAAGGCAGTTATCCACGCGTCAACTCCTTATTGGACTGAGGAGTTACTGCCCTTGGACGCAAAACCGATGCGGGCGGTTGAAAACCGGCGCTTGCGACGGTTCCCAAAGCGGCGTTCCACGCGTCAATCCTTCACTGGGCTTTGACAATCGTGCGTGACGGTTCCAATTAACGCCTCATTAATGGCAGTTATTAGGGCCTGCCTATAAATAGGGTGCGCTCCCCTTTTATAATCCAAGCTTGGATTATTTCTCTTTGGTGGATTGCTCTGAGAAGTCCCACCTTCTTCAGAAAAGAGTTTCTTGATAGGGACTCCGTCTCCATGGACGAAGGTAATTCCGAGGATGAAGATGACCCAGAGCTCTCACGCTTCGGTTTGGTCTCTTCAAGAAGAACCCCCTCTCGGATCATCTTGGACGCCTGCGTTTGGGTGCAGAGAGGCCAACTCTGGCCAGAGGTCTCTGCTGGTATGTCCCCCGATGATGTGTATAGCCTGAACTTCGGTATGATGATCTGAATGAAGTCCCGGTGCATTCCTCCTCTGGATTTGTGCCAGTGACTTGACTTCTCTGAATGCAGGCGCTTGACGCTGGCTTTGCCCATTGCGTTTTACTGCCTTGGCGCGTTTCAGACCTGAATCTTGCAACTCCTGTTCACCCAACAGAGAGATGGCAATTTTTGGCGTTTGAAATTCTTTGCGTCTGGTGCATTAGGCGCGGGTACAAACTGAGGCCGCGTTTGAATCCTATGCGTGGCGCAGTTTGACTTGCGTCTGTTTGACTGTGCGGGTCATTCCCGCGTCTGAAGTCTTGAATGGCTGCCGCGTTCTGTTACTCAGTTTCCTTTATAAAAATGTACTGAGTTCCAGATTTTCTGACTCTCTTGCTTATTCTTTGCAGGTAGGCTTGCTTGTCCTTTTTCAGGTTTGCTGGGCTCCAGAAAGAATATACCGGCTGGCGAACTTGCTCCACGTTCGTTTGTGAGAGATTAAATTATGGTCCTCGTCGTTTGTGAGAGATTAAATTATATCTCTGACGAGGACCCAACCCTCGCCAAGGTCTCTTCAGATCTGGTGCAAGAGATGGATAGGCTGAGTATCGGCGAGGGTGGTCCGGCGGTTACGGTGGCGGAAAAGATCCTCTTCCTTTCCCAACTCCAGAAGTGACATCGAGGACATTCCGTTGGATGGCCTGCTGGGGAAAGGGATGGTGATGAATGCAGGACTCTCTGCTGCCGCTGGACCGAGTGGAGGGTGGCATCCTTTGTGATGACTCCGAAACTTCCTCTCTCACCCCAAGAGTGAGACTCCATGTTTGTTGGATGGTCTACTAGGGAAAGAGACGCGCCTGAACGAGGGGTTGCAGGACCTTCTGTTGCCACCGGACCTCAAGAACACCATTGCTCTTGGCTTAGTCAGCTAGGGCGCTTTCGAAAGTTGGCGTCGTCGCCATGGCGCAATCGGTTCCAGTTGTGCACCTGGGATCAGATGCGGTTTCAAGGAGTGAGTACGGCCTCTGAGAGAGAGAGGGACTTCTTTGTACTCCTTAATTGTAACACTCAATCTTATTGTATAAGAGAGCGTTTTGTATCACTTTCATATGCTTGAATATCAAATAAAAGTGACACTTTTTCTTTTTGCCTCTTTCTGTTGTCTTGAATGTTTTGTTTTAGAAGCAAAAGAATGATTTTGGTGGACCCGCCACTTTATAAAAGAAAGTGACAGGTGGAGTGCGTACCCCCAGAGAAAGTGAACTTTTATCAAGGATTTGGGATTAACTTGATTTAAGATCAGCTGGGGATTTTGATGGAAGCATTGTTTATCGGTGTAATGTTAACCAACAATGCCTTCCAAATGAATTTGATACTCGGTTGGGGAGAATATCAAATGAAACTAGACTCGTTGGGAATCTAGTAAGATTTTTACCGCTAGAGGTGTGATATTAACTTAACGGTTTAGAAGTAGTCTTGTCAGAAGTGTAATATTAACTTGACAAGGACGTGAGTTAGAGGTGTGATATTAACCTAACTCATCAGCATCTCAGTTTTATTTGGGAAAACTGAGGGTGTCACTGTCATAGGTGTGATGTTTAACTTAACAGTGATAGAAATGCTAGAGGTGTAATGTTGAACTTGGCATTAGTCGTCTCGGCTTAAAGAAGTCAAGGAAAGGTCATAGCCATAGGTGTATTGTTGAACTTAGCAATGACTCGGATGCTAGAAGTGTAGTGTTAACTTGGCATCGTTCATCTCGGCTTGGACAAGGAAGTCGAGGAAAGGTCATAGCCATAGGTGTATTGTTGAACTTAGCAATGACTCGGATGCTGGAAGTGTAGTGTTAACTTGGCATCGTCCATTTCAGCTTCGATATGGAAGTCTGAAGAAAGGTGACTGTCAGAGGTGTGATATTAACTTGACAGGCACTCGAAGTACCGCTTAGAGGTGTAATGTTAACTTTAAACAGTAGTTTTGTCAGAGGTGTGATATTAACTTGACAAGAATTTGCTTGCGATAGGAGCAATTTGAGGACCTGTCATTCTATTGATGAGAATTGACAAGTGGAATTTGAGGTGCCAGAGGTATAGTGTTAACTTGGCAAATTTGAGAGTTTGTTACTCTATGCAGAGTTAACAAGCCAGGTTTGTACTCGACAAAGAGTATTCATTACCAGAGGTATAGTGTTAACATGGTAATGATTGCATTTAGTGGTCCTACCATTCTATGGATGAGAATTGGTAAGGGATTTTTTGGAGGGAAGAGTGGAATCAAGTCCACTTAGGATTTTTAGCAAACCCTCAGCTATCAACGGATTTGAGATGCCTTTACCAACTACCGTTTGAGTTGGGCTAGCCATGCTATTCCCCTCAGCATGATAAGTTGTCGAGGACTTATGTTGGGCTTAAAAGCCAACATTTTCCTCTATCCTTAGCCGTCGGAGGCGTTGGATGTTTTTGATCAGAGGTGTATTTTTTAACTTGATCGTAGGATTTTTAGCAAACCCTCAGCTATCAACGGATTTGAGGTGCCTTTACCAACTACCATTTGAGTTGGGCTAGCCATGCTCTTCCCCTCAGCATGATGAGTTGTCGAGGACTTATGTTGGGCTTAAAGGCCAACATTTTCCTCTATCCTTAGCCGTCGAGGGCGTCGGATGTTTGATCAGAGGTGTATTTTTAACTTGATCGGTGGAAGAATGCCATCTAGGGATAGTATTTCTTCAGGAATTTGCCATTGATTGGCATCATGAGTGTATCGCCATTTGAGGTTATGAGGCGATACGATCCATTTGAGTAGACTGACTCTACTACAAACGGTCCTTCCCATTTGGGTTGGAATTTTCCTTTCGTCTTGTGCGTCATGACCATGGGTCTTCGGACGGCTAAGACGAGGTCGCCTTTCTTGAAAGTTCGGGATTTGACTTTCTTGTTGAAGGCTCTGGTGATACGAGCTTGGTAAAGCTCGATTTGTTGTTGGGCCTGCAGACGCTTGTCGTCCAAGGCTTCCAATTCTTGGAGTCGCTGTCGATGCTTCTCCTCTGTTGTCATTTCCGCTGTCAAGGCGACGCGAAGAGATGGAATTTGGATTTCCAGTGGAAGGACGGCTTCGCATCCGTACACCAAGGAAAATGGCGTGGCTTTAGTTGGGGTTCGCACAGTCGTGCGATAGGCCCATAAGCATTCGCCCAACTTATCGTCCCAGTCCCGTTGACTTTTCGAGACGAATTTCTTGAGAAGCTTGCCAATAGTCTTATTGAAAGCTTCTGCGAGGCCGTTAGCGGGCGGATAGTATGCCGTTGATGACACACTCTGGATTTTGAACTTGGCGCAGAATCTCTGAAAAGTCTGGCTGATGAACTGGGGTCCATTGTCATGGACAATCCGCCGAGGCACACCGAACCGGTAAATAACGTGATGTTTCACGAACTTGATCACGTTAGAAGATTTCACCTCTTTCAAAGGGGTAGCTTCGGCCCACTTTGAGAAGTAATCGGTTATCGCTAGGATGAACCGATGTCCTTTTGATGATGGTGGGCTGATAGGACCAACCACGTCCATCCCCCACATTTCGAACGGCCAGGTAGAGGTCGTAGAGTGGAGGTATCCTGGTGCTTGATGGATGAAATCGCCATGTATTTGACAGGCGTGACATCTTTTGGCATAGGCAACAGCATCGGCAACCATCTTGGGCCAGTAGTAACCCAATCTTTGGAGTCGGTTTGCCAGCTTCGGGCCAGGTTGATGAGCTCCACACGTACCATCGTGGGCTTCTTTCAACACTTCGTGGGCTTCTTTTGATGAGAGGCACCGGAGTAAGATCCCGTCATGCGATCTACGATACAATGTTCGCGAAATCGCATTGTAGTAGAATTTGGAGGCTTTCCTTCGGATGGCAGCCGCCTCCCTGGTGTCTTCGGGCAAGATGCCGTATAAGACAAAATCAATGTAGGGGAATCGCCAGTCTTTAAGCTCTGGATCGGTTGACACTTCAAGTGTTTCCTTACCGCGACGATCTCCCGTTGACCTCTGGTAGTCTCCGAGGGGACTTTTTGGGCAGTATAGGTCGTGGCTATAGACGAATATCTTCTCCATTGCTCCAGCTGGAAGAGCTAAGGAGGCAGCAAGGGATGCAAGTGCATCTGCATGCGCATTTTGCTTGCGCGGTACATGGTCGATGTAGAAGTTTGAAAACCTCTCGGCCATGTGGATTGTCGCGTTGTAGTAGGGTACTAGATCTTCATGCCTGACCTCATACTCTCCGCGAACCTGGCTGACGATGAGTTTGGAGTCACCGTACGCCTCGAGATTTTTAACGCCAATCTCATCGGCGAATTGCATCCCAATCAAAAGAGCGTTGTATTCCGCCACATTGTTGGAACAGGGCTCGGTTAACGAGATAGCTCGGGGAATCACGTAATTTTGTGGGGAGACGAGTACCACTCCTACCCCCGCTACTGTGTGTCCCTTCGGGCTTGCCCTTGATGCACCGTCGAAGAAAAGTTGCCATACTTGACTTTCGAACGATGTCTGAGCTAGGCAGACTTCGGCGACCTCATCTGGGAGATCCTCGTAGAGTTTGGCTGCCCTGGGATCTGGGTGTTCAGCTAAGAAGTCCGCCACCGCTTGTCCCTTAATAGCCTTTTGTGGCAGAAAATGCATCTCATATTGTGATAGCAATATGGCCCATTTTGCCAGCCGGCCATTTAGTGAAGAAGGTTTTGTCATAAGTAACCTCAGGGGGTTGACTTTGGATATGACATTTATGGTTTGGCCCACCAGATAGTGTCGCATTTTCTGAATGGCGAACACCAGTGCCAAGCATTCCTTCTCGATCGGGTTATACCGATGTTCGGCTCCGATCATCGTTCTACTTAGGTAGTAGATTGCTTGTTCTCGCCCCTGGTCATCATTCTGAGCTAGTAGAGCTCCCAAAGAATGATCCATTGATCGGACGTACACCAGGAAAGGCTTTCCGGATACCGGAGCCGCCAGGACTGGTGGTTGGGTGAGGTAGTGCTTGATCTCCTCAAATGCTTGCTGGCAAGCGTCGTCCCAAATGAACGAAACGCCCTTCTTCATCAGCTTAGCGAAGGGTTGGCATCTCCCGGAGAGATTTGAAATGAATCTGCGGATGTATGCCAATCGTCCTTGTAATCCTCTGAGCTCCTTGAGGCTTCTGGGGGGTTGCATCTCTTGGATAGCACGGACTTTCTCCGGATCCAAATGGATTCCTGTGGAAGTCACAACAAATCCTAGGAATTTGCCACTGGCTACCCCCAGGAAGGACTTGGTGGGGTTCATCTTCAATTGATGAGCCCGCATGATGTCGAAGACCACCCTCAGGTCTGCTATGTGATCGCCTTTAGTGCGGCTTTTCACCGCGATGTCGTCGACATAACATTCCACCGTTTTGCGTATCTGCCGATGGAAAATGGCATTCATGGCCCTTTGGTAGGTTGCCCCCGCATTTTTCAGACCGAAGGGCATGACGGTGTAGCAATATACCCCTAGAGGTGTCCTGAAGGAGGTGTGCTTTTCGTCATCGGGATACATCTTGATTTGATTATATCCTGAGAACCCATCCATAAAGGACATTCGCTCGAATCCACAAGTATTGTCAATCATGACATCTGTGATTGGCAATGGGAATTCGTCTTTGGGGCAGGCCTCGTTTAGATCACGGAAGTCGATGCAAATCCGGATCTTCCCGTTCTTCTTGGCGACGGGGACGATGTTGGCTACCCAATCGGGATGCTGTTCCTCCCTGATAAAGCCAGAGTCAATAAGCTTCCTGACTTCTGATTGGATTGCCTCCATTATCTCTGGACGGAACCGTCGCTGCTGTTGTTTAACAGGCTTCATGTCCGGATTGATGTTGAGGCGATGCATAGCCACTTGAGGATCAAGTCCAGGCATGTCCTCATAATTCCAGGCGAAGACATCTATATACTCTTGTACAAGAGATATTAAATCCTTCTTCTCTGGAGGCGACAGGCCGTCACTTATGAAGATGGGTTTAGGATTGTCTTCATCTCCTAGGTTGACTTGAACAACCTCGTCTTCTGTGGGTGGCTCACGCTGTTCAAAGCGGATGTCCCAAAGAGCATTCAAATGTTTGATCCAAGGATCTGTATCGGATTGGATCATTTCTTCATCTTCATCCTCCAGATAGCTTGTCGAAACCATGTTTACTGAAAGCCCTTTGAAGATGTTGCCGACACTGACATCTGATTCCCATGACGACGTGTCTGATGAGCAGTCATGACTTGACAGTCTCTCCGAATCAGAGGCTGATGGCACTGGAGTTGATATATAGCCCAACCCCCGGCGCGTCTGATGATAGTAATCAGGGGTTTTTCCTTTCGGTACAAAGGATCGAAGCAGTGTTCTTCTTCCTTTTCCGAAGTTCAATCCTGGCCTGTTGGTTAGATCATACCCCATGCGCTTCATCATCCTGAGCGTTCTCGGTTCATAATGATCGAACTGAGGGGATTCATCCTCACCTTCCGATTCTTCGTGGGGCATTGGTTCAGACGCGATTCGCCCAAAAAGTATTGGTCTTTGGCCTTTTCGTCTGGCTGGAACCATGAATACAGACTCTTGCGCGTCTCCATTATCCTGGTATGTCCCGAAGGATGATTTCACCGGTACATGCAAAGATGTCAAAGCATCTATTGCCGACCAGAGGTCATCGTCCACGTCGGTAGTGGTATCCGACGGTATTGAATCGGAAACATACACAGGAAAATACGCAAAATCTAAATCTTCATTAATGTACCAACCACCCGCATCGTCGGTGGCGTTATCAACATCGAGCTTATTAGTGCTCTTTACAATGGGCTCCAACTCCCACAGGCACTCTTCTTTCTCAGGCTCAATGTCAGCTTCATTACCAGAGTCTGGCTCCTCTGGTTGTGGGGTTTCATTAGTCTCCTCCGGATCCTGATATAAGAGGGAGTCCGTGAAATAATTTTCAACCCCTTTAAACGGATGCCTTTCGGCAATCAACGTTCGGACCTGTCCACTCTCGTCAATGTATTTCATGACTTGGTGGAGAGTAGAGGGAACGATGGAATTGCGGTGAATCCATGGTCGTCCCAGCAACAGGTTGTAGGAGGTGTCCGCGTCAATGACGTAACACGTCACTTCCGACTTGAGGCTCCCGATCTGGCATTTGAGCTTGATCTTCCCCATCGGGCGGGAGCTGTTGGCATTGAACCCGTAAATAGTCGTCTGGGTAGGGCTCAGACGATGGGTAGGAATGCCTAGAAATTGCATAACCCGTCGAGGTATGATACTCAGCGCGGACCCTGGGTCTACCTGGATGCGGTTCACCTCGGATGACCCAATATACCCTGTGAAGTATAGGGGTCGGTCATGCTTCCCTTTAACCTGCATGTCATCTGTTGTGAAGGTGATGCAGGGAGCATTTGGGGAGGCGTGGAGGCAATCCTCTACATCTTCCTCCCTTGGCACACGAGTCATGAAGACCTCAGCATTGGCCAAAGCTTCTTGTAGAGCCTCTCTGGTTGACTTTGATAGCCTCAGGAGCTCATACAAGGTAATGCATGCCGGGATGTTGGCTAATTGAGCCAAGACATCAAAACTGTAAGGTGTCGAGGATCCTTCCGTTACACCTTTCGCAAGAACTCGAGAAAACCGAGTTTCTTTCTGTTTCTCCACAGGTGGTTTCGTGGAGGGCTTGGCTGGTTCTACGGCTGGTTGCGGAGAAGCCGCTGCTGTCTCGCCGTACTGCTTCAAGTATGCCTGTCCTGAACGGGTCCCCGCCGTAGGTTGGCTGGGCTCTGCGGCCAGGACTATTGTTTCCTCTTCTGAGTCAGTCAGCGAGGGAACATCAGTGTCCGCTTCTCGAGAGGAGGCGCATATCACATGGCAAGATGAAGCCTTCCCTTTGCCTTTGGACTTCCTGTTGGTCACAGTCGTCCATTGTTGCTCGTCGACGAGGTCAGGGTGGACCCACATGATTTCCCCTCGAGGTGTAGGGACGGGTACCAAGCCTTTCTCCTGCTGCTGATGAGGGTCTGTGTTGACCACCCTCAGTTCTCCTTTCGGGACAGAGATCACCCCCACGGGTGTCGGGGGTCGTGTCCCAAACTGGAGAATCGACGTCATGTTGGCCGTCATCTTCTTCTGCTCCGGTCGGAGTTTTAATACCTCCGCGTCAATCAGAGCTTGAAGGATGTCCTTAAAGACGTAGCAGCTTTTGGTAGGATGACCGAGCATCCTGTGGTATAAGCAGTAGGTGGGATTGTCGGTCTTGCCGACTTCCTCCGGGCGCCTAATTTCAGGGAGCTTCAGTCGATTGCTCTTGTTGAGTAGCTTGAAGAGCGAATCGACGTGTTCCTCCTTGAAGGAATACTGCTTGTTGGGGCGTGGCTGGCTTGAAGAGCCACTTGCCCTGCCTGTTTGAGGTTTGGTGGGAGATTTGGTCTCCGTCGCCAAATTATCCTTCCGCTTCGTCTGGAGGGAGGTGTCTGGTGCACGCCTTGTCGACCTCTCTGGCCTGGGCTTGCCCTCTTCCGCTCTGACGCGGGCGACAATCTCCTCAGCCTGTTCACCTTGCTGGACTAATTGTTTCCAGGTGCGGCTTTCAGCAACTCCTATTTGAGCAAGGAGTGAGGTTTGGAGATTATGGCGACATGTTTCCACCAGGGTGGCCTGGGTCATGCCGCTTGGACATCGGAGTGCCATGTTCCAAAATCTTTCTACGAAAGACTTGACGGACTCTCCCTTTCGCTGTTTTGTAGCTAAAAGGGTAGGCATTGTGACCTCCGAATCATCTTCGAAGAAGCGTGTCAGAAACAACTTCTCTAGATCCCCCCAGTTCTTGATAGAACCCTCCGGGAGCTTCATAAACCACTCAAAAGCCAACCCTTTCAGGGTGCCGATGAACAGTCGCGCCAAGATGGCGTCATTATCTACCACGTTCCCGATCTGGGATTTGAAGTAGTAGATATGCTGGTTGGGTGACCCCTTCCCGTCGAATGCTTGGAGGGTTGGAGCCTTGAACTTAGGAGGGTATGGAACTAAGTCCCACTCAGCCGGATAGGGCCGGACCACTCCTGCTTCTTGGAGATCTTTACGACTGGCAAGGGCATTGAGTCGTTGCTCCAGCAGGCTCATTCTTTTAGTATGAGCCTTTTCCGGGTCTGGGTCGCTTCTTGCCTGCGACGAGGGCTTGGACACATCCGAGGTAGATCGTCGTGTCTCGTCAGAAGATTCGGAGGGTGGGCTTCCTCCCTTTCTCCCTTTCCCCTTCGGTCGTCTAGGAGGAGATCTCGCTCTTTCTTCAAGCAATTTCTCAAGCATATGCTTGAGGGAGTCAATGGATCTCTGTTGAGAGGCGATTATATCCATCTGGTGCTTCTGCGTCTGCTCTAAACGCCTGGTCGTCTCCTCAGGAGTGTCGGCCATGTAGGCGGAAGCCTCCTTCTCGACGGAAGAGTTTGAAGCCTGCGACTCCACTATAGCGGAGTGAGAACCACCCATTCTAATGCCGCGGGCTAAGGCATTATAGTCAATTGGGGGAATGGCCCCTGTCCGGGTGCGAGTGTGTTGATACACCCCCTCTGGCTCAGAGTCAGATTCCTCTGAGTTGTCCATTAGTTGTTTCCCCTTGCTTCTGCTAGTCATGTTTGCAGTAAGCTCCGGGTATTCAACATCTGAGAAGGTTCTCCTCCTGTGGGAGCGTCTTCTTTTGGCTGACGGGGGAATCAGGGTCAGCTGTCTAATTAAAGACGGCTGTTGCACGCCTGACTCGCAATGGCATCCAGAGAGCATCTGGATGAGCTGTTGACAGCAGCATGGAGAAGTGGTCTGATTGGCACTCCTTTTCCTTGTCAAATAATCCCTCAAATCTGTGGGAGGGGGATTAAAGAGACTGGTCTCGCAACGTGGACGACGGGAGACAGTCATGTGCTGTTCAGCCTGGACACCGGTTTCAGAAACGCGGCTGTTGCGTCGCGGCTGCGTCACGCGCATCTGGCGTCGCGACTTTCGCGTTGCTGTCTGCTGCGTTGGAGCAGAGAGACTTGGGAGAGAGTGGGCTGCTGGGCCCCACGCCTATGGGCGCGTGCTTCCTGCGTTTGACAAGACGCAGAAGCTTCGCTTTGGCGTTTGGCAAGTTGGTCTCCAGAAGGCCCAACTTGGGGAGTCTCGCGTTTGGGTCGCCAAACGCGGATCTCTCGCACTGGACGAGGTGCGGGCAAGGCATCGGATCGTACGCTGCGTTCAACCCCAGTCAGAAAACCAACGGTTCCGACCGAGTGTTTACGCGCGCGTCTTCTCTGTCGACGCTCGGCATTCCGATTGCGCCGTGGAGGAAGAGAGAAGCCAACAACATCCTGGTTTATAGAACCAAGAGTGTTCACCACGCGGGTCTCTTGAGAGACGTTGACGCGGGTATTCTGCGCGACGCAGTTGATCGCAGCAGCAGTGGTGCCTGGGACCACGCGGGCCTTCTGGGAGGCGTTGGCGCGTGTGTTCTGTGCGACGCGGTTGATCGCAACAGCAGTGCCTGAGGTCACGCGGGCCTTCTGGGAGGCGTTGGCGCGTGAACTTGTCTTGGCACAGTGGGCATCGGCACCCAGCAGAGCCTCAGATTGGGCTTCGGGTAGCTTTTCAGTTGAGACCCTGCGGCAGACGCGGGTCTTCGGGCTCTTGGAGCCAGAAGAGAGGAACTCTTCATACTTCGCCTGGTCGAACTCGACGACGAGGGATTCGACCATTTTCCCCTTACGGAGAACGTCATCTTGCACCACGGTGCGCTCGTCAGTAACGAAGAGATTCCCCAGCGGAGTCGCCATCTCTTGTAGGGGCCGGGAAAATTTGGTGGTCAGAGAAAGTGGTTTTAGCTGTAAAAGATTTCCTTGATTCAAGCGAAACGATTACAACCAAAAGAACTACTCTTCCTCTTTTCCAGTTACAAGGGAGGGAGGATGTCTGAATCTTCCCTTTGTTTAAAGCTGGGTTCTTCGTGTGGCGATGGAGAGTGAATCTTGTTCTCCGTTGACCAGATGACCATCCTGGACCGTCGGGGGTCTTCTCTTCGGTCGGTAGAAAGAGTAACTCAGCTCCGTCTACCAAAACTCTCAAAGAGGAGGTAGGCGAAGAGCGGCTAGTACTCAGTAAGCTCGCTGAAGAGTCGTGCTTCCCTCTTGATGATCCTCTTGCCTGGATCGATTTTGATGATGCCTTATCTCAAAGCTCTCTCCCTTCAAAACTCCGATCTCTTTTTTTTTCCTCATAGCAAACAAGACTATTTATAGGGGTCTCAGGGGGTGAAGGTGCCTCCTGAAAACGCTCCCGAATGAGGGGCCACTACCCGCTACATGCGCGGTGACTGGCCCCGCAATCAGGGCAGTTGCAACTGAGACGCGGCGTTGGGCCGAACGCGCCTTGAAGTTTGAGACGCGGGCGTCGAGCCAAACGCGCCTTGAAGTTTGAGACGCGGGCTTCAGGCCTTCACGTCTGGATGCTGAGGCGCGGGCGTCGGGCCGACGCGCCTTGATGCTGAGACGCGGGCTTCGGGCCGACGCGTCTGAACGTTGAGACGCGGGTGTAGAGCCAACGCGTCTTAATGCTGAGACGCGAGCATCGATTCCTCGCGTCTAGAGCTTGAGACTCTGCTTCCTTAATGGCTGGTCTGTTAGTCATTTTTAGACAGCCTACATATACATTTATGATTGAAAATAGACCAACATTAGTCGACTGATTTAGGAACTACTAGTCGACTTGGAACAATATAAGTCGACTATAGTGGAAGTCCCAGTCGACTAAGGTCAAGTCCAGTCGACTTGAGGTCAAGTCAAGTCGACTAACTATTATCAAGTCTAGTCGACTAGGCCACAATAATAAGTCGACTATACTTAATATTAGTCGACTACACAAACTTATAAGTCGACTCCTGAAGTCAACAGAGACCTCTTAACTTTCGGGTCACTCTGTTAGTCGACTTGGGCAAATTGATTAGTCGACTATACCCTAATTAGTCGACTACTCAAAATGTCAACTAAATTTCAAGTCGACTACTGTATCGAAATAGAGACTTTTAACTTTCTGGAAAAGGGAATTAGTCGACTAGTGTTTCGGGCTAGTCGACTTATAATCGACGAAGCAGTTATCAAAGGCAGTTCCTGCTTAATCGATTTAATCCAAAATTAGGGAAAAATTAGGGTTTCTAATTCCTGAATTTTGATCCCAATTGATTGTACAATTAGAGAAGTATGAACAGGATATTAGGGTTATGTAATCCTCTACTAATTCTATAATTAAAGGATCAAAAAATTGATTTCTATGAATTGTCAATCAAAAATCCTAATTTACCATAATCCTTAATCCAAGATGTATTGATTCTAAACACGGCTCTGATACCAAATGTAAGAATTAAAATAAACTTAATGCGGATTAACAGCCATAAATTTAGAATCAATCATCTCAAGAATTGAATACGGAATCAAAACACATATACTTTAAATTCCCATACCTGAAGCAATTGATGAACAATAGATGAAGGTTGAAGAAGATCTTGATTCCTTCCTTTGATCCTGCAAACCCTAATGCAAATAACCTGCTTTTCTCTGTCTCCTTTTCCTTGCACAAAACCGTCAGAAAATCTTTCACTGATGGGTTTCTCCAAATGAGCGATAGGTTTTGTATTTCTTTGCAGGAGGAGAAAAGTGGGTCACACATTTGCAAATAAACCCTTGAAATAAAACCATCCATCATGGTACCCTTATATCTCAAGAGATTATATAAACTATATAAATGTGACTTTAATATGGGCATCTTATTATATCAGTTAACTTTAATTAGGAATCCAATGTTTAACCAAGGTTAAGTGGGCCACCATGATGTGAGATTAACATTGCGATCATGATCACAGTCTTAATAAAATGGAATGCATGGTTGCGGTCATATAAAAACTAAGAAACATGTCATTTTTGGGAGGAACGCTATCACGATCGCAGTCCTAATAAAGATGATTGTGATAATGGCCGCAGTACTATAAAGACTCATAAACATGTACTAATAAAGATGACTGTGATTATGGTCACAATCCTCAGAAATGGAGTATTTTTGTGAGGATTGCGATCATGATCGCAGTTCTGAGAAATAGGGCATTTTGTGAGGACTGGGATCGCAGTCCTCACAAATAGGGTTTATTTTTTGTGAGGACTACGATTATGATCGCAATCCTCTATATACCAGCAGTCCGCATTTTTGAAGTGACTTGTATTTTTCAAAGTGATTATTGTGGAACATTTGCGTCTTTCACTGCTGAGGAGCGCTTCTGTGCTTGACATGTGGGAACACGTGGTTGGTTTTAAAAAGGAGGTGGTTGAAGTTATGTTTTTTTCTAATTACGGTTTGATATAGGGATTGTAGCAAAATCCCCTTTATTATAAATTGAATTGTCTTTTTTTTTAATAAGTATAAATTGTTAATTGATAATTAATTATTTAATTGTTATGAATAATGTTTTAATAAATAGTGTGCTGATAATAAATTAACGATTCGTGCTAACAAACCAATGTGTTTATCTATAAAGAATGCAAATCTTTGAAATTCCAAAGCCTCTGAAGTGGTTCCTCTTCGGACTCTTCGGATGCTTGTTTAACTTGAAAGAGAACAGTGGAAGAGATTGGTTGGAATTCGAATAATCTTACATAGAACTTATTTTGCTGATGTCACACAGGACTACTTCGACGTTTGTATTCAAGAGAAAAGATTGGGAACATGCAAAAAAAGGGAGAAAAAAATCTTTTTTATATTTTTTGTTAAAACTAACTTTTTTGTGAAATACCATAATATATAGTATTCATTTATTTGTATATATAAAAGAGGTCCCTTTGTAGCAAATAAACATTCGAAGTATTCACTGAATTACCCGAAAACCTTTGGAGTACTTTAGAATTGTAGAATAAACTTCAAAGGCATTAGAATCTCTAAACTTTTTTCATCTCCACAAGCTACAAGGGGCTTACAGTGTCTCCCGCGGTTGGCATTGTGGCTAGACCATGGGGCGTTAAGAGTTTCGCTCCCTATCGGTCTTCACTTCGAAGCTTCGGGTGCGTGACATATTTAATTAAATTTAGGTCCAACCACCGTGATCCCTGATTATATAGTTGAATCCCGGTGTACAGTGGTTAACTAGCGAAGAAAAAAGTGCTTGTAGTCTTTTTTTATAGAAAATTGTTGTCTTAAGTCAAGAAATAAAATCCTAATCTTGCCTTTATAGATGGATCACATCTTTTTATATTAAAAAATAAAACAAAAGATTTTAAATTAAAAACTAATTGCGTAAACTAAAACAAACACATAATTTATAACTAAAGAGTGAAGCCGAATTTTCGATGAAAGGCACTGAACTTCTACTCAAGATTCCTCTAGATTAAGAGTTGAGGTGCTATTATAGCTCTCTCGGTTCAATACTAGTGCGAACGCAAACACAATATCAAGTATATAATAGATGAGCATTAGGTAATAAGCATGCAAAATATAAACACAAGTGAGTTGAGGAAGAGATGAGCAATCACAAATACGGAGAATTATTTTGAGGTTCGAGCCACTTGCTCTACGTTCCCGTCTTCACCACTATGAAGGATTTCTGCTATAATCTATCCCGCAAGATCACTCGGTGTCACAACACCTACAACGAGCTCCCTCAAGAACTCTTGACCCGCAAATCCCTCACTTATTCCCGCAAGAACAACACACGCGAACCCGCAAGCTCGCCAAGGCCACAACCTCTACAACTCCTCCAAATACAAAGGTGCAACACTTGGTGATCACTTCTCTTGATCACCAACAAACACTCTCACAAACAAGAATTCAAGAGGATGGATATAGCAATGGAAAGCTCAATTTGTGTGAGAAAAACTAGATAGATTTTGTGATAGAAAATTCAAGAAAATTCTTTTGAAAAAGTCAAGAGAAACACTCTTTGATAAACTCTCTACTTGATATAGAAGTTAAGCTCAAAAACTTGTTGAGAAAACTTTGTTAAAGATAGGAAAAACGAGTTCTAAAAACTTCTCAAAATCTCGTACAAAAATTGGCCCAAAAGACCCCTTAAATAGAGGTTTAGAAAACTAGTCGTTATGGCTCAGATGACTTGTCGATCAACAACCCGATCGATCGACCAACGGTCATTTTTATGACCATTGGGGTTGCCGATCGACCGCACCCAAAAACAGAGACTTACAACTCTCTGTAGGTCGACTACTCGGTCGACCAATACAAGCCCGAGAGTGGGCTTGAGCGAGTCGGTCGACCGGTCGGTCGACTGCACTTGCGTTGTGCATGTGTGCACGTCGGTCGGTCAACCGAGCTAGCCTTTGGTCGACCGGTCGATCGACCGCAAGCAGCCCAAAAGCCCAATTTGAACATTTTTTAAAATGCATTTTAAATACTATAAAATCTCTATAAATACTACAAAAATAAGTTCATTGAAATACTATGAAGTACAGATATGTGTGATAAAAAATCAACACATATTACAAACATGTGAGCTATTTTTACGACATAGAAATTAAAGCATAAATCAAAACCGGTATTTCCCAAAAACCAACTTCTAAATGAAAATCCGATTTTTCTCTAAACTTGTATAAATATAAAATTAATATATTAAAATACATTTGAAGTATAGCGTATATGGATAGAATCCAATACACATAGTAAATGATATATTCTTATTTTTGACAATAAGATTCAAAATAAGTTTTGATAAATACAAAACTTTAAACACATGAACTAAACTCATCAAAATTAGTTTCTTAAATATGTATGAAGCATTAATGTATATGGATGAGATTCAATATACATATAAACCAATGTAAACTTATTTTGATGAAATCTATTCATGAAATCAAAAAAAATGTATTCTTGAAACTCAAAACCAAAACAGTTAAACTAAAAAACTAAAACTATTTAACATGAAAGACAATATAAATATTTTGTGTGTGTGAGAGCTTAAGCAATTCACAACTAATTATCCTATATATTTTATTCTAAATCAAAAATCTTAAACTTACAAACTTAAACTCAAGTTTTTTTTGAAAATTTTCTCTTGAAAATCTTCTTCTCCATCTCGACTTGATCCAAACTTGATCCATGAGCTAGACTCCTCTTTGAGTACTTGATGCGATCTTAAAACACGAGCTCTTGAATCAATATGTGATGCTTAAAAACTTGACTTCGAATCTTTTGTTAAAACTAAACACCGACTGAGATCTTGATTGAATATCTGAAACTTAATAAACACAAAATCATTAGTACCATAACTACATGAGTTAATCATTGTCGTAACTATAGTGATGGGCCTTTGGACCAACACTCTGTACCTGAAAAATCAAACTCGCATCTGGTTAGATTGAGCGCAGACGCGGGACTGAGATTCGCGTCTGGGTACGAGTTGGGCACTCACCATAAATGAGGAGAGAAAAAAAGTGGTTGGGATATTTATTGTGTGGGTGAGAATATTCTTCGAAAAGAAAATAGAAGAAAAGAAATAGGAAAGAAAAGGGAAAAGAATGAGTGGAGGAGAAAAATTGAAAAAGAGAAAAACAGAAAAGAAAATATCTGGTTAAAATCTCAGAATCTGGGAAAACACCGAAAACTTCAGAAAAATCCGAAAAATGAAGTAATTCAGAATGATTTTAAAAAAATTTAAAAATAATAAATATTATTTTAATACATCTGATGAAATCAAATTTCAAAAATTCAATCCCATTTTCAAAGTAAAAATCCTAAAATCTACCGGCAATATTAGTCGACACCAAATCCGGTGAAATTTTGATAAATTTATAAAAGTCTCAGAAAATGCATTAAAGTAGGGAAAGTGATTCTAAGAGGTAATGTGAAAGCAGAGTCAAGAAATTCAACTTTGATTGAAAGTTAAAAATCCTGGAATAGACCAGTGACACGGTCGACATCGATTTTGAAAATTTTGTGATTTAATTCGGAAAAATTTCAGAAAATTATGAAAAATTTAGAATATTGGAAAATGATGTTTGAAACTAAAATCAGTCAAATCAGACTACTAAAAAGTTCGAATCGAGTAATAAATTAGGATCGGGTCTCCGATTCAGACTGGGGCTGACACATAGTCCACGAATCTGGATTTAAAGCAAAACAATCATATAAATAATCATAAAACAAATAAATTCGAAATATAATTTGAAAAATACGATCAAGAAATCAGAATATGCGTCTAAATACGCATTCTGGGATCAGGGTGTTACATATTAATTTGGAGAATTAGCCAAATTTTATCTAACAACTTGTTAGAACAAAACATGAAATATAGACTAGAGAGAAATGTTATTTCCTTGTATGTTGAAAGGTAACACGATGTCAGAAGCTTAAAGAAGATGCAAAAATCCCCTATGGGTTAGCGTCGCTTAGAAGCTTAAAGAAGAAACCATGTGGTTCCTGATTTTTATCTTCAAAATTAAAGGGAAATAAATTCCCCTAAAAATTGAAAAGATCAAACTAAGGGAGATCAATTTCCTGAGATCATCAAAGTATGATGAAATCTCAAAAATCCTTCACGGGTTTAGCCAAAAAGGGCTACAAAAAGGGATGAAAAATCTCTGAAAGGGGCGAACCCCTATAGGTGATTGGGCGTCTGACGGGCGGAGGTGGTGGCGCTAGCACAGCGGAGGTACCAACCTCCTTTCCTAGGCGTTGCTTTGGTGCCATTAGAGAGGGTGAAAAGTTCTCAGAAATCTCGAAGCGAAGAGGGTTGGTTCAAATCCCTGTAGTTCGCGAAGCTTGATGAAGAAGATGGCTTCTTCTATAACCCTCGGGCTTTTATAAACAACGAAAAGCCTAACTTCGCCTCCTCAAAAGGAGTGCAAACTATCATTTCAAAATTAAATTTGAAATGACGGTTGGAGGTTCGAGAACCAATCGCAGCGAAGTTAATTAATTTCGCTCATACGCGAAACTCAACTTCGCATCAAGTCTCGTTTTAGTTTCGCTGTGAGCTCATCATAGAACTTCGCAGAAAGGTCACTCCAGCTCCACTGTGAGCTCATCATAGAACTTTGCTGAAAGATCACTCCACTGAGAGCTAACTCAATAGCTCCACTTAGAGCTCATTTTTGTTAGCCTCGTTGCAGGCTTACTCTGTTGTCACGTGAAGGTAACTCATAACTCGACTGAGAGCTCATTCTTAACTTTGCTTGAAGCTTTATTACAGCTCCGCTGAGAGCTCATCTTTCAGCTCCGCTGAGGGCTCATTCCTTAGAGAAATCCTAAGTTAAAACCACCCTAAATACCTAGTTCACTGCACGGTTGCACCTAATGGGCTGATTTGACCTAAGCAATTTGGTCTCAGGCTTCAGATTCAAAGTATTTCGGAGCCTGTACCAATCCATTGCAGATTCACGAAAATTTTGAAGAGCGTTTTGTTGAAAAGACAAACTCCCAACCAGCACCTCAAACCGTTCCGAACATTTCTAAAAGACAAGTCGCATACAGGATGAAGACCTGTCCATCGCTGATGGACAAGATGATGATTTGAACTCCAGTGATCCAGTGAAGCAGATAATGAACCAATGGTTGTTCTTTGAAGAAACTAATAAAGCTAAACATCCAACTTCGCTACAAACTATATGTTCTAGCTTCGCCTGAGACTCTTTAAAACTCAGTTGAGAGCTATACTCTGGTGCTCCTTGCTAAGCTTCGCTACAAGCTTTGCGGATGGCTCAGTAGCTCCACTATGAGCTTAGCTTCGCTTGAAGTTTTTTCCTTAGCTCCGCTGTGAGCTAGCTCCGTCGCGAGCTAAAATGATTTTTGACCATTTAAATCTAAGCATTTATATGATCTTTATCATATATTTGACAATTATTGGACTTGATCCAATCACTCCTCAATCAGTTGGAGAAGATTAAGTCAAATCTCCTAATTAGTGGAGATAATTAAGAGATTGTTATAACTATTTCTAAGCCAGCTGGCTAAGTAATCCGCGCAGAGGTCTCTAACTTCGTTCCAGCTACGACTAGCTTCGCCGCAAGCTATACTGGCTTCAGGAGCGAAGCTAGATCAGGTTGAACAAATTAATCTGCTGATTTTTAAGAGGGGTTGTGTAACACCCCGTTCCTGGAATACGTACTTAGTTGCGTATTCAGATTTCTCGATCGTATTTTTTGATTTACTTCCTGTATTTGTTTTGTATTATGAATTCTTTATATGATTGTTTTGTCTTAGATTTGGATTCGTGGATTCGGAGTCAACCTTAGTTTGAACCGAAGGCCCGATCCCAGAGTATTGCTCGTTTGGACATTCTGGCATTCCGATTTGACCGATTTCAGTTTTGAACATCGTTTTCCAATATTCTAGATTTTATATGATTTTCTGAAATTTTCTGAAATTAAGTTGAAAATCTTCAAAACCGGTGTCGGCCAGTTTCGTTGACCGATTCCCGGATTTTTAATTTACAAACGGTTGGAATTTCTAAAAGTGCCTTTAGGCAATGTTTCTTAAAATCATATTTTCTATCTAAATACTTTTTCTGGAATTTATCAGATTTTATCAAAATCCGGCCAATCCGGTGTATACCGAGATTGACGGTTGACCTTATGATTTTTATCTTGAAAATAAGATTGAATCTTTGAAAACCGATTTCACCAAAAATTATTTTATAATATTTATGATTTTTGAGAATTTTTGGGAGACTTTCCGGATTACTTTATTTTTGGGCTTTTCCGGTATTTTCCCAGATACCGAGGAGATTGTCCCATATATTCCACTTTGTCTTTTCTCATTTTCTCTCTCCTTCCTTAAACGCAGATCTCACCAACCTGGGATTCCGCATTTATTGTGAAGATCCTCCCCATTCCGCATTTAATGCACTTCAGATCAAATCCCATCAATTATCATGACTTTCTCTCTCCTCTGTCAAACGCAGCTTTGGCATCTTTCCCTAAACGCGGCCTAATCCCCGCGTTTAAACCATTTTGCCCAAACGCAGGTGAGGGCTGCGTTTTGTGTGGGAAGAAACGCAAGTTTCATCCTTGCCTCTTTTGTCTTATATAGTATGCAACATCATTATGATATCCTTTTTCTCTCTCTTCATTAATTCTTCCCTTCCAAAACATCATTTCCAAGACACCCCACTCCCCTCTCATCATCATTGCTGGTCAAGAGAGAGAGAGGGCTGCGTTTCAATGTGGGAAACGCAAGAATCCCCTTCCTTGTTCTTTTGTGTTTTTATGTGCACCATCATTATTTTATCCCCCTTCTCTCTCCTCATTAAATGCCTCTCTTCCAAAAAAAGTCTCCTCCTTGATATTCCAACCCCTCTCATCATCACAACCGGCCATGTGGCCAAGAGACATCAAATCCCCCTCAATCTTGCAAATAACCCCCTCACCTTTATTTATTTGCATCACTTCACAAACCCAAATCCTATAAATACCCCTCTCCCTCTTTCTTTCTTCATTTTTACTTCTTCTCTTCTTCTTCCTTGCTTCCTGTAGCCAACAGAGAAGCCACCAAGAGAGAGAGCTCCTCCTCTTGCTTCCTTTGTCCACCATCTCCACCTCCATATACACCACTTTAACCACCACCAAGTACTCCACCTTCAACCTCTCTCCATCACTTTGTGAGACCGGCCACTCCTTGGGATTTTGGCCGCGTTCTTCTCCGTTGACAAACTTGGAACCGGCCACTCCTTTTGGATTGGGGCCGTGTTTCTTCTCCGGCGGCAAAACTTAGGGTCGGTGCCCTCCTTTTGGATTGGGACCGAGCTTCCCTTCGTTGGACGCAGCAAAGATCATTGATAGGCGAGTAATCTCGCTATCCGCTTGCCTTCTTACGCGAGTGTTTTTCCTCGCCAAAGACTTGATTAACTTGTAGTTTATCAACATAAGATCACAACTCTTAAAAGCTGTTACTGCTCACTGTCTCCCAGTATTAGTCGACTTGCCCAAATCATAAGTCGACTAACTCTTTGAAACGCAGCCTGGTTATTCTGGAACGCACCTTATTAGTCGACTAATCCTTTGTGCCAGTCGACTAACCTTTTCCTGAAACGCGTCCTTTTCCTAGAACGCTGCCTATTCTTTCATCCCTTATTGACCAACTCTTTCTTGTGAGACGCGGACTTGTGAAACGCGGATTCATGAGACGCGGACTTGTGGCAAGACGCGGGCTTGTGGAACGCGACTTCGTGAGACGCAGTTTTGCGAAAAGCAGCATGCTAGTCGACTACCCCTTGCGTCTAGTCGACTAACCTTGATTCCTAAACGCAGCTTGACTGGTCGACTACTTATGATTTCCAGTCGACTACCTTTTCTGTCTGAAACGCGGCTCCCTGAGACGCGCCCTTTCCCTGAGACGCGCCTCTTCCCTGAGACGCGCCCCTTCCCTGAGACGCGCCACTTTCCTGAGACGCGCCACTTTCTAGAGACGCGCCGTTTCTCTGAAACGCAGCTTTCCCAAACGCAGCCTAGCTAGTCGACTTGTCTCTTTGTTATAGTCGACTAACTCCTTGCTTAGTCGACTACCCATGAATCCCTAGTCGACTATCTTTAGCTAACTGCTGTGATTGATCACTTCCTTGAATATGGACTTTATCCTCGGGACTTGTATTATTTGTTATGATATTTTCATGACTTGTCACCTGTCTAATATCACCATCTTGTCATGCTATCACTTGACACCCAGCATGATCTACTTGACTTGTGATTATCATGTTTACGGGAATCTTGCCTTGTTATTGTGTATGGAACTAAGTGCCACACAGAGCAAAGTGCCACACTACTCGGTGGGGGCCACCTCTTGAATCTGTGGGGGCCACCTCTAGAATCCATCCCCTCAGAACAAAGTGCCACACGGAACAAAGTGCCACACCATACTCGGTGGGGGCCACCTCTTGAATCTGTGGGGGCCACCTCTTGAATCTGTAGGGCTATTCCTGTTATGACTGTTTATTCCCGTAACCTGATAATCTTAATAAGCTACAACTTGTATGGGTATGGGAGGAAGTGATGGATGCCAGAATGATATCTTACTTATAGTATGGGAATATAAAATACTGACGATTCGTGTTAGTGGGACTTTGGGCCCACAGAAGATGCGTGTTAGGGGGACTTTGGGTCTCCAAACTGGTCCCAGGTGTATGGGAACTACTATAAGAAGTGTTATCAGTTCTCCATCTGCTTCCGTTAACAACCCTCGCCTTGCTTATATATGGATGTATGTGTGTTGGGGTGTACACCCGGACACATACCCAGATATATGGGTCAGACGAGTAATAATAAGTGCCTGTCATGATTCTTGTTATGATCCCTGTTATGCCTGTTATGATTCCTGATATGACTCTTGTTATGATTCCCGTTATGACACCTGTATTAGACTCCTGTTATGATGCCTGTTATGATTCTTGTTATGACTCCCGTTATGTACTCCTGTTACACCTGTTATGTGTTCCCGTTATGGTTACCTTGTGACTTGTGATTGTATGTGCTTGGTTACGATGATATGAGATAAAGGTATATGGATGAGGGTTTCCTTGTTTGGATTATTCCTTCGACGTACTAGTCTCATGGAAGCGTGACCTAAGCTTGTGCAATCGGTTTTGCTCGTAATCGGATTTCCTGTTTTATGATGATTATGATATACTGGTTCATGCCTGCTATATTTGTGTTCTAACCCCTGTTTTCTGAACTTGATATCCTTTGTACTTAATATCAATTGTTGTATTCACACTTGTGCTTATCCTGGCTCGCCACCTGGCTTTTGTATCACACTCGCCTGGGGAGTTTCATCTGACTCCCCTGGATTCTCATGTCCAGGTTTTGGAGCTTGGAGCGTGTGAATTCTCCTCGTTGCTGATCAGAGTGGCGCAGCGGTAGCGTGGATCTCCAGCCTACCGTCCAGAGCCACGTCCTTCCAGGCCCCTGTGTGCCTCTCGAGTTTCCTTATAGTGAACTCGTGAGTGCCTTTCATTGTTTACTCCTGTATGCTCCTTGTATTCTCGCATTTGCGCCTATCAGGTGATGTAATATTATTGTAATATCGGATCACCTCTGGTGATGACTCTGTAATTGTACCTATGTGTTGGAATGTATAATGCACCACTTGCTTCCGTACTCTGATTCTTGCCTGTACTGATGCTTAGCGTATATACGGGAGGGTAGTTCTGACCTACGTATATACGTTGCAGTGACGTCCCCGTATCCGCGGGATCGGGGCGTTACAGGTTGTTACACCCCATAATGTCTACAAATAGCCCACGGCTAGGCAGGCTAAGAGATGGCTGCCGACTGGAGATTTTCAGAAAGAGGCTGGACTTTTGCCCGTCAAAAATTGAAGACTATTTGGTGTAATTCGTAAGTCATAATTGGTAAACTCTTTTACAGTTGTAAATGAGTTACATGCATATAAGTTTTACGGTATTTGTGGTTGGTAATATAAAGTTATAAGTGAGAAAATGTATTGTATTTTACGGTGTTTGGTTGTCGTAATGTATAAGTCGTAAGTGAAAAAGTTGACCACATAATTAACTATTTGACTATTTAAAAAGATTTAATATTGCAAATAAATATTAAAAATACTAAATATTAAAAAATAATAATATTAACATAAAAATATAATACAAATTTGCATGACCACAAAAATAACTGTATCTGGGCTGTAAGTGAGTGGTAATTGGGTTGCAAGTGAGTGATATTTGAGTTGCGTAAGTCTTTTACGAATTACGGTCCAAAATAAACACCGTAGTTGTAATTAGGTTGTAAGTCATTTACGAATTACGAACTTTTACGTCTTTTACGACGGAACAAACAGCCCCTAAGAGTACTTTCTGAAGAGAAGAATCTCTAACTTCCGATCTCTTTGAGAGAACCTTACTCCTCTATTTCAGGATGTCAATACCCTAACAATCTTCCTCCCTTGAAGGATTTTCAGAATCAGGCGAGAAGGAAATCCTCAAGTAGAAGACCTGAAGACTCAACCACTCGTACCTTCAACAGAACAAAGTGATCGTATACTGACTAGACTTCTACCGGCGTACTTCTTTAGAAACTCTGAGAGAAGAGATTTCTTGTAAATTTTCTTTTAATTACTTTAATTCTCCTCGACTTTTGTAAGTTTTCCCACACCCTAAAGTTTAATGGAAAACATTGTGCATGTCCTGATTTCTGTGAGGACTCTAAGTACCTTTTATAATTTCTCATAGGAGACAAACGAATCTCCCCCAAGCATGTGTGAGTCCTTTAGATGTGTCCTATCCAACACCCCGCATCTGAAATGCTTTGGAATCATTAAAGCTTAAAAACTATCCCTTCAAGTGATAGGAAATATGCATGCAAGTCTTACTTAATTTTTGAATCAAACATCTTATTATTAGTAGCATGAACTTTGAACTAATAAATGGTAAATGTACATAAGCTACAATGACTTGAGACCCATTCCAGAAGAAGTCCTTTCAACTAATTCTTTTTTTGAGCCTTTAGTTAAAAGATCCGTAACATTCTCTGAAGATTGCACGTTAATTGTGAGATGACTCTATGATAGATAAGCTCATTCAAATAGTCATACTTCAGAAGAATAGTCCGTTTATTAGTGGATTCTAGAGTAGGACTTGTTTGGTTGTTGGAAAATAAATGAAAGAAAAGCGTGTGAGCACCACTCGATCAGTTTTCGGACATTTTCTGAGCTTTTAGTTTGGAATTCAGACACAGTACTGTAGTTGTAAAATGCTGAGTTAGAAACGTGGAGCTCACACACTTTTTCTTCTCAAATTTAAAGCAAACAAATAGAGTAGAGCACTAAAAAAGCTCATGAGGTCCACGTGTTAGAGCCAAAAAACTGAATTTTCGGCCACTTTTAGGGCAAACAAATTGGGCCTTATCATCCTGTGGAATCAGGGCTTTTGTTGATGCATTCTGACTGTTTTGCATTGAATATTTTGGAAACAAATTGTTCCACGTCATTCAGATTTGTCAGGATCAAACTCAAAATGCATGAATTACTTGGAGAAGTAGTGCTTTGGGCATCTTATATCGCCCATTTTTACGAGCGAGGAAACAGTTAAAAATGATGGAGAGACAGCCAAAAGAAAACAAGGAAAGTTTCCGTGTCCGGAGAAGAAAATATTCTAAAAAAAAAAAGAAATTTTCTAAAAAAAAAATGAGATGAGAAATAAAATCATTGCTAATTATAATTAGTGGTCGATCATGTGGATCAAGAAAAGTCGACATGGGCCATAACTTCCGTATGTTAAAAAAAAAAAAAATAATCGAGCAAATCCATAACACGCCCAAAAAAGTTAGCCAAGAATTTCCTCACCAATGTAGATGAAGAGGATTAAACCACAATATTTTGACTTGACCCTCGTACCTCTAACAAACACGATGGAACAAATACATATACATGGATATACATGGGTAATGTACATCAAATCAAATTTCATATTCATTTCTTCATCGAGGAGGGTACCCGAGATCAAATATGTGTTTACTGCATATCATGGATACATGGTCATGACGAAATTAACCAAAACATTCATATAATAGCGTAGTCAAGACTTTGAACTTGGGCCCTTTCTTTCACCAACCCAAATGCTTCACTAATCACTCACAAGAAAATAATTATGGACAGTGACGAAAGTAAGATTTCGTTTTAGTGTGAGCGTAACAGTGTAATATTAGACGTTTATCATATCAAGTATAATCTAAAAAAAATATTAACTATTTAAAATTTAAACTGAAAATCTTAAAAATATTTTCTCAAATGTTTGTGGACATTGAACTAATAAAATATACTATTATTAAATTTATTTAAAATTTGATTATAAGAGAATGTTAGTAACTCTAATATTTTTAAATAAAAAAATCATGATCCTAGCCCTAAACTAATAATATGTTAAACCTTTAACATTATTAAATATATTCCAATTGCATTTAGAATTAATCCCCCTTACTTTTTAGGTAGAGTGTAACCTATATATAATAATCTTTATATTATTCTAGATAGTTCACCACTATTGTTAAATATTTTATTTCTTAATAGTATATCATTTTTACTTTTTTTTATTTTTGAATTAATAAAAAGTTGTGTTTGAGAATTAAATAATAAGTTGTTAAAGAAATATGAAAAAAAAATGTAAGATAAAAGAAATAAAAAGTGTGTTTGAGAATTAACAAAAACATTTATATTTATTTTTTCTTTTTGAATTGATAAAAAATGGTGTCTGAGAATTAATAAAAAGTTTTGTTGGAGAAATATTAAAAAAAGTAAGGGAAAAGAAAAGAAAAGCTGTATTTAATAAATTAATAAAAAAATTTTGTTAGAGGAATAGAGTAAAAAGTAAGAAAAAATTAATAGAGTTAATAATATATAAACACCTCAAATAGTGGAATTCAAATCAAGGTGTTTGGGTAAGAGAACAGTAACGAACATCAACTTTGCTACAATTTTTACCAGTGATAATTATTAGAAACTGATTCATATGATGGGCACAAATTAATTCATGTATGTCTAAGTTCATATATATATTTCAGACACATCAAAAACTTTATAATGTGATATTCTGGTTCAAAAAGTAAAACTCAGGCAATTTTTTTTTATTCTGATTATTTTTTATCCCATATTCATATTTACAGTCCCATTCTTTAACATGCAACTAAAATAATTCGAATGTGATTCGAACTTGAATTTGTTTCCCAACAATATGCTTATTGTTGAGGTGAAACATATAGGAGGACCTCCACCAAATGCAGGCCTACCAACAACCCTTTTTTTTTCCTTTATTTTTTTTTTCTTTGGGAAAAAGAACAAGTTGATTTAATATGACAATAATTTTTTGGAGGCATGCTTTCGTTCGTTGGTGATCCGCTGATAACAACATTACAAGCCAACCCACCTTGTTAACATACAAATAATCAAAATTTATTCCAAAACGCTAATCAGATCCCTGGTCTGTGGACCAACAAACGCGTCATCGAGATAGAGACGACTCACGTGGCAATCACGGCCCAATTCAACGTTGACCGAGACCGATGCATGACGGTCCACAGTCTACGCTCCTCTTCCTCGTTTGTCTTGTTCACTTCTCGGACCATTGGCGGTCCGTTCGGATCACATCGGACCCGCACGCACATGAGATCAACAATTTTTTATATTCTCTTTATCGGGTTATTGGGTCCGCAAGTGAAAACATCCAGACCCGGACGTCTTCAGTGCTCCAAATAACGCATTCCTGTTGCCATCAAGTACCTTTCGAAGGAAATGGTAAGCAGCTTCTCCTGCTGACAAGAAATGGAGAGCGCAAGAGACGCGCAGATGAGCCAACGACTCCTTGCTTCTTATAAAACCCTAGAAATCTCCCGAGCCCCTGAAACCCTAGACCGGCTCGATGGACCTGATGACGCCGGAGGCGGCGGCGGCGGCGGCCGTGTCGGCGGTGGGACGCGGGTACGATCTCACCGGCGACCTGCGGCTGTATAATTGCAAGCCCGGGCCCTCGGGGTCGCGAGTGATCGAGGTCGATGAAACCCTAGCTCACGATCTCGTGTTGCCTGGGGGCGTCGTTGTTCCGAACGTTCCAAAATCGATCAAGTGTGACAAAGGGGAGAGGACGCGGTTTCGATCGGACGTTCTGCCCTTCCACCCGGTTCGGAATTTTTAATCTAACTTATTTTTGCATACAGCGCCCTCTCTTTTGCTTTATTTGTGCATCTAGTAGTTCAATTTTTCATATAGCACCCGCTAGTTTTTCTTATTTGGGGATACAGTTGTTTCTGGTCGTTGGATGAGGAACAATGAAGAGCTGCAGGGCAGTAAACTAGTTATTGTTTTCAGATGGGGATTTATTGATTATAAAGTATGCGTGAAGCAGGTAGCGTGAAATTTACCCCAAGCTGAATCAATGTCAGCATTTAAAAAGGCGCAAATATGAGGCACTTAGGACTATGAGATGTATGCTTCAACATACGAGTTGCAACTGAACTGTACACCTCATGGCTTATTTCCCTTTTGCAAGAGGCATGCGCATTGCAAACCAGTCAAAACATGGGTATCTTTTTAAAGCTGGCTGGAGATATATGGCCGGATAAAAATCCAAGGGGCAAGGGGTTCCAACTTAAAAAGAAAATAGTAAAATGCCAAATAGAACTCGAACTTCTGGTAGTGTAAAGATTATATCTATAACTAAATCTACTTAAAATTTTAATAATATTTTCTATTCACGTATTTTAATAATATTTATAATATAAAATTTAAAAGTAAGAATAATGGAAAATTCAGGAGGATTTATGACTTGCATTGTAAGCGGGTCTTGTACTTCGCCTTTGCCTCTCTATGTGAACATATTTCTTTCATCTCCATTATATGAGAGGAATTACAAACGTTTCAAAGTGAGTGTCGCGTTCGACAAGTGTTGGACATTGGCATTTACATGGCACTTGCTAGACACATCTCAAACACTCCGAAGCCCTGTCTTTTTTTAAAAAGAAAATTTGAAGCTTGCAGTGTCGAGCATGTCAAAGCCATATCTAGTTTGAATAAACACAAGGACTCTTTCACACCAGTTGGAGACTATTCTAACACAACTTAATTGACTCCTAAATGTGTGAGGGGCATCATGGACGTGCATTAGTTAGGATTGAATTGGACTTCTGAGTATCTTTGTTTGATTTAACATTAGAATCTAAAATGTTTATGGTTAAGGTTTTATTTTCTTTTTCTTTTTACATTTTATGAACCATGTACTACTCATGGCTACTGACTAAGCATTTTGGTGAGGATGAGCGCATGTGTATCTATTCCTCTTATCTTGCTTATCCAGGATGTTCTCCGTCTTGGTTGGCCCTATTGTATTGTGTCCATATTCCATATCTTTGTGCGCTTCCTAGCTTATATAAAAGAATTTTGCAGTAAATTTTAGTAATATACTTAAGTGGAAGGATAAGTCTCAATCCTTGTACAATAATACTAATTTGATGTTTTTACCATATCTAACTTGGCTTTGGAGCAATAGAAAACTTGCACCCATGTACATCTCGTTCCAAAAGCACGGAATTGCAATTTCTATAGCCCAAAGCTGCTGACTGAATTAAGGGAGAATATAATGTGAGAGTAAAAGGGAAGAAGAGTTGGATGTTTGAGTAGGGGAAAGGGAGCACTTAATTTTATGCATCCTTTTTCCTCAAATGAGAAAGAACACAATATTCTAGATCAGCCCCCAAAAATTGTTGGAGTTGCTTCAGATCAGCTATGTCAACTAATAGCTATTGGATACTCATACTGAATGTTGTATTCCTAACTACTAGTTTTTGGAACACTTTTGGCCTTACTTCTCTCCTTCTTTCTTCCTTCATTTTCTGTCCTCTTTTGGATCCATAATCAATACAAACCTTCACCTAATGTATGTAGAACTTTAGGATTTGTTACTGTTGAGTCCTAGAATGATAGAGGAAGTAAGGCTTAGGGGGTGGGGGGTGGGGTATAGCAGCCTCCATGGAAGTTGTTGTAAGGGGAGCTGACGGATGGACACTCGAAGGATAATTGGAAGCCATGGTAATGGTTGCAGGGGTGTTCATTTGTGTTGGGCAATTTTTTAAGGAAGAGAATTTAGGAGGGATTTTTTTTTAATTTTAAGAATAGGCTGTAGCGTGCTGCAACTGGAATTTGAACCGCACACCTCTTATCCCCTGTAAAGAGGCAATGGAATAGTTGGGTTTGATTTATATGTCAAACTACTAAGCAATTTTCTAGGTGAAGTCAAAATTTTGAAGGTAACCATAAACTTTGGGGAGGAAATTTAAAATAGTTGGAGGAATTTATATAAAATAATTTGACGGTTTGGATATTTTATATGGAATTAGGTAAGGAGTTTGATAAGAGTAACACGATTTTGTTGCTCAAATTAAGAAGATTAGAGTTGCCTCCAAGCAAAATCATTGGTCCTTTACTCCTTTTTAATAGACCCATTAATTCAATTTAGCTTTCAAATTCAATTAAATTGTTATTAGTTTTGAACAGATTGTTCTCGAAAAACATCAGTTACTGCTTGTAACTAGCAACGAACGCTTCAAAATTTTGATTGCCTGTAGTGTAGGACTAGATAAATATTGCATATCTACTATTCCTGTTGCATATATTTCTTTTCTAACAAATCAGGTAGAGTTATCGGCCCCAATATGACCCACAACTTACATTTGGTGCGGGCTGATAAAATTGGAGGTGGGAGTCAGGCAAACAAATCCTCCCATTCCCTACTGGTTTTCAATGGATGAATGTTCCAATTTTTTCATCTCCATGGAACATGTTACTATGTTCTGTTTTGACCATCAATTATCATTTCAAGAACAACTACACCTATTATTTCGTATGAATAGAGCCAATTCTTGTGGTCAATGATCCTGTCTTCACTCATTTGTCTACCCCCATAATCCTTGTCGCTTTGTTAACCACAATCAAATAACTCATCTTAAACTGGTGCACTCATGTGGTTCCCCTGCACATCATATCAAATGATCCTTTCTTATCTTATCATCAATTGATACCTCTAACTTCTTACGGATATACTTATTTCTTATCCTATGTTTTAGTATATTTCCTCTCATACATCAAAGATGTAGATCTCTAGCTATCATGCGGTCTATTTGCTTCAGGAAATCTGACATAATAATTAATGTTGGGTCGAGGCTATGAGTAGATACTGGCAATTAAACAGAAAATCTAACACGCTAACAAGAGATCTAATTTTTTTTTTTTATTTTTACTATGTCTTAATGCCAGATGGCGGAGCAGTTTAATCAGGAGATCTCTCTGTCTGGTAAAATCCCATCTGGTCTATTCAATGCCATGTTTGATTTCCGCGGATGCTGGCAGAAGGATTTATCTGCGACAAAAAGTCTTGCCTTTGATGGTTGGTTTATAACACTGTATAGCATTGAGCTTGCAAGGTCACACATTGTATTGCATGACAAAGTAAAACAAGATGTCCCATCTTCATGGGACCCTGCTGCACTGGCAGAGTAAGTTATGCTTTCCAATGAATGGTCTTGACCATATATGTACATGTCCTTTCAAAAACTTTATTTGATCTTATAGTATTTAAGATATTCTTGGTATATGTTTTCAATTGATAGTTATTACTAATTTTCATATTGGTCGATTAGCATTTCTGAACTGCAATATACTTGTTCTTGTGATATGTTTAAACTGAAGTTCCATTCTAAATGATTTCCTGAATCTTTACGATACTAGAGGAAAATGATCTAACTTTTTTTATGCTTTGCCTCCATATAAGTTGTGTCAAGATACAAAGTTATGCCAATTTGCTGCAAGAGATCACTGAAATAGCTATATTATTCCATAAACTGTGTTTCAGAGGCACCCATTAAAAACCTTCTATTTCCCTTCAAGTGTTGTCTCCCCCACCTATCATTAGGGGCTGAAATGAATCCACGAATTCACAAGCAGAACGACAAGTAACTCATATTGTTTAACAACCGTCAATATTATTGAAATCAGTTATATTCCATGAACTGTGCCACAGTGGCACCTATCTAAAAGCTTTGATTGTCCTTCAAGTGTTGTGCCTCACTCATGATAAAGGGCTGAAAATGAACCCAAAAAACCACAATGTACACCATATTGTTTAACAACCTGAAACATGAGAAACGAATATATTGGGAAATTTGTGTTCATATCATTCTAACATGTATAGTCAACAAAGCCTTGACAATGACATGGTAGGCAAAATATGGAAGCAGAAGGTCATGGTCATGGCCGAAGTGGCGAAGGCTTTTCCCATCAAAATGAGGTTGTTTACAGAGCATGGCGCAAGTTGAGATAGCTCTTGAAAAGAATTGACCAAGTTTTAGAATGGCTGTCAGCTTAGCATTAACTGCTAGGTGCCAAATTCCTACCTCCTAGCGAAAATTGACCATTAGCAAGAGAGGTCATACACGTAACCTTTATGGTGAGTAGTCAGTACTCGGTAGGTACATCTACCTTTCTGATCATGCAATTTAAGCTCATGCAAACTAGGAGTAAGGCTCCATATACTCCATAACATGGAAGAATGTGGACAAAGATGTATGCACATATGGTTTTCTGCAGGCAAGCACATTAGTTCTCAGTTCACAAAAAAGTCGGAGAGCCACTTCCAATCACATTCCCCCAGTGCAAGCAAAGGTGGCCTGCAAAATAACAGATGGTTATTATGTTGTTTAAAAATATTTCCAGTGCGATCTTATATTGAAAAGAAACATTTCTAGCAACTTCTTTTTTTAAAAAAAATTTAGATTGTAGTTATATGAATGTATTATAAGGCAATTGAGGAATATGGGGTCCATATTACGAACTGATCTGAGATGAATCATCATTTTGTAAATCATTCCAAAGAATTTTTGATCTCAAATCAAACTGATGCCAAAGGTTCTATAAAGTCTAACAAATCCATTGTCCTTGAAACTAATAGTTTGCTCTATATTAGGGCCTGCTGTTGATGAAGAAATTCCAAATGTGCAAAAAGCCTCATGCACTTGCATATCGGTGTCAATTGAGGTGCGCCTTTCAGGGCCCTAGTGCATGGCGGTCCCTGATGTAGACTCAAAAGCAGCAATAAAAAATCATGACTCTTATGATTTGGATTTAGGGTAATAGATATTGGACCTGAACGGACTGTTATGCAATTGAGTCTTTGAATACAGCCTAATGTTACAGCCTGTTGTGTGACATCAGTGCCATGTTAAAGTCTGCCAACTGCTAAATTTTCATGCCCAAAAAGAATGCAGTTTGAACATGTACCAGACTGTCCTGGATCTTGTTGCCGGACTGTCCTGGACCTACCAACAGGTTGCTGTGAATTCCAAATCCTGCAAAGATGCAACAGCCAACACGTGTTTGGACTAGCCGCCAGGATCTATCTTGTGGTCTGTGGGCCATTTAGCTACATCGGACCCACTTTTTTGGGGAAAAAATGACTTCTGGGAAACTGTCTACAAGATTCATACAAGGATTTCTGCTGAGCCTTGTGATGCATGTTTGTACTGTGCCAACTGCTGAGACATTAGCACAGATATATCATTCTAATCTGGAGTTAAATTGATAGCTTGTCCTGTTTTATTCTTTTTCCTTATTTTGATTTAATTTTCTATTCAAGTTGCTTTGAGGTTGATGCTAGAGCAGGTAAGGATGTAGGTTGAAACTTGCATTTCTTGTTTGTTGCTTTGAGCTTAAATCGGTTCATCCCAGTCAGTTCTCACCCTTTTCTCCGCTATATTCATTCATGTCCTACATTGAAGACTTCGGGGCTGTTTGGTTGCAAGGAAGTGGGCGGAAGTAAGGAAATAGGGAAGTATAATTGCTCACTTCCTTATCTATCCAAACACCGGAAAAGAAAAATACAAAAACCTCTTTTCCTTTTATCTTTTCTCTTTTACACAACTATTTCCTCACTTCCAGAGTGCTACAGTTAATTTTGTGGTCATGTAAATCACATTTGTAATAAATTGTAGCACAAAACAGTTAATTTTTTGACCATGTAAATCTCACTTGCATTTTAATTATAGTCTATTTTTTATTTTTCTTAATTAATTTTTATTTTAATATTATTTTACGGTCAACTTTGTGGTCAACTTTTTCACTTCCACTTTCACATTACCATCCAAACACCGGAAAAGACAAAATATTTTCCAAATCACACTTCCTAACAACATCCAAACACCGGAAAACTTACTAACCAATTCCCAAGTTCCAAAGGGAATTATTACTACTCCCTCAATTCCTCACTTCCTCACTTCCACCCTTAACCAAACAGGCCCTTCAGTGAACTGTTTGAGAAAATTGCAACAAATCAACATAAATGGAACTCAAATATCTGCTTCCCCTCATAAAAAATCCCATTTCTTGAATTTATCTCTAAGACATTATCACACATGGAGTTAAAACCCTAACATATCAGCCGTGTTGAGTATAGCCATAATTCACGGTCTAAATGCATTCCCTATCATACAGTAGAAGGGGATTGAGGTTTGATAATGGCACTGAATGCTGTATAATATCAATTGTTTAAAATCCTGGATTTGAGGGCATATGAGATACAAAGTGTCATATTCTAGGAGGCTTTCTAGATGGCACCATCTAGCTAGAGAACGCTTGCAGTTTTACAACCAAAATCGGCCGATCTATCTGGTGGTACTGGCAACAAGTGGTTAATGCAATCTGCAACAGGATGTATCTACATGCTTTCCACTAGCTGCTAACAGTTCTTTCTTATCATCATTTTCAAATTATTTATGTGAAGTTGTACTAGTTGACCTAACTATTGACAACTTCTTTGAGGGGGCTTCTAGCTCAATAACCTAGAGTTGAAGACTTTTGGCTTGTTTTTATTGGAGATTTTCATCCATCAGTTTAGAATGGTGATCTACTCTTTGGAGTATAACTGAACTGCGTCATATTGTTCCCTTATTGGAGAAGTATGTACGCCACCTAGCAAGGAGGCATTCCATGCTTGAGTGCCCCATTGACAATACCGCACCTTTTGACCACCATGAGGCATGAGAAGCAAACAACACACTGACTGGGGGTTACTGATATTGTCAAGTATATTCTAGTGGTTCTCCAACCTTGCAGTTCATAGAGGCAACGAGAAAGAAGAGCCAGTGCCCGCCCGCCCGCGAGCAAATCCGATAGGAATCTTAGATGACTATTGCTCAAGATCTTCCACCTCATTACTAGTAGTGGAGATTGCGGGTGCAAGATTGGTAACTGATGGAGGTGGCTCAAAAACTGGGTTTCCAGTCATTTCTTGTTAATGTTGTCATTGTAACTCATGGTAGAATCTCACGAGTTGTCCACTGAAATGATAGGCTTAAATGGTGGAAACTGGGGTAAATTTGTTGACTATCTTTAGAGAAGCTACAAGGCCTAGAATCTTGGTTTCATGGTTAGAACATTCCCAATCGACATCGACCACGACCCTAAAGTATATCGAGCATGTGAGCTAAGTATTTGATGAAAGGCACTACAATAAACTTTGTTTATCTTAGTCCTGTTACTCCTGTATGCTTGCACAGAAGAAAAGCAAGGTTGTACTGATGCATGATATCTGGCTTTGTAAGGGTTTCTCCAATTACTTCTTATTCTGAACCCCAAAAGGAAAAGTAACTTCCACTTGTTTGAAGAGCACACATCTTGAGAGTCAAATAAGATCCCGATGCTTTCTATTGTGCTCTCTAGAATATGGAAGGGCTTTGAAAGAACTAGCTCAATATTTGTGTGCATCGCATGAGATCCAATTTCAAAGGAAGTTGACTTTTCATAACTATCACTGTTGTGCTCCTTTGAGAACTAGCCTAGGTCTAATAGACATTGGGGCAAACATAATCTAGCTAATTTACAGGATTCAGAGAGCAAGTGACTCTCAAACTTTCCCAGACTCCTAGTTTTAATAATGACCTCAAAAGAATTAACTTTATACTTTGTTTTTATTTGCTTTCCTGAGGACCTGAGATAGGACAGTCTGTGCTTGTTGTGATAGTGATGGGGACTTTTGACTTGGATAGTTTGTTCAGTTTTTTATGTTTTTTGGATCTAATCTTTTTCTGATTATTCTCTTTCCTCTTGTTTCTGATTTCTTCATACCTTCCATCTTCCCTTTTGGACTTTTTGTGAATACAGCTTTCTGCTTCTCCTGTAGACACAGGCCCTCAAAATTTACATTATACATCTGGGGAATTACATGGATCTCTCTATTTGAATATTATCCAAAGCAGAGTTTTTTTAATTTCCCCTCATCTTTACTTGCTTACGTTTTGTAGTTTAATTCTCCCTTTACCTTTCAATTATAAAATCCTCTTTTGTACTTGGTACATTGCTGTACAGGTATAAAGCATCACTTATCTACTTCTTCACAGAGGTTCAAGTGCCTCATTTTGCATGACTGCCTTTTCAAAATTTCCTCTGAGTTGACTCTTACTGTTCTTTTCTATCGGTACATCTTACTATGACAGTGATATTTTGCGTGTACAGAGGAAAAGAAGAGCAAAGCAACAACTCCTGAGTTCTGAGTGTTATATCTATGAGTGTTATATCTATTATATTGGGCATCCCTCCTTAATGATTGTTTGGAGAACTTCTAGATCATGAAGCCAAAGCAAGTGTCATTGACAGCCAAATCTATGTTGCTACAGCAATTTTCAGTTCTACAATGCACTTCAGATGCAATTCAATTTATGATATACCATGGAGGGTTGGCAGCCACAATGATATTTTTGATACACTTTTTAAGAAGAAACTAAAGAATAACAGTGATTATACCAATGATAGTGATATTTTTTTCACTATGATGATGACATGATCCAGAATTGCTTCCAACCTCACTCTGTTGACTAATTATTTTCATTTTTGAAAAATTTAATTTTAAATTTATTTCAATACTTTTCCTATATATTACCACATATTGGGCGAGAATTTTAAACTTTTTGTAACTTGATTAATATAGTAACAATATTTGCATTCACATATCAGTTGACATGCCCCCTTCTTTAAAAGCTACAAATTCTTTTGATTTCAGATTAGTATTGATGCAAGTCAGTTAATACATTCCCCCTCTGTAACATTGCAAGTCAGTTAATTCCATACTAGTCAACAGTTATACCCAGCACCCTAATTGCAATGCATTTGTATTGTGTAGGCACTAGGCAAAGATGCATCTACAGTAAGTTTGGAGTTTCATAGACATGACTTTGTTTATTATTTGTATTTTTCTAAGTTCACCAACAAATTGATGGGATAATGCCTGTTGGTTTGGTGCATGCTTTATGCATAGGGATATACACCCTTGTTTACCTGTATATCATCCTTATCCAAAAAAATATAAAATTGAATATAGCAAAAGATATCTTGCTGCACTTTTGGGCATTTGTCAAGTCTGACATCTTATTGCCTGTCACAGTTTGTTTTATAACCACTAACCATAGCCTGCTATCCTTTGTTTAACTATTATGTCCTTTCATATTTTCTTCTAATCATGCCTCCTCAGGTCATGTCTTTCTCCCACCTTCTGTAAATCGCAATTTTTAACTGTCATTCTTTGTACTACAGGAAGAAAGTTCGTCACACGTGGGATAAAAGTTGCATGACTTTATCGCTGATGTAATTGCTGGAGAGACTAAATTCATTTTATGTTAAATTTTCAGGTTTATTGAAAAATATGGTACACATATCATTGTTGGGGTTAAGATGGGCGGTAAGGATGTGGTATCTATTAAGCAGCTGCAGGACTCTGCTCTTCAACAAACTGAGGTGCAAAATATTTTAAAGAATTTAACTGATGATAGATTCTCTGAAGGTTCCAACGAGAACATTCTCTTAGGAGCTGCTAAAATATCGAAACATTTGAAGGTAAGTACCCTAATATCTGTCACTCAACTTATGATATGATGTTAAAGGTACCTTGTTTGAAATTTTATACAAATTACCCTGAGAGATTGCTAGTATGGAAGGTCTAGTCCAAATTCTATACAAATTAACTTTTTTAAGCTAATGATTTACTTTAAACTTTCTACATTTTTTCTAAGAGTCTACTTTCAACTGAATGTATTAATTTTTTTTTTGGATTGAGTGTGATTAGTTCAATGGGGTAAAGTTGTTTAGCGAAATAGGCTAAATTCAATTTTTTTGTTCGGGGAGGGGGCCTGTGTAGGGGTGGCAATCCTCACCTGACCTGATTTCAAATCCAGCTTGAATTTTTTTGTGTTTGGGTCATCTATAACGTGGGGTGGCAATCCTCACCTGACCCTTGCTAGTTGCTTGGAAAAACATTCATCAAGTTTATAAATTGCTACAGGAAATGTTGATTTTCAACAACATTAGCTCATCCTGTGTCTTTTGTCCATGATCTAAATTATACATGCAGTCTGGTTTACATTTCCTTTGAATCTGGAAAGAGGTTGGATGAGGAATAATGAGGATAGATGGCATCCAAATGTTGGCGGAGATTGGCGCATGCGATGGAGAGGTTGGAGGGCGGTGGAGGCTTGGAGACAGGTGGATACTTCTTTATTGGAGGATGTTGCTCATGCTGGTCTTGGGGAAGCAAGAGAGAAGGAGTGGGGATTTTCTATGGGATTATCCAATGCTTGTGGTTGTGACTGGGAGGATAGGGAGGAGATTTAGAATCTGAAAGTTAAAAATTTTGTAATTAACTTTAAACTTGTAGCTTGGCTGTAGATTGATGAGGGATTTGGCTAGAGGAAAAGGATTTGAGAGGATAACTAAGAATTCGGATTCACACTAAATCTTCTTTCAAATTGGAATTTCACATACCAATTCAAATAAATATTTTCATTGAGAAAACATCTAAATAATTTTCATTCATCAAATTTTCATTAAATTTATTCTATTCATGCCTTTATATAGGCTTACATGACTACAACTTTTCCCACATGATCGATATGAGACTAAAAAAGAGAAATACAAAGCTAAAACAAATACAACAATCTCGACTCAAATAAATGAAAATACAGACTCCGATCAACAAACGAATAACTCATGTTGCCTCTGGTGTCGTCAGATGTCCGCATCAGTATGGGTAAGAATCAAGGAATGGAAAAAAATACTACCAACACTAATAATAAATAATAACAACAATAATAATAATAATTAACACAAAATACATGTATATAAATTAAAAATATTATTATTCATTATAAATCTTGTATTTCAAAAATAGAGGTATTACAGTTTTCTTTTTGGTTCTAGTTAGTACTTACAAACATGGAAATGGTGATCTCTATGGCTGGACTAACCTTCCAAAGCTTGACAAAATACATTACCTCTTGGGTCAAAGGAAAATGAAGTTCCGGATTTTCATTCTTTGGAACATGGCAGTTTGTTGTATTGCTTGGTGCTCATGTGCCAATGATCAGACTTTAGAGTTCTAGGTAGATGTTTAAAGGTTACATCCATGAATATGCATACCAAGTTTACAATAAAGTTATATGATGGTAGTATAAGATAAGATGTCCTAAGTTCGTAGGTTTTCATATCATGAAACTTCTAAACATGTTTTCCATGTTGTGGATGGAAATAATGTTGAAGTTTTTCTTTTTATTTGAAGAATAATAATCTAGAAGTTGGAATATAGTAATTGTTGTAGTACAACAGTGGAGAGGTTGGTGATAATGGAATGAAATTTATTCACTTATGATTATTGGATAAGGATATTAAGTCATTTCCTCCACCTTGCCAAGAGTAACTTCCCAGGAGACCTAAAAAAATACCAATTTATGGATATCATTTCAAGGCATGGTGGTAATTGGAGTAGGCAACCACTGAAAGGCTTATGTCTTAATAAACCATCCTTAGTTATATATTTGAACACTATCCAGGAAACATATTTAGCAAAAAGGACATTAAGCATAGGATTTGCAGCCAGAAAATTTTCATTAGAATTTGGCAGTTTGTAACCATCTTCACCTTTACAAGAAAAGAAATAAGAAACTCTCTGCCTATTCTTACAAAAATGATAATTACTCTTCATGGCCTGTTCTGGCCAGTTATTGATACTTGGAAGCCATATGGGTTTACTTATACAGTTCCTAAGTATTAATAGTTTAATTGAAAAAGCAAAGCCTTATAGTGCGGATAGCCCATGATAGAAAAACTACACTACTTGTGATGTTGCTACAGGAAAAATCAAAACATGTCTTCCTATCAAACACCAACAGCTCCAATGACCTTTTAGTTGTTTACTTTTGCACTTTACATTCTAGACTTTGAACTTCATACATGGGTTCACCTATAGTGAAGGTAATAGATACTACTCGCATGTCAAACAGATAAAGAGATTTATCATAGACGCCTTTCACATAATACCACGTATGCAGAACTTATCTCTCACTTCCTCTTTTGTTACTTCAACCTGATTTGATGGTTATGATTTCTGAGTTCATCCAATGTCATGACATATCAGAAATGCCGTAACTGCTAACTACTAAATACGTACTAACATGGTAGACCTAATCTAGAGCCATGTGAGAGTTTCAAAACCATTTCTTGTAGCAACAACAGGGTAAAATATTTCAAAAAAACGCTGGGCATGTTTTGAAATAATATCCATACCAGTTACTGAAGATCTATATTGTATTTATGCCCTCTAGGAAAGTAGTTTAGCCTAGTTAGCAAGCAAATATATCTTTACTAGTTAATGTGTTTTACATTAGCCCAGAAGCAATGTGTGTCATGTTAAATTATACTGCTTAACCAGTTTAAAAATGTTTCTTTTTTTTAAATGTTTCAGAACACGAAGTTGGCTAATCAGGAAAACAATGAAGCAGTCCTGAAGTCTATGAGTTCATCTATTATTACTCACTTGAAGAAAGATGTAAGCTTCCACATGTTCATATAAAGACTGGCCTTCCAGAGAATTTTTTTCTTTAAAAAGCTGATATCTGTTTTGTTTCTATGCAGGATATAGTTACCATACATGCAAGGAGAGGAGGTATCAATACCAATCAGAGCCACAAACAATGGCTTTCAACTATTTCACAGGCTCCAAATGTGATATCAATGTCATTTGTGCCTATTACATCTCTATTGACTGGTGTTCGTGGTAGTGGTTTCTTAAGTCATGCGGTGAATCTGTACCTTCGCTGTAAGTATTTTCATGGCCCTTGTGATACTTCTCATGCAAATAGTTGCACATGAAACCTACATGAAGCTCTGGAGAATGTTACATTGTTTCTTATGGAAATAAGCCCGAGTGTTGGGCATGTTGACTGCACCACTTTGCTGTCTCCTGTTTAAACTTAACGTGCATTACTGGTGCCCTCTTCCGCTTTCAAAATGCCGATTCACCTACGTCTTTCATTGCAGAGTTTCTTTTATAATGGACCAAACTGAAACTGCTTAGAGGAAAACGTGACCAAGATACCCTCATTTTCTACCCCCAACCCTAATTTGAACTCTACTCTTAGATATATAGGTTTAGATTTCAGATTTGGGTTCTGATTTTAAGGAATTGGGAGGTAGGAGATGAGGTATTTTTTACTTTCTGACCTCAGTTGTTTGGCCTGTGAAAAACCAACTTGATGGCGAAAGTATAGTCCAGTGTCGATAGTCATTTTGAAAAGTTGAGGGGCATTTGGGCAACTAGATGAACGCTTTGGTTTTTTTTTTTTTTTTGTTGGGGGGGGGGGGATCAGTAATTTACTATAAGTTTATTAACGGGTTTTTATTAGTAAGATATTTCATAACTGTATTTGTCCCATTTCACCATGTCCGACACCAGTTGACTGTAGGCATAATGTTCTTTAGTAATCTAGCCCTGTAACTCAAGAACTCTAGGTTTCAACACTTATCCATTTTCTGCTTACCCAGAACCTTTTCGTAGGATGCTAGATTCTCCAGTAATGTTATGATGCCAGTGATTATGCTTTGCAGTTGTAGAGACACCTTCATAAAATTTACCACTTTAGAACCCTCTTTTGTGTGTGGGTGCATGCATCTTATTATGGCATTTGTAACTCAGAGTCCCAGACAATGAACTCAACAGGCTTCAGACATACCAAACTATATATCAGCGTTACAATTTCACAGAGGTTTTCCCATCAAGTAGGTCAGCAGCGGAGCAAGGCTCAAAATTGAGAAAGTACCTAAACTAATTGACTATTTTGAGATGGGCTGTCAATCTGCCACCAACCTTCTATTGCTTGGTCCCATAACCCTGGCCAATGATATTATGCGAAAGAGTGGGACTTGTCATCTTACCTAGAAGTCCAATTGGAGGCAGACAGGTATACCATACTAGTTACGCGGTTTTAGCTCATGAAACCCTGGAGCTACATTCTTCTAAATAAAGGAAGGTGGAATATTTTCTGGAGGGAGTGCCATTATTCTCTGGGGTACAGGGGGCCATAGAGCCAAGTGGAATTACATACCTGAAGCATCTACAATTAAAAATACATCATTTGTGCTTTTCAATAATTGACAGGCAACTTACTAGTCAATAGCATAGACTCTACCAAGATATGTAAAAGAAATTGCTAGCTGATCTAACACTAATTGTTGAGGTGAATATTTCCATTACAAAAGTATTATAATTTGGGCTAAACTCAGTAGAGATTGTTTTCCTTGGCACACAATGGAATTGCAAGTACCTTGGCTGCAAACATTCAAATCATGGATTCCTGATTTGCCAGACGATATCATAACCTACTTGGTACTAATACTCTGAATGAAGCATTCTTGTATTTTTATCATGTTAAAATTATAGTTTTGAAATTATAATTTTCAGTTCTTATCTGTGAATTGTGGGGAAAATGCTGATTTGTGGTTCCAATCCTTCAATAATGCAGATAAGCCACCAATTGAGGAGCTTCATCAATTTCTAGAGTTTCAGTTGCCACGTCAATGGGCTCCAGTGTTTGGTGAGATTCCTCTTGGTCCACAGCACAGGAAGCGTCGTCGCTTGCCATCCCTTCAGTTTACACTCATGGGTCCCAGGCTTCATGTTAACACAGACCAGGTAAGATCGTCACGCTCGGAAGCGGTGTGCCCTAGGATTATTAAAGCTCAAGTAACTAATGAAATTGTTCTGTAAATCATGCTCATTATGGGATGTGAGCTAGGAAGTCAAATTTGCATAGGGAAACTTGTCTGGTTCAGTTATGATCCAACTCATATCTAAATGAATGTTTCATCTTCCTTTCTCATTTGAGAGTCCTTTTGACTTTTAAAATAAATTAAGATTTAGAACAATTTTGGTCCCAGTAATCATCAGTATCCCTAAGTCCCTTCCCTTGGTTCCCTAAAATTAGTCCATCTAGATAATAATTGTATGTTGTATAAGAAGTCATGGATATGATACGATGAGACACAGGCCAAAGTTCTAAAATAGTAGCATACAAAATGGCAATGGCACAGAAAGAAGTGCCATGTGTGTGATACATGTCGAATGGGGGGACATAGACTTTACAGTGGAACTGCCTACTACACAATACAACAATTTTTTATTTTCTTCGCACTCCTTATATTTTTTTTACATAAGTTTTTGGGTAAATCATATTTATCTATCTGTAAATTTTAAGAAAACTAAGGCTGGTATGAAGCACATGCACAAATTGGGAAGCAATCTAGGGTTGGTTTAATCTGGCCTTAGTAAGATGTGAGATGGGGGCTTTAAAATGAAGGATTTAGGTTGACCTAGGCCAGCCTGATGATAAATAGAATCAGATTTGGATAACCAGACTCAGTCTCGAATTTTATAATAGGTGAATCTTAAATAAAGATACAACTTCTCTTCTTCCTTCCAAGCAGTTCATCAGTCCCAACTGCCATCGATGCTTTTACTCCAGTGGTGTAGCTGATGCTACCTTATCCTTCTTATCCTGTGCCTTCTACTCTCCTCTCTTCTTTCTTTCTCTCCTTTCTCTATAGCTGATATTGGAAACTCATTTCCTGTGGAGCTTCTTCTCCTCCCTTCTTCGTCATTTGTTTTCTCGTCTTCTGGTCTGCCATAATTCACTATTTCACCGCGTTGGTTAGGGCTAAATCCGAGGTTCAGCATACCTGAGGTGGGTTTGGGTTGGCCTTGAAACTTGATACAACGTAGTTGGAACCCTATGGTCAAATTGCAAAAATGATCAATCTGATTAAAATATTAAGACAATAAAAAATGTTATGCACGTGTATGTAGTTTACTTACAAAATGCAATAAAAACATTAAATAAATTCATAATCGTTTGATGTAAATTAATTAAACAAATTATAAATAACATTTTATTGTATGTATAAACTAATCAGGAAATTTGATAGGTTTTTTTACTGAATAAGTTCATAATTATACATTTGCAAATGGATCGGCGTAAATTGTTGGTTACGATCTTATATAGAACATAACAAAATTTTCTCAGGATCCTTTCCAATAAAGAAGCACCTTAAAACCTTAGAAAGATGGAGTTCTGTAGGATCCTTTCCCACTTGAGGCGCAACCTCCCTGCCAAGCATATTATTGATGTAAAACAAATGGATCGTAATCACCTTAAAACTAAAAATTGAAAACTAGGGTTTTTTTATTTAAAAAAGAATTGCGAATTTGAATAGAGTTTTTGGCTTCACACCTCTTGCACCACGAGCTTCACACCCAAAACTCAAGATAATAATGTCAAGAATTTTTAATTGAAAAATTTATAATTTCCATTCATTTAATAATAATCTAAAGAAAAGTATTGGGGCCTATTTGTAGGTTTTACAAAAGTGCACTTATAGAAAATAACCGATGTGATACTAAACTTTCACATAAAAGAAAACACCACTAAATTCAGCAAAATAAACTAAAATAAAAAATAGCTAAAACCAAAGGAAGACAACACGTCGTCTTTTAGAATAGACTCGATCAAACAGTCATCTCGGTAGCGTAATACCCTCATCATTTTCCTCAGGTGGAAAAAAACTCGACCCTGTCGAGTGCGTGTTGGGAAGTTGTTGGATGTGGTAATGTTTCCGTAGGTAGGGATCAAGCTGTCAGAGATCATCCTCAGTAATCCAAATTTTTTTGATCCAGGTCTTTCTTTTCACTTAACAAGATAGCGTCGTGTTCCTCCATCTCTAGTAGAGACAATATAATCATCCAAAATAGGATCTATGTTTCTGCTGCATGGGTTAATTTTGGAGGAAGTGGAAGTAGAAAGGGCTCTCAGCAAGAAGGTTGTGGGCAGGCTCATTCATGAATGTACTAGAAGGGGGTATCAAAAGTACCTCTATATGGAATCAAATCATCAGCATTAAAAGTGCAACTAATGCCAATATCCAGTAGGAGGTCCACCACATAAGCATTTGAATTGATCATCTTGAAGATTTGAAAAGGTCATGCGCTTCATGTGTACAATTTCTTCACGGTTTTAGGAGGAAACCGTTCATGTCTCAAGCGAACCATTATATAGTCATCAACATTAAATATTCTTAATCTATGGTGTAAGTCAGCAGAAGTTTTATAATCAACATTATTTTTCATTATCTTGTCTCTGATTTTCTCATGTAATGTACGTATATGAGATGCGAATGTAGATATAGAGTCTGGTATCCTAAAATGATGATGAGCCATGTGGACTAAATTAATTGGCCGTCTAGGTTCAAAATCAGTTACAATCTCAAATGGACTAAGACCCGTGGTCTTATTGACCGAATTATTGTATGTAAACTCGGCCATAGGCAAGATTAGATCTCAAGTGTTTAAAATTTTCCCAATGAGACACCTAAGAAGATTTTCTAAGGTCCTATTGACTATCTCAGTTTATTCATCAGTTTGTGGGTGAAAGGCCGTCGAGAATTTCAGTTTGGTTCCCATCTTTGTCATAATGTTTGCCAAAAATAGCTAACAAACTTAACATTTTTATCGAATACCATGGTCTTGGGCAACTCATGCAGCTTGATAACATGATCAAAGAAAAGTGCAGCTACACGGGATGCAACTGAAGTTTTAGAGTACATAATGAAGTGAGCCATCTTGAAAAATCTGTCAACCACTACTAAGATAGAGTCATGTCTCTTTTGTGTTTTTGCTATTCCTAGTATAAAATTTAAGCTCACGTCTTGCCAAGAGTAACTAGGTACAGAGAAGAGTGTAAGGATCTGTTTTTGTTGCTTGGCCAGTTGACAAGTGCGACACTGACCAACAATCGTAGCAACGTCTCTCTTCAAACTCGGCCAGTAGAATGTACGCTCAACAACCTTAATCGTTTTGTGCTGGCCGAAGTGTCCAACTAGACCTCCGGCGTGCAATTTTTAAGAGAAAATACCTGAGGGATGTACGGGGAATACATAGCTTACAGAATCAAATAGATATCCATTATATAACATAAACCCGTCAGAATCAAATAGATATCCATTATATAACATAAACCCGTCCATCTCTCGAGTAGGCCCGTCTCGTAACATGATATATATATTTTTAAAAATCAGGACATGATTCATACTCTTCTCTCAATCTTTCAAACCGTCACTTCTGAGCTTATGGCTACCAATATCATCACTCATCGACTGAGCGCATTAACGATTTTGTTCTCAACTCCCGCTTTTTGCTTGAGGATAAATGTATAATCCTGGAGAAATTCTACCCACTTACTATGTTTTGCATTTAGCCTCTTTTGAGAGTTGAGGTATTTTAGCGTCTCATGATTCGAATATAACACAAACTCCTACAATAACAGATAATGTCGCCAATAGCACAAAGCCAGCACAACCACATAAAGTTTCTTATCAAATGTGGAGTATCGCTGCTGGGCGTCATTTAATTTTTCGCTAAATTAGGCAACAAGATAATTTTCTTGACCTAACACACTACCTATCACAAGTCTTGATGCATCGGCTACTTCAAATATTTTTGAAGCATCTGGTAGACATATGACATGAGCTTTAGTCATCAACTTCTTTACTTCACTAAAAGCCTTGTGGTGGCAGGAGTCCACTGAAATACTTCATTCTTCAACCAGTCGGTATTGGTGTCATGATAGCGCTAAAGTTTCTAATGAACTGACGGTAAAAAATGGCTAACCCGTGAAAATTTTGACTTCTCTAATCGTCCGAACTTGTGACCACTCAATAATTGCCTTAACCTTCTCAGAGTCTGCAGGAACTCCCTCGGATGAAACCGTAAATCCAAGGAAAGATATTCCTGTTTGTACAGAAAACACACTTCGGGTTTGCATAGCTTTTTAGCCTGGATTGTGCGAAGGACTTGTCTCATATGTTGCTCTCAAGTTCAGTTGTAAATCAGTATGTCATCAAAGTATACCACCACAAATTTACCGATAATCAGCCGAAACAATTTAGTCATAACTCATGAAAATGTTAGGAGCATTGGATAATCCAAAGGGCATAAGCATCTATTCATATAGCCCACCCTTAGTTCTAAATGCGATTTTTCACTCATCCCATTGGCGAATTCTAATTTGATGGTACCCACTTTTAAGATCAATCTTGAAGAATATTGTGGCACTTGACATCAAATTCAACATATCGTCAAGACGGGGAATGGAAAAAATGATACTTTTCAATGATTTTGTTGATTGCACAACTATCCACACACATACGCTATGTGTCATCCTTTTTTGGTGCCAAAAGTGCGAGAACCGCACATAGGCTCAAACCTTTTTATGAACTCTTTGTCAATTAACTCCTCTAACTGCCATTATAATTTTGCGTGCTCGACAGGGTTCATTCTGTAATGGAGCAGGTTTGGCAAAGTTACTCTTGGGACTGGGTCAATGGCATGTTGAATGTCTTTCATTGGAGGCAACTCACCTGGCAGATCTTTGGGGAGGACGTCAGAAAACTTCAAGTATTGGTTTAATGTGTCATGGGATTCACGACTTGGTCTCCAGTTCAGTTTCTCGAGCCACAAGTGCATAACAAGTCGAACCCTCATTCAAGCGCTTCGTAACCTGATCGTGGCTAATCAAGTTCATCACCATTTTCTATTTGCCCTTATCAACCTTCTTTTCAGAGTTAGCGTCACCACTTTTCTTTTGCCCTTATCAACCTTCTTTTCAGAGTTAGCGTCACTATTTTTCCTTTACTCTTATCAACCTTCTTTTCATAAGTTGGTGGTTTAGGTTGATCTGACATTAACTTCACTTTTTTGCCATTGTGTACGAATGAGCGGTGGTTTGTTCGTCCATATATGGTCACATTTAAGTCAAATAACAATGGTCGTACCAAAATAATATGACCAACATTTATAGAGAGTATGTTATACCACACATTATATATGCACATGATAAACTGAATTGGGATCTGACACCTCTCTTGAATATCTATGGATGTACCGTCGATCCATGTGACCTTGTAGGGATTTAGATGATTAGTTTCATCCCTAATGTGGTGATTAATTTTGACGCAATAACATTGGTGCAACTGCCATTAGTATTTTACAACTCTTGTTCTCAATTTTTGTGCATGTTTGGAATATGACAGTTCTCCTCCAGTTGTTGACTTGCTTGGGCTGCGCTAAAGTGCACCTAATTACTCCTAACTGGGCTCTGTCATAATTAGGAGTTAGGTCAGTCACTGCTAAAATTTTAATGCAGCCATTGAACTTACATTCTTCAGTAGAGGCATCAGAGTCATCATATTGGTGCACAACCACTTTTAGACCATATTCTTCTTCTTTTACATCTTCTATGGGGACTTCTACTAGAGGGTCTTATTTGACTCAGACAAGGTGTCCATACCCTAACATCTATAACACTGGGTACACGGGTTGACCTTTTGCTGGTTCACTAGCCATTTTCTTCTCAAAAGTTATCAGTTTTGTATTAGAAGAACTTGCTGGTTTGACACTTGAAGAACTGGAAGCATATTTGTTTGAGGTAGAAAATGATTGACTATAGTTAGGCTTCCTAGCGATTGTTGTCTTAGAGCTATCCCTAAAATCAGTTCGGTGGAAGTAGGATCATTTAGACTCATCTAAATTGGTGACCAATTGATATGCCTACTCTAGAGTCGTGATGCCTCGAGCTGTGAGCTCTCGGCAATAATCGTTCTTAAGACCTGACCTAAACCTAGATAAGGGTCTGTTCGGGAGACTCAAACTCGATTGCACCGCATCAATTCGAGTATTCATCAAACTTTGAGATGTAGTCGGTGACCGACTTGTTTCTTTGAGTTAACCTATTTCACTTATTTAGTAACTGTTGATTGAAGGACGATGAAAAGTATTTCAATTTAAGCTTCTCTTTCATGCCTTCTCAAGTCTCAACTGGATCATCCCTTCTATGCCTGATCATTCTTTCAAAGTTCTCCTAATATTGTCCGGCTTGTCCAGCTAGTTTCATCACAGTAAATTAAAATTTTCTAGATTCGGACATGTTACACCAATGAAAGTAACAGTTTATAGCTAGTTGCCAATCTATATAAGTCTGAGGGTTTAAACGTGAGCATTTACTTTTACATTTTTGATGTACTGGGCATCTGTGCCCTCTGTGTTGTAGGGTTGAGCTCGCCTACGTCAGGGTGATCTACTGTTTTCTCGAGGCTCGTTCTCCTCTAAGGGGTTTAAGGTTCTCCTTCGATTTGTTTCTAGCCTATCAAGTCGCGTGGCTAGATTCTTATAATTGGCATCAGCTTGATCTTTAAACTCTTACAATCATCGGTCCATTTGGTCCATCCTAGTAATGAGTGTATTAAGTATATCCTTGATATTAGGATCCGTTGATGAAGAAGTTTCTCCCACTGAAAAAATTCTTTCACTTCTAGTTAGCATGCAAGTTTCTAACTAATCTTAAATGCAGACTACCCTAATGTGAGATGTATACTAACGTGAGAGAGGAATCAGAGATCAAATTAATGATAAATAATACCAATTTTTAAGTTTTATTGATTAACACGTGATTGAGAAAATGTAATATTGGGACAGTGATTAACTACACGTGCTAACGATGTAAATTTTCAAATCAACTCATTTGATCACTGTTCAAGTTAATTGAGTTGCACAATTAATATCAATTTGATTTTCACTCAAGGTCAGATTCACACAAACTCACCTTTTGTGGGCAGTAGTTAATAAATTTTACTTTGTGACAGATTTAAAACTATCTAATTAAGTAAAAGAAATAACTAAATTAGAAAAATTCAATGATTATTTGGTAGGTATTCGAAGCTCGAACCTGGATATGAAGGCTGTTGACGCGTAGTTCTGATCTCCACGAATTCACTGCTTTAAAAATGGCTCGATTAGGGCTTGAAACGAGCTCAAAATAGCCTACGTCAGCAGGGAGCCGATGACGTCAGCAAAGAACTGATGATGTCGGCAACTCGAGCCGTCAACTCGGTACTGTAGCTTGCGGGCAGGTCGGGTTTGCGACAAGTCGGATTGGGTCTGATTGGGTTTGAACTTGATTTGTAAACCCAAGCAAACTAGGGTTTCTTGACCCTTCTCTACAGCGGTGTTACCTGACGACGACAGCTATGAGGATTGGTGATGACGGAGCACGAGAAGTTGAAGCGGCGTCCGTGGCAGCAGGAAGGTGACGATGAAGACCGGTGACGACGGGAGTCGGCGTCAGCGAGGAAATTTCGACAAGGCGGCGGGTGATGTCGATTCATGGCTGCGTCAGTGTCATCGGCAGAGGGAGAAGGCCGCGACGGGGAGTGGCGGTTTAGGAGGAGGTCGTGGCAGTTCTTCGTCAAAGATCCTTGTGTGGTCATTGGGGATATGCGAGCAAGATTTGCTGGCTGGCGGCGAGATCTCCTGATGGTGGCAACGGCGACGTGGGTGATTGGAGGCGGTGGTGTCAAGGCAGTGGGAGGACTCGCCGGTGATGTGGCTGCTTCGGCGGTGATGTGACGGTTGGCGGCAGTGGTGTCAAGGCAATGGGAGAAGGACTCACCGGTGATGTGGCAGCTTCAGCGGTGATGTGGAAATGATAGGTGGTGGAAGCAGAGGGAGGTCATGGCGGTCGAAGACGAGGAGGGTTAGGGTTTCTGATGGGGGGGTTAGGAAGAAAAACAGTGCAATTTCTCTTTTTTTATTCATTTTTCTTTTTTTCCCCTTGTTCTTTTTTTACCTGACCTAGTGTTTCAGATCTTTTTTTTTTTTAATAGATCTAGGGTTTTGGGAGAAGAAAAAAGATTTCAAGAGGATTGAAAATCAGTTGCTCTAAATTGATGTAAAACAAATGAATCACAGTCACCTTCAAACTAAAAATTGAAAACTAAGTTTTTTTTTTAAAAAAAAGGAATTGGATAAAGTTTTGGGCTTCACATCCCTTGCACCACGAACTTCACACTCAAAACTCAAGATAATAATATCAAAAAAGTTTAACTGAAAAATTTATAATTCCAATCATTCAATAATAATTTAAAGAGAACTCTTGGGGGCCTATTTATAGGCTTTACAAATGTACACTTCTAGAAAATAACTGATGTACTAAACTTTGACATAAAAAAACACCGCTAAATTCAGCAAAAAAAACTAAAATAAAGATAGTTAAAAACCAAAGGGAGGCAACACATCGTCTTCTTGAATAGACTCGATCAAATAGTCGTTTCAACGGCGTAATGCCCTCATCATTTGGCAGCTGTTTTCTATTATTGGAATTTTTTATCACTTGTATAGTTGGCAAATACCTTGAAATCCCACTGGTGATGCCTAAACTATCCCCTACTCATAAGGCTACAGTCCTTAACCCCCTGAGGTATACAGAGCATTTGTCTCCCACTCTCTCTCTCTTAATTTGGAGCAAATCTCAGGCATGGGCGGATTTAGGTTGGAAGCCATCTCAATCTTTCTCATACTGAAATTTGTGCTGCAGTATTGGACTCTCACGTGCCAGCTGGAGACTCGTCAGTCCACTTTCTCATATTCGCATGCCAGTTATATGCCTTTTCAGTTAGGTGTTTAGGTAATATTTCTCAAGTTTGAAGCCCTTGTTTCCTCTTTAGTGAGAAAATACTAGTCTTACCCTGAGAGACTAGTCTCGGGATTAATGTGATACTATCTTTCTCATCTTAGTAATGGTTCCTATCTCTAAATTAAGGGTCATGATCCATTAATTATTGCATGTTATTATCTTTATTTTTATGATTATTGTCTATAAGTTAGTTACAGTAAATTTCAAAGAGACCTACCAATCTCGAGTTTCCATCTAAGTAATTATCTTAATTAAGATCTCTCTCTCTCTCTCTCTCTCTCGTCCCTATTAATAACTATCTCACCTTTTCCTTCTCTCTCTAAGCTCAATTCTCTCTAACTGAAGAATATGACTATTTAAAATTGGTAGCATTCGTACAGTCAAGAGTTGGGAATTTTTATCAGATTTTCTACTGATTTCTCTGAATTTTGAGAGGGTCTACATTCTCTCTCCTATTGTTTAGTATAACAGACATTCTGTCCTCGACAACTTTGAAAGATCAGTGAAACCAACTCTTAAGAGTCTTTAAGTGGAACATTTAAGGGTTTATCAAAGCCAATAGTCAGGCTTCATATGAGGGCTGATTAAAAAACATTTAGTTTGGTGGACCAATGCTGTCTGCCTTCTGTGATTGTTGCACTTGAGATTCCAAGCTGTATTCATTCTCAAGCAATCTCTTTTAACTCATGATTCTCCAATGCTCCTTTAACTTCTGATATGTTGTATTTTTATTGTTATTTATGATATATCTCTTAGTTCACATTCCAATTTTGTAGGATGTTATGTGCGTATTCTTGCGTGCTAACTACTTGCATCACAGGTTGATTCACAACGTCGTCCAGTTACAGGAATCCGTCTTTTCCTTGAAGGCAAGAGGAATGACTGCCTTGCCATTCATCTTCAGCACCTCTCCACCCGCCCGGATACCTTGCAACTCTCAGATGATTCTGGCTATGCTGCTGCCGACGATGTTTCTGTAGACCAACGGGCATACTATGAGCCAATCAAGTGGGCGCTGCTTTCCCATGTCTGCACTGCTCCCGTGCAGTACAGTGGGGGTGGCATCGATGAGCCTGCCTCCATAGTGACCAAGGCCTGGCTGGAGGTGAGGGATATTGGGATGAGGAAAGTGCTTTTCCTCCGGCTTGGCTTCTCCAATGCGATTGGGATGAGGATCCGGCGGTCAGAATGGGACGGCCCCACCAATGTAACACGGAAATCTGGCTCCATCTCGGCTATGATCAGTTCAAGGTTCAGCACCGGTCTGGTACCGCCACAGAAGCCCAAGGTGGAGATAAACTCTGCAATCTACCCTGGAGGGCCACCGGTCCCGATTAGAGTGCCGAAGATGTCAAAGTTTGTAGATACGACCGAGATCATGAGGGGACCGGATGACCTCCCGGGGTATTGGCTAGTGACTGGTGCTAAATTGTGCGTCGAGGGAGGTATCATCTCTCTGAAGGTCAAGTACTCCTTACTGGTATCAAAACCTGAGGACGATGTCTAGCTGTGAGGAGTGCTCTCTTGATTTCTATGCACAGAAATGGTCATTGGATCTCGAAGTATAAGCAGCAGTAGCAGCTATCTACATAATTATGTGATTCCTGTTTCATCAGCATCACGATGCCCAGTGCCCATTATATGTTTGTTGTGAAGTTTGCAGTGAGGTTTGTTCGGTGTTGTCGCACGAATTATTTGTTTGCACTCTATTTCACCCTGTCGTTCTTGATTTGGTGGTGATTGATTTATTTTTAAACCAGCTTCAAAATTGCAATAGATTTCCAAATTGTTGGGGGAACTGAAGCTGCTGATGCTCGACTTGGAACTGGAATGCGAAGTCGAAAACTTTTTCCTTTGAACTAGCATTAACAATTTTACCTCTAGTTCGTAACCAGGTTGCTTTGCTAGCCAGTTCGATTCGAGAGCTTAGGCTAATTAGGTCAAATATCAATAAGAATTAAAATTGAACAATATTTTAAAAAGCAAGCTATATTACAATCACTTTAAGAAATACTATAATCAGATATAAATCGTTATGTAAAAATGACATGTAGTCACATCAAGAGACGAGAATGACTACAAAAGAAATAAGAAAACACTCACGTCTCAGTTTGTGTCACAAGAGCTACTAAAATTGCGAGAACATCCTTTAACCTCATTCAAGGTGTACTCACAATTAGCATCTGTTTGAGTTCACCATGAGCAGGAGAAGACGACAAAAAAAAAGGAAAAAAGAAAAAAAAACAAACGACGAAGAACTCGTTTTTGATTCTTCTTTGTCCCATCAGAAAATGTTAGTAGGAGTGGGCCCCAGCCAAATGACCATTGAGATGGAACCCTTGTCATTATTGTTATTGCTACGCTAGAGAGGGAGCATCCTCAAGGGATAAGATAAGAGAGAATAGGAGCGGGAAGAAACCAACGAGAGCATTCACTCGGCGATGGCGGCCATCGGCTCATGCTGCTGCCTCTCTCTTCCTACTTGCAAACCAAAACCCTATCAATCACCGTCATCATCTCCATCTCTCTGCAGCATCAGCAACAACAATGGCGGTTTCCCTCTCCGCTCCCATCGTCGCGCCTTCAAAACCCTAGCTTTCTCCTCTAACCTCTCGCTCTCTGCGTTCCCAGCGGGTAACTAGATTCCACTCAAACCCTTGTTTTGTTTTCCCCCTAAAATGAATTTCTTTTTTCTCTTTAGTTTAATTTATGTGATGGGATTTGAACTTTGAAGGGTTTGAGTTGTTGAAGAAGGCTGCGGCACCGAGCTCTCGTAGATCGGTCGTCTGTGAGGCGGCGCCAGTGAAGAAGGCGGATTCTGCCGCTAAGAGAGCTCGGCAAGCCGAGAAGAGGCGAGTTTATAACAAGGCCAGAAAATCTGAGATCAAGACTCGTATGAGGAAGGTAAAACAACACTCAATTTGGATTTGCAGTAGTTCTTACCCCCCAAATTAGAGGAAAAAACTGTTCATTTTATTTTTGGAAATTACAAGTTGAGTAATTTACTGTTAAATGAGTGAGAAGATGACAATATATATATATATATATATATATATATATATATATATATATAGAGAGAGAGAGAGATAGACTTGTATCCTTTCAAAAGGATTTGATCCCGGATCCTTCCCACTCAAATTCAACCCTCCAACATTCGAATACAAGATCCACTCCGTTGAAGTTGATCTATACTATTTCAAGTATCTATAAACCAAAAATCAAGTGTTTTAAATACTTTTTGCCCATCCATCAAGTAGGGGAAAAACGGACGGCCTAAATAGTGAGTTGGTTAGTTTAACGGTGTAGAACATTTGAAATCTAACAAAAATTAGTTTATAGGGGTTTTTTAAATGTTTAGATCATAATGAAATGGCCGGATCGAGAATTTGTATGTCTAAAGACATAGATCTAACCAACTCACTACTTTCGGCCGTCCATTTTGCGTCGCTTGATGGATGGGCAAAAAGTATTTAAAACACTTGATTTTTGGTTTATAGATACTTGAAATAGTATATATCAACTTCAACGGAGTGGATCTTGTATTCGAATGTTGGAGGGTTGATTTTGAGTGGGAAGGATCCGGGATCAAATCCTTTTGAAAGGATACAAGTCTATCTCTCTCTCTCTCTCTCTCTCTCTATATATATATATATATATATATATATATATATATATATATATCAGTTATATTCTCTCCATTTACTACTGATCTTGTAGTTTGGTTATCTATGAGGGCTTAGACACGAACGGAACATTTTAAAAGTTTCACTCATCTTGCCATTCTCACAAGAATTATATCACATTTTCTCTTGATGCCCGTGACTTGAGCAACACCTCTAGGTTCCGTCCTCATATCAGCCCTCTTTTTATCTGCTCTTTTCATTCTAATTTTAACATATTGATTGTCAAGAGAAAGTCCTCAATTTTCTCACCTTTTCACGGTCTTATCCTTCTCATATCTTCCTCATACTTTAATGTTAATTGTTTGCCATATTGGGGCAGGATCTTAGTCTTGTGGACCTTAAATACTGCTGAGGTCCTGATGTTTTTTCACTTTACTTATTTTGCAACTTTCTTAAGTATTTAATCCCAATAGCTATTTTTCTTAAGGAGCACACAAAATGCATGTGCAAGTCAGATAATGCTTAATGTTACCTAAGCAACTCTTGACCACCTATATTTATGATGTTTTGGAATGAGAAATTTTACACATAATTAAGAGACGTGCGTACACTTATGATGCCTATATTAATAACGGTATCACAACCTGAAGATCACTAGGGACTTTTCTGATGAAGCTACCCAGGGACATACAAATTAGTTCTTGGCCCAAAGATTTTGTTTCCATGGTAGGAGGTTAGGATGTATGGCTGTACTGGACACTTCAAGTTTTAGGTATTTTGATGTGTTTGATACTTGGACAGTTTGAGGACACTCCAAAAGACTTCAAATCGTAAAAACTATGATGGTATTACTATTCATGGTGCTCCTGGAGTTTATGTGTGCATGTCAAGCCTAGGTTGTATTGAACAGAAGTCTTAAACTTTTTATTGAAATATGGACCAATTCTTAGCACAATTAGCGTTCCATATAAAGACATATATACTCACATGCATATCTATAAAATATAGGTATGTCCCCCATGTCGGATTTTGGGAGGGCTCCCATGTTGGACACCCTAGGTAGCCCGTACATGACACCTTAGGAAGCCTGTACATGACACCTAGGTCATGTGTCCTAATGACACGAGTGTAAGGTCTTATTCACAACCTATGAAGTATGGACACTTCAAAGTGAGTGCCTTGTTCGTGTCGGGCACGTGTCAGACACCGATACTTGCAAGACACTTGCCCGACATGTATTGAACACTCTGAAGCCATGTCGGATTTAAAAAAATCATAAAAGTGTGTCTGATGCTGTGTCCAACGCCATGTCGCTAAGTAAAATCTAAAGATTATTTGTTGGATACTTAAAAATCACATTTGCTTAGATAAACATGAAAAGAATGTCTTTTTGACATAAAAAAACATATTAGTAGAATCTAAACACGTCACAAACTAGGTAATGTATTAATTAGATTTTATTTTATTTTTTACTTTTGTTTTGCTTGTTACTTTATTAGAAGGCATGGATGTAAATCATTTAGATTTTTTCTTGTTTTTCATTTACTCTTAATAGAACACATCCTAATCTCTGTAGATTTTGATATGTCCGTGTCCCGTATGCTACATTTTAAAGATTTCTCGTGTCACCGTGTCCGTGTCGTGTCGTATCCGTGTCCGTGTCTATGCTTCATAGTTCACAACAATTGGGTATTTAAGACAGAAACCTCAGAACATTTTAAGCCAGTCATAAAGATGATTTCAGTTGCACGGGTGTGATAAGTTTGCAGGGAGTGAAAAGTCTATTTCCAATACATGTGTAATCTATGTTCAAGAGAACAGTCGACCACAATAAATATTGTACACATGAAGATTCTTTCATCCGCAAACATAAAAAAGAAAGAGCCTCTGAAGTTTATTTTACACTACATTACTTTAATTTTACAGTTTGATAATTATTGTGTATTGTGCAATTTAATCATGGTGATAGAATTAGAAATACATGCGTTGATAATTCACAACAATAACAAATAGGTGGGAAAACAAGAACATGAAAATATTATATCATGAGTTGGTAAAGTTGAAAATAAATAGTATTGGATCAACTTCAATTTGAATTATTAGTGGTTCCCAGGAAGCAAGGAACATCCTGGAGATTCCTGAATAGATGTTTACTTGCACACATTTAGGGTCATTTTGTTTTTATTACATTACTCATTCTTGTTTAAAGATTCAAAGCAGCTTCATATACAATTTATTCAAAGCCATTGAACTTTCATGTTCTTTAGGTTTTGAAGAGCTAGATGTGCTAAAAAAGAAGACCGAAGCACAGCCTGAGGAGATCCTTCCCATTGAGAAACTTATTGCAGAGGCCTACTCAACAATAGATAAGGCGGTCAAGGTGGGAACCCTGCACAGGAACACTGGGGCACACAGGAAGTCCCGCCTTGCACGGAGGAAGAAGGCCGTGGAAATGCACCACGGGTGGTACACACCTGCAGCAACCACCGCCTAGGGCAAAAAGAAGTCCAAAAATCTTTAGGCTGCAAAATGTTTGTTTCTTTGCTGGCTGCACGAACAGAAGTTTCAAAGAACTTGTATGCGTATGTTCTTTTAATATGTTATCCATCTTGGTATCTTGTTGAGAGTTGGGCAGTGGGATTTTTGTCAATGCCTTTTGGTGCAAGTTCAGCTTAACTGGTTCCAATTTTTATGGATGGCATTGGTAATTCAGTAGTTCAAGCACGCTGGATCCAGGCCTTCTGGCTGATACTACTGTTTCTTGTCTCTACCAATTTCGCATATAAATTTGCAGTTGTCGCTTTAATTTCTTTGAAAATTTTTCCTAAATTTCTCCATGTTCTCAGCTTTTACCAGTGCTTTGGTCTAGTGTGTAAATGGGTTACATAATTCTATGCATTTCCTCAAAATCAAGCAAAAAATAAGATTATTTTCCCTTCTTGATTTGAGATTTCAATTGACATAAGACTCAACAGAGAATGCACCATCACAGAAAAAACTGAACTGAATTCAAGATAGCACTGGTCAAATTTCTTACCCATCAACTCCTGCAAGTGGTGATTTGAGTTAATAATTACATCAGACTGTTTCTGCAATTTATCCTTTACTGCCTCCAGGTAGAGAGATCTGAACTGGATACAGCTACTTAAATCCATCAACAAAAACACAACTGAACTTAATCAAATGGGAGGCACATCTACAATATATAAAGACATGTACAACAATCAGAGTCATCTGACTGCCTCAACATTCTGAAATATACAGGTAGAAGTAAAAGAAAAAAGAGAAAAATATGGAAATATCTTCATGTCCCATTGTCATGCAAAATATAAGGTTATCGAGGGTAAGCAGAAAATGATCTACACATGATCTTTCATGAAAATGCAAGGGTCAAAAGAGCATCACCGCATGATGAAAAGGGTGGAACTATCCCCTGTTTCACTACTATATACCTACAGTTACATGTTTATTTTTTCAGGTTTCTTGATTTTCATGTTTTCAGAGTTCCATGAGAAAGAAGATGGCTTCAGTGGTATGCCATTTTGGTCAGTGATCACAGATTCATTTGATGAACACCTGGATGTGTGCTCCGGCTCAACTGCTTGGGGGCAACTAATCATCTTGAGGACAGCTTTTCATCGTACAAGCTGTATGGAGTTCTGATGGAAAGCGGGAAAAAAAAATAACATCAAAACAGGATTGTAGAAGTTAAAAACACCGATAGATGCACACTGATTCTTCCGGTCATGGAAGAACCCAGTCTTACTAGGTTTAAATAAGAAATTAATAATTATTAACAGAGAGCAGAGAGCATCATTACTCATTGAAGTCAAAATGCACCAACTGCATATCTTCAGATATCTCAATCTCCACAGTGGCCTTTGGATGCGTCTGTTTCACAGGAGAAAAAGGTATAGTAGAATGCATAGGCAAAATAAAACCACAACAATAAAGCCTTCGCCTTAATGTGCATGCTACTCAGACATGATCCAAAACATTATTTTTAATATGGAGAAATAGCCAAAACAGCAGTCATACGTAGTAGTACGTAATAAAAAGAAATTAAAATAACTTGCTTGCTTATAGGATCAAGTCTAGGCTCAGCAAGGAACAACTTGAAGCTAAGGAGGTTGAGGTGGTAGTAATGAAAAAAGGGAACTGGGTACTATTCAGGTGTTCATCAAAACTTGTGAAAGAATTTTAAAGCTAAAAAAAATAAGAAAAGATTAACAATTTCATCTGATGACATCATGCAAGAGGTTGGGCACTACGAAATGAAAATCAACTATGCACTGTGCACAGAAAAAGAACGAAAAAATGAATCTCCTAAAGCCATTCCAAAATGGGGTAATAAGATGAATCTCTCAAAAGACTCCATGGACAATTTTCATGGCACAACTAAACTAAAGGAAAATAGAACATACTCTAACCAATACAAATGGTAGATGAATGCCTTCAGAGGAAACATTTCCTGACTCATGCAAACGCTGGTTCCGCAACACAAGGTTCTGCAAATCCACAAGCTTCCATAACAAAAAAAAGTTACTAAACCTTGAAACAGAAGGATAATATTTAATAACTAAAGTGGCATGTTATTTGGATAAATGTTAAAGCATAGAATATTAAAGCAAATACTCAAGCAACCAAATATAACTTACTTGGTGTTCTAGTTCTTCTAAGTAATTTGCTTTTGCCTGTATCCTACTGGTCAGTTTCCTGTGTACTTCCTATAAAAGGAACACATAATTTGGATTAAAAGAAGATACCATCGGTTGTGCACTACAATAGGTCAGATCATCTAAGAGCACTACACATTGTAATTATCAAATAAGCAAGTAATAATCTATATAAATGAAAAAAATTATGACTTTTGCTTTATCGGTTAAATGTTAAAACATGCCTCTAGTTGTGTTGCTTGTTCAGTTCTTGTAATAGGAAATCCAGTCCATCTTATCTCCTTTTTGTCCTTTGTAATAACATCAATTGCAATAAGAACATTAAAGGCATCATACACTCTCCTTCGAATGTTCTTCTCATCAAACTGCTCATTAAGACACATCTAGGTCCAAATAAATTATTTGCATATTGCCCGTTGAAACAATGATAAAAACTTCTGATATTCAATAATAAGGTGAAAGGTTTTGCAGCATCTTTACCCCAGATGCCAATTCTGCTATGATTTCATCCGCAACCTAAAAAAAACACTTGTTAGTTCTATATTGTAACAGTAATTTATTGCTTGTATATGTTGCACAATTTTCTCTTAAAGAGAGAAAAAAATAATAACTATGAAGAAATCAAATGCAAACATCCATAATAATCGAGGTAACAGCTCTCCCAGAGCAATCTCAGACAGTGATAGTGAATCTGTTTCTTGATGATGTCATAATCTAGTGCTATCCAGACACTTCAACTTTAAAGGTTCTTCTAGTGTCAAATCCTGGACACTTGAGAACTTCCTAGACACTAAAAGTATTTCCCACATAAAATTATGAAGATATTCCAATTCTATTATATAGTTCAGGCTTTGTTTACATGAAAGAATGTCAAGTGTAAAATCGTACTAAATTTATTCTATTGAACTACTAACCAGTATATATGTTGATTACTGTCTCAAACATAAATACACACATATTTTCATGTATAGCTATAACCAGCATCTCTTCCCATACCAGGTATTTCAAAGGAGGTTCCCCATATCAAACATTTCTGGATACCCAAACACTTGATGACCTTGTCATGTGTTCAGTAATAATGTATCAGTGATTACGGCTATATGATTTGAACAATTCAATAGAGCCAACTAAGGTTTTTTGGTGGTGAAAGAAATACTGCTGCATTGGTGTAAGAGTTCATCGACTTTCAAAGTTCATAAAAAACTCTACATTAAACAGGAGACTAACAGTAAACATTAATACAATTTCTATTGACTTGTAATCGGTTGTCCCTGTGTTTTCTATAAAAAGACTTCAAAATTAGGTATCAAATATTTTTATTATTTTTGGATTATTATAGTATGCTATTTTTTGGTTCTCACTGTTTGCAACTAGAAATCATATTTGAAGTAGAATCTGTCACTTTAAATTATGGGTATTAATTTGGTTACTTTTTAATTATGATTTACCTACATATCTCATTGTGTAATAACCATAGTTTCAAATATCGGTGATTCCAATATATATCAGCAATATCTTATTGGTTTTTGAGGTACTCAATACGATATTGACTATAATATCAGCCGATATCGGGACATTATTGCCGATATTGACGATATTGATATAAAAGCCATTGACCGATTACCGATACTAAGATTTTAAGCCATGATAATAACTAATAAGTAATATATATTCTCATGATTGGTAAATATTTTCTATTAAACCGAAAAGATGTGTTTCCTAATCTAGAATAACCCTATATCAAAAACATATATAAGTAAAACAATTTACCTAACACTATTGCATGAGTTTTTGATGAGGACATCCCGCCGCTTAGGGGGCGGTTCGATCAAGTCTATTTCAGGAAGCAGCGTAATGCAATTCTTTGGCTTTAGCCTAATTTTATTTTAGACTTGTTTTCTTTTGGTTGATGTAGTAGGTGTTCTTTTTGTGAGTGTTTAGTACCACATCGGTTATTTCCTGGAAGTCATTTCTTGTAAAGCCTATAAAAGTCCTCCTTGACTACTTCATTGAATTATTGAATGAATAAAACTTTCCTCAAAATATCTAGTTAAATTCTTGAGTTTGTTTGCTCTCGAGTTTTTGGTGAGAAGCCCGTGTAAGGGGTGAAAACTCGAAATTTTATCCTGTTTTAAATTTCAAATTTTAGTTACGACTTGAAGGTGATTGCGATCCAGGTTGATTTACATCATTTGTTATCACAGCCAGGGTTTCAATCCCCTTCAAAAATTTTCCTGTTCCAAATCTTCTCCTGCTCCAAACCCCAGATCTTGATCCCAGATCCATTCAAAAAAAACTGTAGAAATTCCCAAAAAAATTCTCTGTGAAATCTTCTGAAAATTTGAAATTATCACTGTTCATTCGTCTTCAATCTTATCCCTCCTCCAAATTCCGCCGCCATCGACATCCACCCTCCTCCAAATCGTTCCTCCCCCAAATTCTGCCTCCATCAACATCCAACCCACTGTTTCCTCATCATCATCATCAACAGATTCAGGCTCTGTTTCCTCTCCACTGCCTCGCCTCCACCATTTTGCTTGTCATCATCATCGTCATCAACCTCAACCCCACCTAGACCCATCGATTTTCAGATCGAGAATTGATTCGGGTCTTGAGTCGTTGGAATCTAGTTCGCGGTCGTCGCATCCTAGCTGAGGTCTGTCGCCGTCAGATCTCTACTCCATCGACCTAATCGTCGATCTCACCAAGAGTGATTTGCACTTCGCCCTCCACTCGCAAGTTCTCTGACTTCGTCTTCACCAGAGTTCCGTCAAATCAGATCACGGCCATCACCGCAGCCAGGCGTGACCCCGAGATCACCAAATCCTCCCCTCGCCGACGAGCTCAGGTCGCCGCCACGACCTCCTCTTCCTATACTGTTTCCTCTACTACAAGCCCTTGCTGTCGACTGCTTCTGCATCGTTGAGAGCCAAGGCTTCGTCGAAGTCCCCGCCGCCGTGATCTCACCGTCCTGCAGACCTAAGCCTCGCCGGACCTTCCCCGTGGCCGTTAAATTCTCAGAGGTGCCCAGCGACGCATTCCTCCGACTGGACTTCGATTGGGTGAGAATAAAAAACCCTAAAATTAGGCCCGATTGACTTGATTGAATTTGAGGGGATGAAATCGAGTCAGATCAACTAAGCCCAACTCGATTCGCTTGCGAGGACCCAACCCGTGCCCGTTGACGTCATCACCGGGTTAACCCAGTGAGATGGCTTAGTGACTTAGCCCAGTGTGGTCTGACTCAATCCAACAACAGTTCAACACTTCCAAAGACCGTTCAGAGCTCATTTCAAGTCTAAAGCGAGCCGTTTTAGAAGCAGCGAATTCGTGACGACCAGTACTACGCGCCTACAACAGTTAAGTTCAGGTTTGAGCTTCACTCGCCTCTCAGGTAATTTTTGAAAAAATTGTTTAGTTATTCCTGCTACTTAACTGAGATAGTTAGCTATTCTAATTTGTCGCAGGGTAGAATCTAGTGACTGTTGTCTACTAAATAGTAAGTTATGTGATTCTAACCTTGAGTGGTAACCTGACTTGATATTAACGGTGCAACTAAATTAATTTGAATTTAAGATCACTTAATTTAGAATTAAGTGTGTTAGCACGTGTCATTTGTCAATATCTCCACATTATATTTTCTTAAGCACGTGTTAATCTACATAGATTAAAGTTGGTATTATTTATCATTGATCTAATCTCTGACTCCTCCTGTATTACATACATCTCATTTTAGGACAGTTTGCATATAGGATCTGCTAGAAACTTGCGTGCCAATCAGGAGTGGTAGAAATTTTTTCGTAGGAGAAACTGCTGAACCAATGGACCCTAACATTCAGGATACACTTAACACAATCATTGATAAGATAGAAAAGATGGACCAACAACTTCAAGAAGTTAAGGACCAGATTGATGTTTATTATAGGAATCTAGCAACCCGACTTGATAGGCTAGAAACCAATCGTGGGACAACCACGAAAGAGGAAAATTCTCGAAACAGCAGTAGGTCACCCAGGCGAGAGCGAGCCCAACACTATAATACAAATGACGTTGATGCCCAGTACATCAAGAGCGTTAAAGTCGATGCTCCTTCCTTCAACGGGCGCTTGAACCCTCAGGTTTATATAGAGTGGCAGTTGGCTATAGACCGTTATTTCCGTTGGCATGATATGTCTGAGTCTAGGAAGATTCGATTTGCCATGATGAAACTAACGGGACAAGCGGGACAATATTAGGAAAACCTTGAGAGGATGATGAGGCACAGAAGGGAAGACCCAGTAGAGACTTGGGAAGACATGAAAGAGAAGCTTATGTTGAAGTACGTTTCACCATCATTCAGTCAGCAATTATTAGACAAGTGGAATCGATAGACTCAAGGGAACAAATCAGCCACCGATTACATTGCTAAATTTGATGAATATTTGAATCGGTACGGAGCAATCAAGTTAGAGTCTCCCGAACAGACCTTATCTAGGTTTGATCTAGTCTTAAGAATGACTATCGCCGAGAGCTCATCGCTCGAGGCATCATGACTCTAAAACAGGCAAATCAGCTAGTCACCAACTTAGATGAGTTTACAGGATCCTATTTTCACCGAACTGATTTTAGAGATAACTCTAAGACCGCCATTACTAGTAAGCCAAGCTTTAGCCGATCTCTTACTTTCCCGAGCAAACCTGCCTCCAGTTCCTCTAATGCCAAACCAGTAGGTCCTTCTGGTGCAAAGCCAACCACCTCCGAAAGGAGAACGTTTAGTGAACCAGGAAAGATCAACCCACAGACCCAATGCTATAGGTGTCAAGGGTATAAACACCTTGCCAGACAGTGCCCGAGTCAAACCAATACCCTCTTCGTGAAAGTTCCCATTGAAGATATAGAAGAAGATGATGGAGAAGTGGTCGTGCACCAACAAGATGATGACTCGGATGCCTCCGTCGAAGAGTATGAATTCAATAAGTGCATCAGAACTGTGAAAGTGACGAACCTATCTCCTAGTGTAAGCTGAGCCCAATTAGGAGTGGTTAGGTGCACCTTAGCCTAGCGTAAGCCACTCAACGACTGGAGAAGGACTGTCATATTTCAAACTCGCATAAAATTGAAAACAAGAGCTGCAAAGTGTAGTGGATAGTGGCAGTTGCATCAACGTCGTTGCGTCAAACTTAATCACAACCTTGGGGATGAGACTGATGAAGCATCCAAACCCCTATAAGGTCACATGGATCGACGCTACATTCACAGATGTTCAGGAGAGATGTAAAATTTCCATCTAGCTTATCACGTACACAGATAATGTATGGCGTGACATACTCCCCATGGATGTTGGTCATATCATTTTGGGTCGACCATGATTGTTCGACTTAGATGTGATCATATATGGACGCACCAACCAGTGTTCGTTCGTCCATAACGGCAAAATGGTGAAGATAATGTCGAATGAACCAAAACCACTAACCCGAGAAAAAAGGTTGACAAAGGCAAAAACAAAGTGAATGTCCTAACTCTTGGGAAGAAGAGTGATAAGGGCAAAAGTAAGATGGTAATGAATTTGATTGGCCACGATCAAATTGAAAAGAGCTTGCATGAGGGTTCTACTTGTTATGCACTTATGGCTCGAAAGGCTGATCGAAAGATCGAGCTTGCATGAGGGTTCTACCAGGTGAGTTGTCTCCCATGCAAAACATTCAACATGTTATTAACTTAGTCCCATGAGCAACTCTGTCAAACTTGCCCACTACAGAATGAACCCTACTAAACATGTGGAGTTACAACGACAGGTAGAAGAGTTACTTAACAAGGGGTTCATCAAAAAAAAGTTTAAGCCCGTGTACAATTCCCGCACTTTTGGGGTCAAAGAAGGATGGTACATGACAAGTGTGTGGATAGCCGCGCAATCAACAAGATTACCGTCAAGTATCGTTTCACTATTCCCCGTTGGATTTGATGTCAGGTGCCACAATCTTCTCCTAGATTGATCTTAAGAATAGATACCGCCAAATTAGAATCCCGCCGAAGGACGAATGAAAAACTGCATTTAAAACTAAAGATGGGCTGTATGAATAGTTGGTTATACCCTTTGGACTGTCCAATGCTCCTAGCACCTTTATAAGAGTGATGACTCAATTGTTTCGGCCATTTATCGATAAATTTGTGATAGTATACTTTGATGATATACTGATTTATAACCAAACTCAGGAGCAACGCGTGGACCATCTGAGGCAAGTCCTCCGCACACACCAAGCTGAGAAGTTTTATGCAAACCTAAAAAAGTGTGCTTTCTGTACAGACAGTTGTCTCCCCAGGATTTGTGATTTCATCTGAGGGAGTTTCCACGGACGCTGAGAAGGTGAAAGCAATCACCGAGTGGGCACAACCCCGAACGATTAGAGAAGTCGGAAGTTTTCACGAGTTAGCCACTATATAGTCGGTTCATAAAGAACTTTAGTGCTACTATGGCACCTATAACTGGCTGTTTGAAGAGCGAGGAATTCCAATGGACTCATGTAGCCATCAGAGCTTTTACAGAAATCACGAGGATGATGGCCGAAGCTCCCATTATGCGTCTTCCTGACTTTTTAAAGGCGTTTGAAATAACATGTGACGCATCATGACTAGCAATAGGTGGTGTGCTTAGTCAGGAGGACCATTCCGTTACTTATTTCAGCGAAAAGTTAAATGACGCCCGACAGCGATACTCTACATATGACAAGAAATTTTATGCGGTTGTACAGGCTTTGCGCTACTGGAGGCATTATCTATTACCGCAGGAGTTCGTGCTGTATTCGGATCATGAAGCGCTGAATACCCCAATTCCAAGAAGACACTGAATGCGAGACACAATAAATGGGTGTTCCTCTAGGATTACACATTTGTTCTCAAACACAAGGCAAGAATTGAGAATAAGGTCACTGATGCGCTCAGCGGGCGTGTTATGATTTTGGTAATTATGAGTGCAGAAATGATTGGGTTCGAGAGATTGAAGGAGTATGATTCATGCCCCGACTTTTGGGAAATTTACGTCACGTTACGAGACGACTCTGCTCGTGAAATGGACAATTTTCTTTTACAAGACGGTTATCTATTCAGATTCTGTATGTTATGTATTCCGGTACGTCCCTCAGATATTCTCTTTTGCGAAATACATGCTGGAGGTATGACTGGACATTTCGGTCAGAATAAAACAATTGAGGCTGTTGAGCACCAATTCTACTAGCCGAGTTTAAAGAAAGATGATGCTAAGATCGTTAGCCAGTGTCGCACATGTCAACTAGCCAAGCAACAAAAGCAGATTGCCGAACCTTACACTCCTCTCCCTATGCCCAATTGCCCTTGGCGTGAGCTTAAATTTCATACTAGGGTTGCCAAAAACTCAGAAAAAGACGCGACTTTTTCCTAATAGTAGTTGATTGATTCCCTCCAAAAATGGCTCACTTCATCTCGTGCTCCAAAACCTCAGATGCGTCTCGAGTAGTTGTCTTGTTCTTTGAAAACGTCATCTAGTTGCATGGGTTGCCCAAAACTATGGTATCCAATAGAGACGTCAAGTTTGTTAGCTATTTCTAGCAAACACTTTGGCACAAGTTGGGTACCAAACTGAAATTTTCGATAGCTTTTCATTCACAAACGGATGGCGAAACCGAGGTAGCAAACAGGACTCTAGGCAATCTCCTTAGGTGTCTCATTGGGAAAAATTTAAAAACTTGGGATCTCATCTTGCCTATGGCCGAATTTGCATACAATGGTTCTTCAATAAGACTATAGGTCTTACTCCTTTTGAATAGTAACTGGTTTTAAACCTAAACAACCAGTTGATTTAATTCTAATGATTCATCATCATTCTAGGATATCAAATTCTGCATCAGCATTTGCATCTCATATACGCATGAGGAGATCAAAGAGAAGAAAATGAAAAATAATTTGATTATAAAACTTCTGTACATTTACATCGCAGATTAAGGACATTTAATGTCAGTGATTACGTGATGGTCCGCATGAGATCCGAGCGGTTTCCTTCGGGAAATGTGAAGAAATTATATGTGTAAAGCGTAGGGTCATTCCAAATTCTCAAGAAAATTAATTCAAATGCTTATGTGGCGGATCTCCCATCGAACTTTGATATCAATTGCACTTTATGTTGAAGACTTGTTCCATATATAGGTACCTCTGATACCCCTTCTCATCCATTCGTGGATAAGCCTACCCAGGACCTTCTTTCTGAGAGCCCCCCACTACCTCCACTTCCTCCTAAATTACCCCATGCAACAGAAAACATAGATTCTATCTTGGATGATCAGATCGTCTCCGCTAGAGGAGGAACACGACGTTATCTTATTAAATGAAAAGGACGCCTGGTTTAGAAAATTCTTGGATTACCGAGGAAGACTTCCGGCAGCTTGACTCCGACCTTCTGGAATGCTATCAGAGCCAGCAGCTTCCCACCACACACTCGTCAGGGTCGAGTTCTTCTCACCCGGGGGGAATTGATGAGAACATCACGCCGCTTAAGGGGCGATTAGATCGAGTCTATTTCAGGAAGCGACGTAATGCGACTCTTTGGCTTTAGCCTAATTTTATTTTAGACTTATTTTGTGTCTTTTAGTTGATGTAGTAGGTATTATTTTTGTAGGCGTTTAGTACCACATCAGTTATTTCTTAGACGTCATTTCTTGTCAAGCTTGTAAAAAACCCTTTTCACTACTTCATTGGATTATTAAATGATTAATACTTTCCTCAAAATATCCAGTTAAATTCCTGAGTTTATGTGCTTTTGAGTTTTTGGTGAGAAGCCCACGTAGGGGTGGAAACCCGAAATTTTATCATGTTTTAAATTTCAAACTTTAGTTACGATTTGAAGGTGATTGCGATCCAGATTGATTTACATCAGTTTCCTCGCATGACTAATTTATTACTTAAAAAGTAACATAAATATAGAAAACTTTTTTATTAAAATTTGAGATGAAATCAATTTTAAAGACAAAAATTCTAATTAACTTTTTAAGGAAAAAACTCAATTTGATTACCACTATTTACGCTACTTGAACTCGGTGCAAGCGACTTTGACTGTTCCCAATAATTCCAACAGAAATTGGATATGCCAAGCAACTCTAGATAGATATGATAAACTTTAATGTATTCATTTCTTACACCTAATGGGTGTCATAATACAAGAGATCCATTTCTAGAGTCACTAGTTATTGTCTCACTAACACATGGATCAGGTAACCTGGAAAAGCACTACCATAATCATAACTCTTAGTTGACTCTATATTGTACTTTGTTCTTATTTATCTATCCTTTCCTCTTTCAGCAAATAAGAAATCTTTATTAACAACCAATAAAGATTTCTGCAGCGTACAACTAAACCAATGGAATCAATGGTTTCAACAAATTATGTCTTCATAAAAGCTGGAAAATGTGTCTAAACATGAAACATACTTAATAAAAATCCCTTCTGAAACATATCAGGATGCAGGATGCCTTTATTCTTCAATTCACAACTCAATATACTGCATCATTCCATGAGCATAATTATAATAAAAACGAACAGTCAGACATAACCAAAGTCAAATTGTTGAGAACCATACAAACTTTACAACACAGTCATAATATGACATCTTACAATAAAGAAGAACACGTAAGAGAGAGGAAACATTGTACCTCACCTCATTGTATGTTGTCCTTCCCTTCGCCTGGACCTTCCTACAAACTAAAGACAAGATGAATGTACAGTGAGTTACAATTTAAAAAGCTGCGCCATAGCTAATTTCACAAAACATAATAATACTAAAAGGTTTTGCACAAATTATCTGCTGTAGACATATGGGTATATAACCATCTGCTCTATTAACATCTGCAAATTCACAAGCATCAGCACTACTACACATAAAACCCATCAGAATGCCTAGTTCCTTAAAAGAAATTTCACAGGTAGAATAGAAAGGAGTTGGACCAAGTCCGAATGAGGTGGAACTTAGTTGTGTTGTCAGAAAATATTGTGAATTGCTAATTATACTGACCAATTGTACTGAACCGACGCAGTCCCCATCCTATGATTCTCGAGGTCTTCTTCTTTTTTTCCCACGTTACTGATAATAAAATAAAAGAATACCATTGTTAGTTAAGGGCTATTGGCAATACGTCTTCTGGAAAAGTCAAAAAAACTCACCCATCAGAACATGGAACTTGCCATCTTCTTGAATATATGAGTCATTTAGCCTCAGTACATTGTCACTAGAACTTGGTGTCATGTCTTCACCATTGTGTCCAAGAGATATTCCACTCTCTGGGTTAACATGAGACTCATCGAACTCATCAGGGAGGTCCATCCAGTGATTATCGTTCAACATAGTTTACATTAAATATACTGCAGTCCAAAGAAGAGAAATTTATTGTCTGAGTCATATGCTTATCATTATGAATGACTTCAAAAATATGACAAGCTGGTACAGAAATAAAGAAACTGTTTACAGATTCTGTTAAGCGAAATTAAAAACAGTTCACAGATTCTGAGTTAGAATTTTTTAACTTTAGCTAGCTAACGAAAAGGTGAAAGATTAAGAGAAATAATAAGATCAAATTACAAAACAAATCAGAATATCTAATCATTTCAGCAAAGGGCAAAGAAAGAACCATCACTAATGTTGATAATAGTGTTCACATACAGTGGCAGCAACAAAAAACCTAAAGTAGGTAGGATAGCTTATTCATATGAAGTATGGACTAATTAAGAAAAGGTAAGCTTGCTTATTTCGTCTGTACATCATCTTCAGACAGGCAGTTCACAGAACCTCCTGTCTCAATAAACAATTAATGATCATGGAACTGAATGTTTTACAAGCCACACTGACAGTTATGCCTCTATAGAAGGCCAAAGGTCAAAAAACAATCAACTGATAGAGAAGGTTAACTTCAATACTTATTATCCTGATGAAACATAGCCATGGAAGAGTAGTCTGAAGTCTGGTCATTTATAGTTCAAGCTGAGTAAGGCTTCAGTTGTCAGTAGACTCACAAGGGAACTTAGAAACATAATTCTTTATTAAGCGCATGCCCAGGAATGCACATATGCATTCTCCACATGTAGAAAGCACACAGCAGACTAGGTTGTTTGAGATAAAAAAAAAAGAAAGAAAAAAAAAATTAAAAACGGTGCATACCATTACATATGCAGTGGGGGCAAAGCCAACATGAAGTTTTCTTTGGTTGCCATAAAGAAAGCCTGATCCAATCAAAGACCCACATAAAACCGCTATAAGAAATCATCTCATGTATGTATGTCTGTATGTATGCATGCATGTGTGCATGAGTGTGAGACCAGTTTTCAAAGATTCAGGTAGACCACATTGTAGTCCACCCCGATATATGATTTGCACAGTTCCTCTTGATGCACAGAGTCACTGATTAAGAATGAGAGGTTTAGCAGTTTAAGAACTTTTCAAACTTTAAAATCAAATGGTTGAAAAATAAATATTACTTCAATCCTAAAAACAATATAATCTGAAGTGTGAAAAAAGTGGATCATCCATTGAATTGACATCATGGATGAGATCTGTAGATCAAGGGTCTGTTTGGTTGTCGTAATTGGCCGTAATTCGTAAGTCGTAATTGGTAAATTCTTTTACAGCTGTAAATAAGTTATATGCATGTAAGTTTTACGGTGTTTGCTTGGTAATATAAAGTTGCAAGTGAGAAAGTGTATTGCGTTTTTACGGTGTTTGGTTGTCGTAATGTATAAGTCGTAAATGGAAAAGTTGATCACAAAATTAACTATTTGGTGATTTAAATTTTTTAATATCGCAAATAAATACTAAAAATGCTAAATATTAAAAAAAATTAATATTCACATAAAAAATAATATAAATTTGCATGATCACAAAATTAACTGTAAGTGGGCTGTATGGTAATTGGGTTGTATATGAGTGTAGTTGAGTTGCGTAAATCTTTTACGAATTACGATCCAAACAAACGTCGTAGTTGTAATTGGGTTGTAAGTCATTTACGAATTACGGCATTTTACAGCTTTTTACGTCCAAACAAACAGCCCCCAAGTTAAGCAATGATGAGATCTGTAGATAAAGTTGAGCATCCATTGAATAGCCAATCATGGAGTTCTCATTTGTGACTGATTAGGGAACCAATCTCACAGGAGCAGCTTAATATAAACATAAAGCTTTCACTAGCTTGTACTCGGTAGGATTTGAAGCCAACTCTATCAGTGACAAAGTGCATGATGGAGCAACAAAATTTCACATACACCTTGTAATCACCAGAAGAATTTTTCATAATTTGAACATTTATATACACACACCAATACCTTACAAAATTAATGCCTCCACCTAGCACATTGAATAAACTCATCATTTGAAGTATGTAAGTTTGCAAACACCTGCTCTTGATCTAGATATAAAAAACATTTCGTTTCATTGTTTGTTATAAACACATTTTACTGACAAAGAGAACAAGTAATAGTGTAGAAATTTCATTTGAACTGCAGAAAATGTACTTTCATGCTGGCACAAAAGTTACCATACACTTTATGTGTGGGTGGGAAACGTCACACTCGCATCCTAGAAATCAGTTTTTGACATAGACACCATACCGTATTCAAGAAAAATGGGAAACATTTCCGACACTTTTTGGAGTCTTTCAACCATGACGATATTTTTCTGACACCCATGATATTTTCTCAACTGGCATGAGAAACTCATTTGACATTGATTTTTGTTGTTTGAGAATTTTTTTAGAAAATCTAAAAATTAATTACCATCAATAGGAGAATCCTTTTTGAAGAACATATTGATAAGAAAGTTCTGGAAAAAGATTTACTTGCATTATTTGAAATATAGATTTAAAAAAATTATTAAATGAAACATGTATTGAGAATATATGTATTATGTATGTACGTATATCGTATAAAGAATTATATTTAAATAGCATTACATTGAATATTTATGTTTCCCAAGTTACATAGATCTTCATTTCTTTGTACTGATTTCTTACAATTTTTCATAGAAATTTCTAAATTAGCTTGGGGAGTTTGTTGTAGGTTAGATTTTTTGCTTATATGTTATTGTACACACATGTACATGCATACATATAAGTAATATACACATTTACTCGATTTTTCAGACTATGTATCACGTCTTGTAAGCCACTTGTGTGTCCCCTTGTGGTAGCCATGACACAGGATTCAAGCACAAATGCTATCTAATGTAGCCTGCCAAGTCAATCGACCTCCCCTCCTTCCCTCCTCCCTTATCTCCCTTCGTCCTCCATTACTCATTGTGTGTGAGTATGTGCTTGTGCTTGTGTGCATACTTGCATCTTTCAAACTATACAACTTTAATGTTGCAATATAAACTCACCAAAAAGAAAATCTACTCAATCAGAAACCACTTTTATCTATAAAACACACTAGGAATCTTTGTCTTCCAGTGTGATTGGCTACCATTTCATATTGTTGGCAGAGTGGTCCCACTCTCTCTTGGGTCTCTATTTGATCTCAATCAAACCCCTCATTTGCTGCATAAAAATATTCCTACTTGTTTATAACAAAGGCTCACTGTGCCTTCTTTCTTATTTTATTCTCCTTCATTACTTCTTCCTTCACCTTACTTCTCTTACTTCAAATGACTAACAACAACTCATGTGTTATGCATGTTTGACACAAGTAGCCTATAAAAGATTAATAGTGAATATCAAGAAGTTAGATCTGTTGCTGCAATGGTTGGTAGCTATACAAGGAAGGTGAAAGATGTGTACCAATTCTAATAAGTAAGGAAACAAAAATATAAATTACGTTATACATATAAATTTATATTTATTCCAACAATTTTCTGTTGTCCAAAAATACGAATAGGTGAATTGAGGTTTGAGATGATGCATTCAAATGGAATATAAATCAAGACATTATTTAGCCTAAAGGATGTTTAGGTTTCAGGAAATGGTACATAAAATTATAGGGACTCTTTTAAGACACAAAGAAGCATGCAGGAAATCTGAGGATTTTAGCCTGATGCATTTGAAATAAAAGGAGTTATCATGTGTTTGCTATGACAAGTTCACATCAGCTATCCACGTATATGTATGAAGCAACAAAAACACATCAGAACCAACTTTAACACAGCGCAATAAAGAGATAGGGAAAAACTAGTTCTCCTCGAGAGATTGTTCATTTCCAATTATCAAGTCTAAAGGAACTATTCTGCTGATACAGACTTAAAACATCTCATGGTTAGTTTCGCCTAAGATCTGAAACTTTCAAGCAAGTGTTTGAAGGTCAAGCAGGACCAACAATCAAGCAATCGCACAAAATGTCCCATTCAACAAAAAAATGAACTTTTTTATCTTTTTCTTCGTGTGACAGTAAAAATTCTAAAAAAGATTGTAACTTTTTACCTCCAACGTTGTCCCAAGTTAGCTGCAAAGTATCAGAAGATGGATAGAACCACTAGTTAATGTGCACAAAAATAGTAAAACTAAAGCATTATGCAAAGTTACATGGAGATAGAGAAACAAAGCAAAGACAAAAAATGATACCCCACCAGAAAGAGAAAGCATTAGCAGCAACAACAAATGACAAAAATGTGGAAAAGCAATGCGCCAACTATATCTCCATCAGATGATCTCTAAAATATTATAACTGACAAAAATGTGGAGAAGAGGGGGAACCAAATTTGCAAGAGGTGGAAGAGACGGCCATACCGAAAAGGACTAGGGCTGGGCTTCTTCCTGAGAGAGAAGAAATTACACACACACACACAGAGAGAGAGAGAGAGAGAGAGAGCATTAATGACAGAGAGATTTGAAAAAGTTCCAAGTGATTTGATTTTTTATTTGATTTGGCAAAGATGATATAATGCTTAAATATATCGCCATCGGACGGATGTACATTATTTGTGGGAAATTGTACTCAAGCCCACTGTTTTTTATTATCTGCACTAATTATTTTCTTTCATTTATTTATTAATTTCAAGTTACCTTAATTTGTCTTATACATTTGTAAAATTTATCAAAATATTTTTTTATCTTATCCCAAGTATAATTTAAAATTACTCATTAAACTCAATAAAAACAAAATTCTTAACCTTTTTTATTTTTTTTATTCTGTATCTCACCTTCAGCATATTCTATTAGATTGCCTACATCTCGTTATCTCATCAATTAAGAACACGTGTCTAGTAATGTCCATTGCGAAAATGTGAAAGTCTACATGTGGAGTAGTCTTTACTGATTTGGGTCGCAATCTTTGTTTATCATTATTTGGTAGTGTTGATGCTTGTGGGCTGCATGAAGACTCTTGTAGTTTAGATCCAACTTCTGTTAATGTAAGTTATGCAATGAAAATCTGTTTTTCACCAGTTATTTCTTATATAATCTTTCCATCTAAATTTAATTAGAATTTACAGTAAGTAATTCCAACAAGAGATCCACACACCAGTTAGCAAAGAATTAAAAAATAAATTGCAGAGATCAAGCCAAAGGACACGCAGAGATTTACGTAAAACTCAAAAAGGAAAAAAAAAAACCATGGAGAGAGAGTTCCACTATAATTTGAGGAAGCTTACAATGATGGCCGCATGATCTCTAGTGCTAAAGTTTATGAGATTAATTGATCGTCCCTCTTCTCGTTAGAAGATGTTCTCTATTTATACAGGTGGTTATCATTAGATAAAGTTACATGATTCTCATATAAATGAACATCTTGTCTTATCTTAACATCTTTTTATAGAGGCGATTAGAATCGAACATCCTCATTTGAATTGAAAGAGAAGTGTTCGTCTTTATCCAGTGCCCTTCGTTCAGCTATTGATATGATCAATCTACTTAAGAGTTGTAACAGTTAGGTTTAAATGTGAATTTGGTCTCCATATAGAGGCACTTGTAGCCGACTCTATCTCTAATTTTCCAATTGTTTAAACTGTATGGAGTTTGAATGGGAGTGAAATTCTCCTTCAAAAGTCTTGGAGAGGTCTACATATCACGCATTCACCCAAGAGTAGATGGACACATGTCGCAGTCTTGCAGGGTCAAAAACCGACCACTATGAATTTTAGCAGAGGAGTGCGGAAAGTAAAACGTTGGAAACTTTTAGTGAAGAAATGAGTGGAAAAAAATAGAGGGTATTATATGCTTTTCATCTAATGAGTAAAATTGTAATTCAAAAATTATTTTAGAGATTAACGTAGACAATAAAGAGGGCGGGTGCAAGTAGAATTTTTCTATAAGTTGACGGGTGCGAAAA
>JAVJIF010003807.1:0-153419 GCA_038442645.1 Agave tequilana | reverse complement strand
CATCTCACATTTGATTGATAAATAAATTCTGCTAATAATCCCTTACTTGCTTCATTCTAGGTCCATGGTGTGCAATGGAGAAGAAGACCCTAAAATCATCATTTAATGGTGATTAAAGCCTATTAAAGATAGCCATTGACCTAGAGAGGTGAATCTGCTAAAATCGGGGCGTAAAAGACAAAACGGAGCATCAGAACTGACAGGGGGACAACCAGGCGGCGCGCAGCAGGCGGCGCTGCGCGCGCCGCCAAAGTATTGCCGCGGAAACGCGGCATTTGCCGCGTTTCCGCGGCAATACTGCGGCGCCGCGCGCGCCGCTTCGGGTCACATCATGTCCCCAGGCCTCCCTCTTCCCTGGTGCTATAAAAACCCCCCTGGGGTTTCCGAATTGAAGGAGATTGGAGTTTAGGAAAATTTGTATTCTAGTTGTAGTTGTTGTTGTGTTCTTCTTCTAATTTTAGGTCTTAGACATTAGAGAGAAAGAGAGAGAGTGTGTAAAAAGTTGTATTTGGAGGGTGACAACCTAATACAAGTAAATTACTTCTCTTCCTTCTTTCAATTTCCTTGTCTTGCATTTACTTTTACTTCTTTGTTGTAGTGTAACCTCTCTCTTCTTTACTTCTTTTCCTTTACTTTGTTGTAGTGTAACTCCCCCTTTCCCTTTACCCCTTTTCTTTGTTGATTCTTTTCTTGATGGCTAACTAATTTTTCCATAACATGGCTAACTAACTACTAACCCACTAATTTCTAACACTTGTTTGATAACCCGTATGAATCAATAGTGCCAAACAAGCCTTGTGCAAATGAGAGCTATGGCATCTTAAGATGAGGGTTCTAACTCTAATTTATCTACAAGTATCTACTTTCTTATACTTCATACTTACCGAGTTTTGATGATCTATGAGTTGTGTATTTTACTTGTTAGACTCTTTTCCTTTTAACTTTGCCGATACCAATAGTGCACTCGAGTCTTCCCTTATTCTTGCCTTCTATCGGATCTTGATATGGGAATGTCCGAGTTTTTGCCGTGTAAGGTTAAGTTATAGGATGAACTCTCACTTGATTTCCACGTGATTAGTTCCAATGCACAAGTGTCGTGTTTGCCTATGATCCATCGTGAGGCTATCTTCAAAAAGTTAGAAATTAGTGGGAGCACTTAGTAGAAAGTTAGCCATGCATCTTTGCAACTAAGAAAAAAAATCACTTTACCATCCACCAAAATATTTTCCAACATTTTCTAAAAACACTTGTTTTCACTTTTCAAATTCTTTATTTAGAAACAAGAATTTTCTTTCTTCTTGAACTTTGAAAGCCGCATCAAGCTTCTATCGCTCTCCCTCCTTGTGGATACGACCCGTATAGCCACTTCGCTACTACGGAAAGAATCGCAAAAGCAGTAACATCAACCCACACTTCCTTCTCTCATTTTAGTACTTGCTTTTTACGCGATCAAATTTTGGCGCCGTTGCCGGGGAGGGAACGGCTTTATTGTTCACTACTAAAGATTGTTCTTTGTTTTCTTTTGTGTGTAGGAGAAGAATCAAGGAGCTTACCATCACGGGAAGCAAAAGAGGTGGCCAAGGACATGCGCGAGGATTTATTTGCCCTCGGAAAAATTCGTGTAAAAGCGAGTTTTTCCGATTGAAGTACTAACAAACTCGTTTGCAGGGTTGCCGAACGCCGCTAAAAAAAAAAAAAAAAAAAAAAAAAGTGCTTTCGAAATTTTTAGTTTCCTTGGATGCTTCACCATATGCATGTCTAATAAGTTTAACAGAAATTCACTTGTTGCTTAATTAAAAATTGGATTAGACTTTTGCATTTAGGGCACGAGTCTATTACAATTCATTTCAATTTCTGTTGAAGAGTGCTGGAGACAAGGTATGTGTGCATTCATATAGAATAGGACCAACATTTGAAGTGATTTACCGCTTTGAGTGTTACCTTGTTGTGAATAAACTGTACACTTGCACAATTGACTTTAAGGGCAAAACCCAAATAAACAAGACAAGGTGGGATTTCATCACCCTTCCTTAGCCCAAAAACCATCTCCAAGTGCACTCACATTTTCCCAAGCCTTAATTAAAAATCAATAGACGTTGGCCCTAGGGACATCTCGGACTCACTAAGAGATTAACCGAGGTTGGAAATTGTAAGAACTTTACTCCTGCAAAATCGGTGTCTAAGGAAAGTGGATTAGAGGTAAAGCCTCGAAAGCTCCGTGGTTTGGCATAATTAGGCCCGTGGCTCCGCCCGGATACCTCCCCCCCGAGCTTTGCCCTTTCCTGGCTGATTAGCTTGTAGTCGAGTTCCTGCAACAACCTTCCCCGGAGAATCGACCAGTTAGGAGTCGTCTAGGTCCAGGTACCTTAGACTAAGGCTTGTGGTTGTTTTTCTCTCTTTTGTTGTTTTTATTTTTTTCGATTGTTTGTTGTTTTCGTTGTTGTGTTGTGTTGTGTGTGCTGAATGCAAGAGTGGGTGAGAGATCCATCAACTTCCAGATTAACAAGAAACACCTCGTTACCCTTGCATCCAGAACCGGTGATGGCATCACTTCAGGATAGATTTTACCCGATAAGAACTTCACTTCCATCTTGCATAAAACTTCCTGAAGCAAACGGAAATAATTTCGAGTTAAAGCCCCAATTCATTAACACTCTTCCGAAATTCCATGGTTTAGAATCAGAGGACGCATACTTCTTTGTTAGGGAATTTGAAGAAGTATGCCTCATGATGCGAATACCCCAGCTAGGAGACGATGCCGTTAGGTTACGTTTCATCCCTTTTTCCTAAAGGATCTAGCTAAGAAATGGTTGTACAGTCTGGCAGCAGATTCAGTCACTACGTGGGATGATTTTGTCAAGGCTTTCTTGAAGAAATTTTACCCAATTCACAAAACTGCCCTCATTAGGAAGAACATCATGCAGTTTAAGCAAGACCCGAGCGAACCCTTTTGGAGATACTTTGAGCGATTCAAAGATCTCCTAGCTCAATGCCCTCATCACGGTGTGGAGAAATGGCGTCAGTGCCAGATTCTCTATGATGGTCTAGACTATCAGACTAAGACCCTGTTAGAAACGATGTGTCAGGGAGGGTTCTTGCAGAAGGATGAGAATCAGGGTTGGGATTTATTTGAGGACTTAGCTGAGAAAACCCTGCAGTGGGAGCCAGCCTCAGAGAAACCTAGGAATTCACAGTCTATAGCTTCAAGAGGAGGCTCCTATCTTTAGAAACATCCATAGCTGCTGAGGCCAAGAATGCTACCCTGATGAGAAGGATAGAGGCTCTAGAAACAAAAGAGCCTGCTAGTGTCAACCAGATCAACCCACCACCAATTCACAATCCGGGTTGTTCATTGTCAGGCACCGAACCATGTCTTCGAAGAGTGCCCTGTTTCCATGCCCAACAAGTGCCACAGGAACACATGAACGCGGCTTACTCACGGCCGCTTCACAACCCCTACTCACAGACATACAATCCCGGTTGGAGGAATCATCCAATTTCTCCTGGGCCCCAAACAATCCTCCCAGGCCCAATTTCTCCAACAACTTTCACCATCCTGCTCCTCCACCACCTTTTCCCAGTCAAGCCCCATCTTCCTCCTCCCAAGGCTCTCCAATGGAAAAGAAAATCAAAAATTGGAGGAGAGCATTGAGGCTTTCATTAAGTCCCAGTCTGCTTTCATGCAGAACCAGGGACAAACTCTGAACAGTCATTCACAAGCCATATCTAGGTTGGAATTGCAGATGAGCCAGTTAGCTAGCTCCCTAAGTGAGAGACCTAAGGGTACCTTGCCTAGTCAGCCATTAGTTAACCCAAAAACCTCCAACCAAGCATATGAAGTTCAGGATCCATCTCTCAACCACTGTAATGCTGTTCACACACTGAGATCTGGAAAGAAGGTAGACAACCAGGTCTACCAACCAAAGAGTCCAGTCCATCCTGATCCCAATCAAGCCTCCACTTCTGCTAGTGCCTCCCAATCCGCTCCACAAACATCTGATGAGGACAAAGCTGCTGAACAAGTTCATAAGCCTGTAGCACCCTTTCCAATAGGCTTAGGAACAACAATAAAAACATGCACATGGAGAAAATGCTAGAGATGTTCCACCAGGTCAAATTGAATGTGCCACTTCTAGACGCTATCCAACAAGTCCCGGCTTATGCCAAATTTCTGAAGGATATGTGTACTAAGAAGAGAAAGACCAATGTGCCCAAGAAAGTGTTCTTGGCCACTAACATAAGCGAAATTCTGTCTGGTCCCATTCCGGTGAAGTACAAGGATCCCGGATGTCCCACCATTTCCTGCACCATAGGACAGACCGAAATCAGTAGAGCGCTTCTTGACCTGGGAGCAAGTATCAACTTGCTACCTCTCTCTGTGTACCAGCAACTTGGGTTGGGTGAGCTAAGCCCAACTCGAGTCACCATTCAGCTAGCCGACCGTTCTGTGAAGATCCCGAAAGAGGGAAATCACAGACGTCCTCATCCGGGTCGGGGATTTCATTTACCCGTTGACTTCATTGTGCTCGAGACCCAACCTGTGTCCAATCTGAGGTCTCAGACTCCCGTCATCTTAGGACGCCCATTCCTTGCTACAGCCAACGCCATAATCAACTGTAGGAACGGGTCCATGCGATTAACTTTCGGAGACATGACGAAGGAAGTCAATGTCTTCAATCTTGGAAGACAACCTAGGGATGTGAATGATCAGACGTTTGAGGTCAATTCTATTGAAAACCTGACGAGTGAGCATGAGGAATGCATGGAGATAGAAGCTGAGGCAGAGTTCGATCTGGAGGATGAGGAATTCAATTTAGACCAGATAGTAGATTCAGCAGTGGATTGGGCATCAAGCCCCAGAGTACCCCATCTTAGGATCGAAAGCCCAGAGACTCCCTCCAATGAAGCAACACCTTCCCTAGAGCTGAAAGCCCTGCCTGAACATCTCAAGTACGCCTACCTGGGCGGAAAGGACACCTTGCCAGTCATCATAGCATCCCACCTGACTGAGCAACAAGAGGACAGCTTGATGTCCATTCTGGAGAGACATAGGGAAGCCATTGGATGGACAATGAAGGACATCAAGGGAATAAGTCCAGCCACAGTGCAACACAGGATTCATTTAATCGATGAAGCAATCCCTAGGAGGGACCCACAACGTAGGCTTAACCCTCTCATGCAAGAGGCAGTGAAGGCTGAAATTCTGAAACTATTAGATAATGGGATCATTTATCCCATTTCTGATAGCCAATGGGTTAGCCCGGTTCATGCGGTCCAAAAGAAGGCTGGCTTTACGGTAGTAAGAAAATGAGGAAAAAGAGTTGGTACAAACAAGACTGCCTACCAAGGTTCGTGTTTGTATCGACTATAGGAAGTTGAATGCTGCTACCCGTAAAGACCACTTCCCGCTACCCTTCATCGACCAAATGCTAGAGCGTTTGGCTGGACATGAGTACTACTGCTTTCTGGATGGGTACTCGGGATACAATCAAATCCCCATTGCTGCAGAAGACCAGGAAAAGACGACGTTCACCTGCCCGTTCGGAACCTTTGCTTATAGGCGCATGCCTTTGGATTGTGCAATGCTCCTGCAACGTTCCAACGGTGCATGCTTAGTTTGTTCTCTGATATGGTGGAACGTTTTCTTGAGATTTTCATGGATGATTTCTCCATCTATGGAGATTCATTCGATCAATGTCTTCATCACTTAGAGTTAGTGCTACAGAGATGCATTGAGAAAAATCTAACTCTAAACTGGGAAAAATGTCACTTTATGGTGAGACAAGGGATTGTCTTGGGCCATGAGATTTCGAGGAGAGGCATAGAAGTAGATAAGGCTAAGGTTGAAGTAATTGCTAAGCTTCCACCCCCCAAAAGCATCAAGGATATTAGATCCTTTTTAGGGCATGCTGGGTTCTATCGACGGTTCATTAAGGACTTTAGCAAAATTGCTAGGCCCTTAACTAACCTGCTCGCTAAGGACGTGCCCTTTGATTTCAACGAGGAATGTTTCAAGTCATGGGGGAAGCTTAAGCAAGAACTGATTTCTGCACCTATCATTTCTGCCCCTAATTGGGCCCAGCCATTTGAGATCATGTGTGATGCATCTGACTTCGCTATTGGCGTTGTTCTAGGACAGCGCATCAATAATAGGCAGCACGTGATTTACTATTCGAGTAGGACCTTGAATGACGCCCAACAGAACTATACAACGACTGAGAAGGAATTCTTGGCCGTTGTCTTTGCGTTAGAAAAATTCCGGCCCTATTTGTTAGGTTCAAAAACAGTGATTTTCACGGATCACTCAGCTTTGAAATACCTCATGACCAAGAAGGAAGCAAAAGCCCGACTGATTCGGTGGATCCTTTTGCTTCAAGAATTTGACTTAGAAATCTGGGATAAACGAGGTATTGAAAATGTGGTTGCTGATCATCTTTCACGAATTCCGAATGCACCAACCATCCAAGCTCCGATCAACGAGGATTTCCCTGATGAGCACATCCTAGCCATTCTTAAGGAACCCTGGTATGCTGACATCGTTAATTACCTGGCCACGGGACAATTACCCGCTGATTGGACTAAGCAAGACCAATACCGCTTCTTTGCCCAAGTACGGTACTTCTTCTGGGAAGAACCGTATCTTTTTAAGTATTGTCCAGACCAAATAATTAGACGATGCATACCCGAGGAAGAACAGAGGAGTGTGCTCAGTTTTTGCCATGACCTTGCATGCGGAGGACACTTCGGTCCCCGCAAGACTGCAGAGAAGGTTCTACAAAGTGGGTTCTACTGGCCCACTCTGTTCAAGGATTCATATCATTTTTGCAAGTCATGTGCAAACTGTCAGAAGATAGGGAAACTTTCTAGAAGAGACATGATGCCCCTAAACCCAATCCTTGAAGTAGAAATTTTTGATGTTTGGGGCATCGATTTCATGGGACCATTCCCCAACTCCTTCGGCAACCAATTCATTTTGGTTGCTGTCGATTATGTCTCTAAGTGGGTGGAAGCTGTACCAACCAAGACGAATGACAACAAAGTGGTTGTCAAATTCCTCAAAGAGAACATCTTCTCCCGGTTTGGTACCCCAAAAGCGATAATTAGTGATAATGGATCACATTTCTGCAACAGAGTTTTTGAAGCTCTGATGCGAAAATATTCCATCAATCACAAGTTATCAACCCCGTATCATCCCCAGACAAATGGGCAGGTTGAGGTCACCAACCGACAGATCAAGCTCATTCTGGAAAAGACTGTCAGTCAAAACCGAAAGGATTGGTCGGCTAAGCTCAACGATGCATTATGGGCTTACCGTACCGCATTTAAGACAATTCTGGGGATGTCTCCTTACAGACTCGTGTTTGGAAAAGCCTGTCATCTGCCAGTAGAATTAGAACACCGGGCCCTCTGGGCAATTAAGCAACTCAACTTCGACCTGACCAAGGCCGGTGAACTTAGGAAACTGCAGATTTCTGAATTAGAGGAGATACGGAATGAAGCTTATGAAAATGCACGAATCACCAAGAGCAGAACCAAACTTTTTCATGACCAAATCATAACCCGGAAAACCTTTGCACCGGGAGATAGGGTTCTGCTATACAATTCTAGGCTTCATATTTTCGCGGGGAAACTGAAAACTCGATGGTCGGGACCATTCATTGTGCGAACTGTTTTCCCACACGGTGCTGTGCTTATTGCAGACCCTAGAAATAACACGGAATTTAAAGTGAATGGGCAAAGACTGAAGCTCTTCTTGACCACTGAGCCAATGATTCCAGATGATAGTGTGCTGACTCTTTTTGCCCCATCATACACCTAACCCAAAAAAAAAAAAAAAAAAAAAAAAAAAAAAAAAGTTTATATGCTTACCCCGTGTTCATTCTTTTTGTCATTTCTTTAGCCTCTTCGTACTTGGCCAGCCCGAGTTCACAAAGACGGTAACATCATTCCTTCCCCCTATTTATTGCATCTGCATTCATTGAGGACAATGCATTAGATAAGTGTGGGGGGGTGCTAACACTTTTTCTTTTCTTTCTTCAAAAAAAAAAAAAAAAAAAACTCAAATTGAAAAGAAATTTCATACTCTTTATAAAAATACCAAAAGACTGTAAGAATTACGGGAAACTTAGTAATAAATCTTTATTTTTGCCTAAGTAAATAAGAAAGAATGGTTTGACTAAAAAGATAGGAGGGATAAGGAAAATAACTCTTACCTTTTATTTAGCCTTAGTAGAATATGCATAAATTGCACACACATGCTTGGGATTTAGAGACTCAACTTAAAAAAAAAAAAAAAAAAAAAAAAAAGCTGGATAATTGTGCCTCAAGAAGCATGATTATTCACGCCAAAAAAAAAAAAAAAAGAAAAGAAAAAACTGGATAATTGTGCCTCAAGAAGCATAATTACTCACGCCAAAAAAAAAAAAAAAATTATTATTTATAAATAAATCTTGATTTCGTGGCCTACTCCACTTGCATATTTGACCTGAAGGGTGTTTTTCCACCTGGTGCCCTAAGACCATCTGGTTTGGGAGTCATCGGTTTGATATGTGCTACAAAAGTGAAGTAGAAAGCCTAATGGAACCAGGAATAATAATTAAATATAAATAATATTCAAAGTTATGTTGAAAAATCCCAAGCACATCACACTTCCACGGTATGCATATCTATTTAAAGCAAAATAAGATAATGAGTTAGAAGTACAAGACCCTTTCTAAATTTAAAGAAAAAACCATAAATTCTTCTTTTATGAAGGCTAAAATATAAGAGGACTTATGAGGGTTAAACCTAATTCTTACATCATTCGGTCATTTTTACTTAGATGATTGAAAGTTCTTTTTCATATATATATATATATATGTATATATAAATTTCTAACAACTAATTTCTTTCTTTACTTGTTGGATTTTGTGGGTGCAATCCGCTGAAAACCTCAGGAGACAACACTCCTCCTCTAGGGGAAACCTAGAGGTTTAAAGGCTTATTGCACATGCTCAGTGCAATCGCGTCACCTGCGAAAGTGGTGTAATAATTTTCTTAGGTTTTTGTTTTGCTCGGGACGAGCAAAAAGATAAGTGTGGGGGTGTGATTAGTCCCTAATTTTGCATAATTTTCATCACATCTCACATTTGATTGATAAATAAATTCTGCTAATAATCCCTTACTTGCTTCATTCTAGGTCCATGGTGTGCAATGGAGAAGAAGACCCTAAAATCATCATTTAATGGTGATTAAAGCCTATTAAAGATAGCCATTGACCTAGAGAGGTGAATCTGCTAAAATCGGGGGCGTAAAAGACAAAACGGAGCATCAGAACTGACAGGGGGACAACCAGGCGGCGCGCAGCAGGCGGCGCTGCGCGCGCCGCCAAAGTATTGCCGCGGAAACGCGGCATTTGCCGCGTTTCCGCGGCAATACTGCGGCGCCGCGCGCGCCGCTTCGGGTCACATCATGTCCCCAGGCCTCCCTCTTCCCTGGTGCTATAAAAACCCCCCTGGGGTTTCCGAATTGAAGGAGATTGGAGTTTAGGAAAATTTGTATTCTAGTTGTAGTTGTTGTTGTGTTCTTCTTCTAATTTTAGGTCTTAGACATTAGAGAGAAAGAGAGAGTGTGTGTAAAAAGTTGTATTTGGAGGGTGACAACCTAATACAAGTAAATTACTTCTCTTCCTTCTTTCAATTTCCTTGTCTTGCATTTACTTTTACTTCTTTGTTGTAGTGTAACCTCTCTCTTCTTTACTTCTTTTCCTTTACTTTGTTGTAGTGTAACTCCCCCTTTCCCTTTTACCCCTTTTCTTTGTTGATTCTTTTCTTGATGGCTAACTAATTTTTCCATAACATGGCTAACTAACTACTAACCCACTAATTTCTAACACTTGTTTGAAAACCGTATGAATCAATAGTGCCAAACAAGCCTTGTGCAAATGAGAGCTATGGCATCTTAAGATGAGGGTTCTAACTCTAATTTATCTACAAGTATCTACTTTCTTATACTTCATACTTACCGAGTTTTGATGATCTATGAGTTGTGTATTTTACTTGTTAGACTCTTTTCCTTTTAACTTTGCCGATACCAATAGTGCACTCGAGTCTTCCCTTATTCTTGCCTTCTATCGGATCTTGATATGGGAATGTCCGAGTTTTTGCCGTGTAAGGTTAAGTTATAGGATGAACTCTCACTTGATTTCCACGTGATTAGTTCCAATGCACAAGTGTCGTGTTTGCCTATGATCCATCGTGAGGCTATCTTCAAAAAGTTAGAAATTAGTGGGAGCACTTAGTAGAAAGTTAGCCATGCATCTTTGCAACTAAGAAAAAAATCACTTTTACCATCCACCAAAATATTTTCCAACATTTTCTAAAAACACTTGTTTTCACTTTTCAAATTCTTTATTTAGAAACAAGAATTTTCTTTCTTCTTGAACTTTGAAAGCCGCATCAAGCTTCTATCGCTCTCCCTCCTTGTGGATACGACCCGTATAGCCACTTCGCTACTACGGAAAGAATCGCAAAAGCAGTAACATCAACCCACACTTCCTTCTCTCATTTTAGTACTTGCTTTTTACGCGATCAAATCAACCTCCACTCCCCTTCATTATTTCCCTCCCCCATCCATTACATCCCTCATTCACTCTCTCTGTTTCTTTTCTTTTTCTTTTCTTTTTCCATCTTTCTTTCTTTATCTCTTCTTTTCCTTTCTCTTCTTCTTCTTCTTCTCCAATTGGCTGGCGCCCAAGCACCCCCACTCTTATGCCTCCGGCAATGTCACTGGCGAGGATCCTCCTCCCAACTCTGGCCACCTCCTATCGCCAACACCAACACCAACATCAACCATCACCTCCATCTTCTTCATCCTCAAAACAACCACCATCTCCACCTTCTTCTTCTTCTTCTTCAAATTAACCACCACCACCATCTTCTCTACTCCAACTCCACCCTTACAACACCCCACTCTCTTCCTCCCATCTCCTTTAATTTCTCTACCACTACCTAAAATCACCATCAAAATCATCATCTCCTCCACCATCACTACTCTTATTCACCTCCAAACCAAAACCCCTCCTTTTTCCCCTCTCTTTTGGGGTGGCCTGTGCCACCCTAGGCCTGGGCGCCGCCGGCGCATCACCGGAGGTCGTGCGCGGCCAGGGGTCCCCCTGGCCCCTCTGCATGGGCCGAGGAGGGGGCTGAAATCTTCTCTCTCTCTCAACTCTCTCTCATCTCTCTCCCCCCTTATTTCATTTCTCTCTAGCCATCTCTCTCTCACTCTCTCTCTCTCTCCACTTCTCTCTAGTCGTCTTCTCTCTCTGCAGTCTTTCTCTCTCTTTCCAGCTCTCTCTCTCTCTACTACACTCTCTCCCTTATTCTCTCTCTACTCTCTCTCCCCTATTCTCTCTCTAAACTCTCTCTTTCTCTCTAGTATTCTCTCTAACTCCTTCTTTCTCTCTAGAGTTCTCTCTCTAAATCTCTCTTTTCTTTCTAGGTCTTTCTCTCTCTAACTTTCTCTCTTCTCTCTCCTCTTCTTTTTCTCTATCTAAAAATTATATATATATTTATTTATATTTTATGGCACATGCGCGAGTTCCTGGGATTTCAGAGTTTTTCCAAAGATTTAGGTAAGTATTCTCGCCTTAATTTGGGTTTCCCCGCTTCATCTGGTCGACGTGTATTTTAATTCGTATTTGAATATGTATTTTGTATTGGGTCGTGCCCCTGTATTTGTATGTGGCCGAGTGCCCGTGATTGTGCATGTATATGCCTGTGATGTATGCCTGCGATGAATGATTGTACTAGGGTAGTTTATTTCTTGTATATGTACCATGCCTGTGACGTTACTTATTATAGCCTTATTATATGCGTGTGATTGACACTAACACTTCTGCAGGTATCATACCTAGCCTCCGGGCTACATTCAGCCTCGGGGCTTTCTACTCGGCCTCCGGGCCCTATCAGCCTCCTAGCTTTTCCACTCCACAATAGTCTAGTTATTATCACGCTTATATGTATGCTCGTGTGGTACTAACATCTTGTGCAGGTACTCTCGTACCGACTCTGGGTTTTTGCCCACTCCCGAGGCTGGCTACCCTATGGTTTCAATCCTATACCCTTATGGGTTTCGTGGTAGCTACTGAGTGTACTTTAGCCTCGGGCTTTCGCCTAATACCTCGAAAGAGAAGTGCGCTTAGACCGTCATGTCTTTCAACTCCGCCCGATAGGCATGCTTAGTGCTCAACGCTTTACCACTATATCGTCTAGGCAGAACTCTGTTGGATTTTAGACTCGCCCTCTAAGCAGAGTCATTCTAGCAGCTCTGTCAGGTGCTGTAGTATTAAACACTGTTTGATGTCCGTACCTCCAGCTTGCTCACTAATTACTTGCTTGACAGTCTATTAATTCTTCTATTAATGGTTGTGAAAAGTTTAAAATCTTAATTATATTGTTTTTCTTGAAATTGCATGGTTTTTCGGTATTCGTACCGATCTCATTTATCGGACTCGGTACTATTTTTCTGTATCACTTGACGTGCTTACATATACCATGCTATCACTCGTCACCTGGCTGATATCACCCTCCTGTCATGCTATAACTTGACATCCGACATTATATACTTGACTCTTATAATTATCACGATAACGGGAATGATAACCTGACATCTGTTTAAATCCTGATATATTTTAGTACAAACCGACTCCTGATACACCTGTATTCCTGATATTCTTGGCTTATTCCTGCTCATTCCTGCTCATTCCTGAAATCTGTTAATTATCTAATAAACCATAAAATAGAAAAAATATATCGGGTCGGGGAAAACTTGCGGATATCAATATATGTTCGTGTTTATAGTGGTATTAGGTATGTTGTGCAACTAAAACTTTCAGTCTGACCTGAGGGCCTCCAGGAGACCGAGGGGAGCGCTGGCTCCCTCCTTCATGGTACCATCTTGATAAGAGCATCATATAAGACCCTCCCGTAGGCCTTTCGGCCGGTTCCATACACCAGCAATGGAACGCCCTGGACTGTGGTCCTGGGCATGCACGGGACCCACTGTAAACATGTTCGTTGATACCCCGTTGGTTTTCAATAACAACCTTGCTTCACTCAGATGTGGATATATGTGTGCTAGGACGCTAGTTCACATATCTAGACATCTGGGTAAGACAAGTAATACTAATACTAAAAGATGCCAACTATGTATCTGTTGTATGCTTTGCCGAGTTTGCTTTCATCAGTTTTACATCGGATTTTCAGTTTATGGCCATTATTATATTATAGTTGTTTAAATCCTGTCTTACCCTTGTGTTTTACTCCACCAGTCTCCTACTCTTATCTTATTATACCATAAGTATTCCCAGCTTGATATCACTTGCTTATATTCACTTGCTCCTGTATGCTTGTGCTCACGACACGATTTTCAATACATGTTTATGATTTGAATTTATCGATACACGTATGTTTATCTATGCACGCCATTTGGCATTAGCATTACCAGTCGCTGGGGAGTTCTGACTCCCTAGATCCTCATGTCCAGGTCTCAGAGCTTGGAGCTTATGAATTCAGCCAGTTGCTGATTAGAGTGGCGTAGCGAAAGCATGGATCATCGGTAGACCATCCAGAGCCCTATTCTTCGAGGCCCCCTGCGCGTCTCTCCAATTTTTCTTTGTAAACTCGTGAGCGCCATTTGTACTGTTCATACTTGTACATCTCTCTGTATTCTCGCATTTGCGCTTATCGGTGATGTAATATTCTTGTAATATTGTGTCATATCTAGTGAAAACTTTATAATTGTACTTATATGTGAAATGTATAATGCACCACGTGCTTCCGTACTCTGATTCTTGCATGTACTGATGCTTATCGTTTATACGTGAGGTATTTTGACCTGCTTATATACGTCGCAGTAACATCTCCGTACCCACGGGATCAGGGTGTTACGTGATGGTATCAAAGCCTAGGCTCTCACATCCTCAGCACATCTAGATGGCAAATTAATGGTAAAGAAATTTATAACTGGAATGCATGAGTCCTGGTTATACAATCCAACTACAAGTACAAAGTTATCTTTTTCTTTCTTAATCATCCTTTGATTCATAACCTCTTCCATCTTTCCACTGTTTTAATTTTCGTAGCCTTTATGCTAACTTAAGATATGAATAGACTTGAGGTGTAGCGGCAGAGTACTGGAGTATTCTATCTTTTTGACCAACTCTATGAAGTTTGGGTATTCTCAGAATTGATTTACAATCGGGTTATCTTTCAGAATCGGTATTTGGGTTTTTCTATGGTTAATTCTCTATTCTTGGCTATATCTTCAGAGTGATTGATACCTTGTCTTCGTAATTCTTAACTATTGGTCTTCTTTATTTATGCTCAGTATTATCAGGTTTTCTTTATCTTCGATATTCTGGCTCATTCTCGGAGTGATAGTAACTATGCAGTACAGCTGGAATTCTATTGTAAAGCAGTGCTATCAGGTCAGTATTATTCGACATCGATCGAAGATTTATACGGCAGGAAGTGTAGATGATATCAATATTCTGATCAGTGTTTAGTCAACTTTAGAGCATTACCCTTAGTATTCATATCATAATTGGTACAATTCCCGTCCATGTCCTCTTTGTTTTCATTTTACTCCTTATCGAAACTGCAAGGACACAATTTTTGTAAGGTCGATGGAATGTACAACCCGCCCCCGAAATACGTACTTAATTGTGTTTTAGATTTTTTGATTTACTTTCTATATTTGTTTTGTATTATGAATTATTTACATGATTGTTTAGCCATGGCTCTAGATTCGTAAACTCGGAGTCAGCCCTAGTCTGAACCGAGGACCCGATCCTAGTGTATTACTTGATTTGGTCTTTTTGGTATTCAGATTTGACTGATTTTAGTTTCAAATATCGTTTTGCAATATTCTAGATTTTTCATAATTTCTAGAATTTTCATGCATTAAATTGAATTCAAAACCTTTGTCGACCAGTACCGCTGACGATTCTCAGATTTATAATTTACAAATAGAGTTGAGTTTTTAGAAACAGTTTTCACATTATTTCTTAAAATCATATTTTCTATCTAAATACTTTTTTTGATATTTTTTGAATTTTTCAAATTTCACTGGATTTGGTGTCGGCCAGTATCGCTGGTTGATTTCAAGATTTTTAGTTTATAATGAAATTGAATTTCTGAATTCTGCTTTCATATTACTTCTTAGAATCATATTTTCTCTTTTATGCCTTTTCTAAGATTTTATAGAATTTATCAGAATCCGGCCGAACCGAAGTGGACAAGTATCGACGGTTGACTCCAGGAATTTTAATTTGAAAATGGGATTTTATTTTTCAAAACTGATTTAGTATTATTTCTCAGGATGATGTTTTCTACCTCTAGGTATTTTTGGGATTTTTCTGGAATAGTTGATATTTCCCGACCTTCGTATAATATTATATTTTGGAATCTTTCTTTTCTTTCTTTCTTTCTTTCTTTCTTTCTTTCTCTCTCTTTTTCTTTTTCCTTTTCCTACTGACTCCACCAACTGCCACTCCCCCTTTATTTATTTCCCTTTCCCATCTATCACATCCCTCATTCACTTTCTCTTTTTCTTTTTCTTTTCTTTCTTTTTTTCCATCTTTCTTTCTTTTTCTCTTCTTCTCCTTCTCTTCTTCTTCTTCTTCTCCAATTGGTCAGGGCCCAAGCACCCCCACTCTGGCGCCTCTGGCCACCATCGCCGGCGAGGATCCTCCAACTCCGGCCATCTCCACCCATCACCAACATTAACAACAAAATCAACGATCACCTCCATCTTCTTTCTCCTTAAAACACCACCATCTCCACCTTCTTCTTCTTCTTCAAATTAACCACCACCATCTTCTTTACTCCAACTCCACCCTCACTACACCCCACTCCTCCTCTTCCTCCTATCTCCTTTAATTTCTCTACCACCCAAAATCACCAAAAAAACCATCATCTCCACCACCACCACTACTCTTCTTCACCTCCAAAACCCAAAACCCTCCTTTCCCCCTCTCTTTTTGCCGTGGCCGGCGCCACCCGGGGCTGGGCGCCGCTGGCACGCCGCAAGCAGCCGTGCGCGGCTAGAGGCCTCCTTAGCACATGTGCGTGGGCAGAGACTCTCTCTCACCTTTCTCTCATCTCTCTCTTTCCCCTGTTTCTCTTTCTCTCTCGCCATCTCTCTCTCCAGTTCTCTCTCCAGCCGTCCTCTCTCTCTCGGCTGTCTTTCTCTCTTTCTTTCCAGCGCTCTCTCTCCATTCCTTTCTCTCTCTACACTCTCTCCTCTTTTATTCTCCCTCTCTCTAAAACTCTCTCCTTCTCTCTCTAGATATTTTCTCTCTAACTCTCTTTTTCTCTCTATAGAGTTTCTCTCTCTAAATCTCTCTTTCTCTTTCTAGGCTTTCTCTCTCTAACTCTTTTCTCTCTCTTCTCTCTCTCCTCATCTCTTTCTCTCTTTAAAAATTATATATAATTTAATTATATTTTATGGCGCATGTACGAGTTCTTGGGATTTCAGAGTTTTCGGCTTTTTCGAAGATTTAAGCGAGTGTCCTCGCCTTGATTTGGGTTTCCCAGCTTTGTCAGGTTGTATTTTAATTCATATTTGAATATATATATTTTGTTTTGGGTTGTGCCCTTGTATTTCTATGTGGCCGAGTGCCCGTGATTATGCATGTATATGCCTGAGATGAAAGATTGTACTAGGGTAGTTCATTTCTTGTATATGTACCATGCCTGCAATGTTACTTATTATTACCTTATTATATGCGTGTGATTGACACTAACACTTCTGTAGATACCATACCCAGCCTCCGGGCTCTGTTCAATTTTCAGTTTTCTACTCGGCCTCCGGGTCCTATCAGCCTCTGGGCTTTTCCACTCCACGGTAGTCTAGATATTATCACGCTTATATGTATGTTCATGTGGTACTAACATCTCACCAGGTACTCTCATGCTGACTCTGGGTTTCTGTCCACTCCCGGGCTGGCTACCCAATAGTTTCAGGCCTATACCCTTATGAGTTTCGTGGTAGATACTGAGAGTGCACTTAGACCCCGAGCGTACTTTAGCCTCTGGGCTTTCACCCACTACCTCGAAAGAGAAGTATGCTTAGACCGTCAGGTCTTTCAGTTCCTCCTGGTAGGCATACTTAGTACTCGGCGCTTACCACTAGATTCGTCTAGGCGGAACTCTGCCGGATTTTAGACTCGCCTTCTAATCCAAGTCATTCCAGTAGCTCCGTCAGGCGCTTAGTGTTAAACACTGTTTGCTGTCCGTACCTCCAGCTTACTTAGCTTCGCTTGGATGTCGCTTGCTTACTATTACTTGCTTGCCAGTCTATTAATTGTTCTATTAATGGTTGTGAAGAGTTTAAAATCTTAACTATATTGTTTTTCTTGAAACTGCATGGTTTTCCTGTATTCATACCGATCTCGTTTATCGGTACTATTTTCCTGTATCACTTGACGTGCTTACATATACCATGCTATCACTTGTCACCTGGCTGATATCACCCTCCTGTCATACTATCACTATACATCCGGCATGATATACTTGACTCTTATAATTATCACGAAGACGGGAATGATGATCTGACATCTTGTTTACATCTTGATATATTTCAGTACAAACCGTACCCCTGAATTACCTGTATTCCTAATATTCCTGGCTTGTTCCTGGTCATTACCGAAATCTGATAATTATCTAATAAATCATAAGATAGAACAACTTATATCGGGTCGGGAAAAACTTAAGGATATTAATATATGTTCATATTTATAGTGGTATTAGGTATGTTGTGCAACAAAAACTTCCAGTCTGACCTGAGGGCCTCCAGGCAACCGAGGGGAGCGCTGGCTCCCTCCTTCTTGGTACCATCTTGATAAGGGCATCTTATAAGACCCTCCTGTAGGCCTTGCGGCTGGTTCCATACACCAGCAATGGAACGCCCTAGACCGTGGTCCCGGTCATGCACGAGACCCACTGTAAACATTGTTCGTTGATACAGTTGATTTCCATTAACAACCTTGCTTTACTCAGATGTGGATATATGTGCGCTGGACGCTAGTTCACATATCTAGACATCTGGGTAAGACGAGTAAAAATAATAATAATAATAAAACGTGCCAACTATGTATCCGTTGTATGCTTTACCGAGTTTGCTTTCATCGGGTTTTACATCAGATTTTCGGTTTATGGCCATTGATTAGTCTACAATTCTGCATTATTATGTCGCATTCTCTCGCCGCTTTATGAATAAATTGTCGATCTAAACCGTGTTTTGGTCTCAATTGCAGGTAGATCCAAAGTCCAGGGCAAAGATGGAATAAGAGCTTAATGAAACCCAATTAATGGTAATTAATCCCGCATTACTTGGAGGCCAAGCAATGGATTATCTAGAAGATACATCGAATCTAGCCTCCTGCGCTGTCAGACGAATATTCGGGCGAAAGTACCAGAAACGGGATATACCCTGAACAGTTTCGAAGCCAGACGGAGCCACGGACCAAAACCAGGAACCTAAGCCCCTGGTATTGACGCGGATCCGCGGCAATCCTTGCGGATCCGCGGCATTCCAGTGGAGTCACGCGTCGATTTTCGACGCGTGGCCCCGTCTCGTCTTCTGAAAGCGTCTTTCGCCTATAAATAGACCTGCAGAGGCCCAAAACGCAAGCAGTCTTCATTTTTAGGAGTAGGTCCAGATTTTAGTGTAGTGTAGGTGAGTGTTCTTCATTTCTTGTATTTTTTCATTTCTTTTTCTTAGATCATTGTAGTAGGGCTGAGTGATTTCTAGAGAGAGAGAAAGCAAGGGATTGATGTAATAGAGAGTGACACTCTATGTAAAGATGCCTCATTTCTCTTCCAATGTAATCTCCTTCACCTTCTACATGATTTCTTACTAGTTTTTCTTCTCATGGCAATCTAACTACTAACCACTAACCATCTAACCACTTACTTGATAATCCACATGAATCGGGTTGCCTCTACAAGGCCTTGTTCTTGCAAGAGCCATTGATGGCCAAAGATGATGGGTTCTAACATCTAACTTGCTAACTTGCTAACTTGCTAATCAAGCTAACTCTGTTTTATTTCATGCTCTTTTATTTCATGCTAGTAGTGTAATGAGTGATGCTTGTATTAGCTTGTTCTTGATGCAATGTTTTGAATGTGATGAACCATCCATGAGCCATGCTTTGTACCGTCTCTTGAGCCAGGATTGTGATGGCCAAGGATCAAAATGTGAGGCAACTATCTCGAAGAGGTTAGCATGGTTAGTGGAGCACTTAGTAGTAGTAGCCATGAGTTTTCTTTTCTTTTGTTTTAGAAACAATTTCCAAGCTTCTTTTACTATTTGTCTATCGATGTTTTCACCATCCTCTTAGTTTACCTTTGTTCCATCTTCTTGGTTTTTACATCGACGTTTTCATCGCCTTCTTCACCTACCACATTCTGGATTTCATTTTCTTTTCTTTTTCATTCTTTTCATTCTTTCAACAAAGAAGAAGTGTTAACAACTGACGTGAATAGAGACTGTTAATGCTTCTATCGCCTCCCTTCCCTGTGGATTCGACCCGTTAAGCCAATGCTATAACGGAAGTATCGAGGGTACATTAGCACATTCGAGCTTTTCATCGATTTCATAAAAACACACTTTTGAGTGCTAGTCTCGCCCCGATCAAATTTTTGGCGCCGTTGCCGGGGAAGGGAATGGTTTTATTTTCACGTTGTTAACATTGTCTTCTCTGTTTTGGTGTGCAGGGCAATATTTACAGGTGCTTCATATTGCAGAACATAAACTAGCTTTGTACCTCCCTGCTCTAGAAAGCAGGGACCCAGATTCCAAACAAAAGTCGCGCAACCGCGACATTTGCCGCGAAAACGCGGCCATTGTGTGAACATTGTATATGTTGTTGTGCTGGGATGTGTGAATTGTAATAGCTAGTGGATTTGTACTGCTATCTTTCTTACTTTGATTGCCTACACACCATAATAAATAAAAGAACTAAAATACGGTAATTGGACGCTTTTAAAACGGTTTAGACATTTGCATTTAGGCACGTGTCAATTCAATTCCAATTTACTGTATTTTGTTCTGTTGTTGTGATCTGGATGGAGATGTACATATGGCATTGCATATAGCATAGGATAAACACGTGGGTGATTTATCGCTTTGTGTTATATTCTTGTCTATATTGCACACTTGCACAAATTGAACTTAAGGGCAAAACCCAAACAAGATAAGGTGGGGATTTTATTACCCTTCCTTGGCCCAAAAATCATCTCCCCACTCACACAACCCAAGCCTTAATAAAATTTGAATAGACGTTGGCCCCTAGGGACATCTACATCTAGGTCTAGGTCAACTCTCCTATTGGCTTGGTTTTGATTTTTCTTTTCTTTTGTTGTTGTTTGATTTTTTCTTTTTGTTTGTGATTTTTTTTTTTTGTGAAATGGCATTCAACAATTACAATTCTTTCAATCCTAACATGAATCCATATTTCACACCGCCTCCATTCTATTCGGATAATTCCAACCCGACGTTTTACAATATGCACCAACCACATACACCGGTTGGCCTTATCCGAATCAATATAACCCATACCCACATTCTTATGACTATAATTTCCAAATAATTTCAACTCTTCACAGAGTCGATGGGGATTCAAGTCCCCGAGCCAAATTTTCAACCTCCTTGTGCCCCACGTCCACCTTGTCCATCATTTTCACCTTATCCACAATATCCTTCCCCGATTTTGCTTCTTATACTCCTTTTTCTGAACCACCAATTGAAGAAAAATCTGAGTTACTAAAGAGTTTAGAAGCCAATCTACAAAGGGCCGAGCAACAACTTCAAGAAACATTGGCCTCTCCAATTCCACAGTATTTTCAAGAGTCTTACTCAGTTCCACCTCCTCATAATGAACAACCATTTGCCTTAGAAACGAATAAAGAACTCTTGTGTGAGTCCAAGCTTCAATCTCCACACATTTTTGACTCACATTATTCACAAATTTTCAAAACCAAGATTCCTATACTCCCATTCTAGAGCAACCACTTGGAGATACATCATATCTAGATAAGAGTATAGATATCTTGCAGGAGTCTCTGTTACAATATCAAAAATCACATGCCGAGTCTGTCAATAGAGTGGAAGAACAATTGAGTCAATTGGTTAACATTCTTAGGAATGAGGAAACTCTATCCTATCAACCTTTGACTAATTCAGCTATGCCAAACTCTATTGATATGACCCAAGACTCTTGTCATTTTGGAAATCAAGATTCAATTTCAGCACACCCACCTGAACTTGTCCAAACTTTAAATCCCATTGACATTTTGGCAAGTTATCCTTTACCTGAAATTGAACTTGAGCATGAATATGATCCTGAACTTCCACTTGATGATTCAATTCTACTTCCTGATTCAATTATGACTCCGGTGTCTTCACCTGATTTCACTCCTTTACTCGAGTCAGTATTGGATCCAGTGCCAGTCCATTGTGAAATTGAATCACCAATCATTCATGATGATCATATTGAACTTGACCAATTTCATACTTTTGAAAGTCTCATTGATAAATTGGCAAGTTCTCATTTTGTGGAATTGAACTCAATGTGGAATGTGACTTTGATCCTCCAATTTGTGATCTTGTTCAAATTCCCGAATCACTATTGACTCCTGTTTTGTTACCCAATTTGAGCAACATTTTAGAGTCAGTTTTGATTCCCATACCTGTCATTCCTGAACTTGAATCACCACTCTTAGAAAGTCACATTCCATCATGGGAAAATGAATGTGGACTTAAGCTTCATCTTCTTGATTTGGACCCACTTCCTGAACCGATCTCGACTCCCGAACCTTTACTTGACTTGAGTCATTTTTCTGAGTCGATATTAGTTCCTGTACTTCCTGAGTCCAAATCAATCATTTCATTCTGGGACAAGGATTTTGAAAATTTTAACTCCGAAATTATTTTGAAAATTTGGAAATTGGATGGGGTAAAATTGTTAATAAAAATCATTCATGCATACATCTTTTAGTGGGTTGTATTATGGAGGTTTCTGGTGGGTTCCTCCGGACTCCACGCAAGAATGATTGGGTCGCCTTTTGTGGACCAATCAGACCGCCACCGGAACCACCACTTGAGGTGATTTTTCCTTCCCTCTCTATTTGTTTCATGCATACATATATCACGATGCATTGAGGACAATGCATGAGATAAGTGTGGGGGAGGTTTACTAACTTAGAGTTTTAGATTTTCTTTCTTTTACACTTCTTTTAGGATACTTTTAGAAATCTTCTCTTTTGTATAGAAATTTTTCTCTTTCTTAAAAACTTTTTGAAATAAGAGACAAAGTTTTGATCTATTTTTAAGAAAATTAAGATGATCTTAGAAATTAAAGAAAGCCTTAATTATGACATCTTAAAACCTAGTCGAAATAATGGATCTTGTTTAAAATTATAGGCTAAGTAAGATAAATTGGGGAGATAATTTTATCTTGAATTTTTTTGCCTTAGATAGTATGCACATCACACTTACACATTTTTGGGATGGAAACAAAGACCTAAAATGCCATAAAGAAAAAAATAAAAAAAAGAAAAGAAAAAAATATATGTGAATAAAACATCACTTATTAAGCTGGATAATTATGCCTCAAGAAGCATGATTATTCACGCCTAACGGTGGTAAAGGAAATAAATAATCCCCTTTAGTTTTGTGGCCTTGTTTACTCGAGTCCTTAAACTCGAGGGATGTTTTCTCATCTGGTGCCCTAGGACCATCTGGTTTGGGAGTCATCAGTTATAGGCTCGCTATATGGGTGAACTAGAAAGCCTAAACTAAGGGAAGAAGAAAAAAAAAGAAGAAAAAGAAAAAGAAAGTAAATATATATAAATAAATGGCTTGATGGTTGGAGTTGAAGTCCCAGAAATCTTCACTATCACAAAGTGCATATTATCTAGGTTTTATGAAAGATAAAATATTCAATCTAATTTTGAATTCTTACCTTAATTGAAGACGAGATCTTGCATAGAGACTAAGTTTAAGGAAGAATAATTATTGGTAGACTTATGACCTTAGATCACTTATATTTTTGCAAAAATATTTCATAAACTTGTCTCTCTTTCAAAATGTGTTTTCAAAATACTAACATTTGTCTTCTTTCTTTATGGATTTTGTGGGTGCAATCCGCTGAAAACCCTCAGGAGACAACACTCCTCCTCTAGGGTAACCTAGAGGTTTAACGGCTTGTTGCACACGCTCAGTGCAATCGCGTCACCTGCGAAAATGGTGTAATAACATTTGTAGTATAGTTTTTTCTTTTCTTGTTTTGCTCGGGACGAGCAAAAGAATAAGTGTGGGGGTGTGATTAGTCTACAATTCTGCATTATTATGTCGCATTCTCTCACCGCTTTATGAATAAATTGTCGATCTAAACCGTGTTTTGGTCTCAATTGCAAGTAGATCCAAAGTCCAAGGCAAAGATGGAATAAGAGCTTAATGAAACCCAATTAATGGTAATTAATCCAGCATTACTTGGAGGCCAAGCAATGGATTATCTAGAAGATACATCGAATCTAGCCTCCTGCGCTGTCAGACGAATATTCGGGTGAAAGTACCAGAAACGGGATATATCCTGAACATTCTCGAAGCCAGACGGAGCCACGGACCAAACCAGGAACTTAAGTCCCTGGTATTGCCGCGGATCCGCGGCAAACCTTGCGGATCCGCGGCATTCCAGTGGAGCCACGCGTCGATTTTCGACGCGTGGCCCCATCTCGTCTTCTGGAAGTGTCTTTTGCCTATAAATAGACCTTAAGAGGCCCAAAACGCAAGCAGTCTTCATTTTTAGGAGTAGGTCCAGATTTTAGTGTAGTGTAGGTGAGTGTTCTTCATTTCTTGTATTTTTTCATTTCTTTTTCTTAGATCATTGTAGTAGGGCTGAGTGATTTCTAGAGAGAGAAAGCAAGGGATTGATGTAATAGAGAGTGACACTCTATGTAAAGATGCCTCCTTTCTCTTCCAATGTAATCTCCTTCACCTTCTACATGATTTCTTGCTAGTTTTTCTTCTCATGGCAATCTAACTACTAACCACTAACCATCTAACCACTTACTTGATAATCCACATGAATCGGGTTGCCTCTACAAGGCCTTGTTCTTGCAAGAGCCATTGATGGCCAAAGATGATGGGTTCTAACATCTAACTTGCTAACTTGCTAATCAAGCTAACTCTCTTTTATTTCATGCTCTTTTATTTCATGCTAGTAGTGTAATGAGTGATGCTTGTATTAGCTTGTTCTTGATGTAATGTTTTGAATGTGATGAACCATCCATGAGCCATGCTTTGTACCGTCTCTTGGAGCCAAGGATTGTGATGGCCAAGGATCAAAATGTGAGGCAACTATCTCGAAGAGGTTAGCATGGTTAGTGGAGCACTTAGTAGTTAGTAGCCATGAGTTTTCTTTTCTTTTGTTTTAGAAAACAATTTCCAAGCTTCTTTTACTATTTGTCTATCGATATTTTCACCATCCTCTTAGTTTACCTTTGTTCCATCTTCTTGGTTTTTACATCGACGTTTTCATCGCCTTCTTCACCTACCACATTCTGGATTTCATTTTCTTTTCTTTTTCATTCTTTTTCATTCTTTCAACAAAGAAGAAGTGTTAACAACTGACGTGAATAGAGACTGTTAATGCTTCTATCGCCTCCCTTCCCTGTGGATTCGACCCGTTAAGCCAATGCTATAACGGAAGTATCGAGGGTACATTAGCACATTCGAGCTTTTCATCGATTTCATAAAAACACACTTTTGAGTGCTAGTCTCGCCCCGATCAGCCATTATTATATTATGGTTGTTTACATCCTGCCTTACCCCTTGTGTTCTACTCCATCAGTCTCCTACACTTATCTTATTATACCATAAGTATTCCCTGCTTGATATCACTTTATATATATTTACTTACTCCTGTATGCTTATGCTCACGACACGGTTTTTAATGTATGTTTATGATTCAGATTTATCGATACACTTGTGTTTAGCTATGCCACCATTTGGTATCAGCATTACCTCTCTCTAGGGATTTCTGACTCCCTGGATCTCATATCCAGGTCTCAGAGTTTGGAGCTTGTGGATTCCCCCAGTTGCTGATCAGAGTGACGCAGCGAAATGGTGGATCATCAGCAGACCATCCAGAGCCCTATTCTTCTCGGCCCCCTGTGCGTCTCTCGAGTTTTCCTTCTGTAAACTCGTGAGCTCCATTTGTATTATTCTTACTTGTACATCTCTTTGTATTCTCATATTTGCGCTTATTGGTGATGTAATATTCTTGTAATATTGTATCACATCTAGTGATAACTTTATAATTGTACTCATATGTTGGAATGTATAATGCACCACGTACTTCTGTACTCTGATTCTTGCCTGTATTGATGCTTATCGTACATACGTGAGGGTATTTTCAACCTACTTATAAACGTCATAGTAACGTCTCCGTATCTTTGAAATCGGGGTGTTATAGGATGGTATCAGAGCCTAGGCTCTCACCTCCTCAGTACGTCTAGATGAGAAATTAATGGTAAAAAAATTTACAACTGGAATGCATGAGTCCTAGTTATACATCCAACTATATGTACAAAGTTATATTTTTCTTTCTTGATCATCCTTTAATTCCTAATCCCTTTTCATCTTTCCACTGTTTTAGTTTTTTGTAGTCTTTTGACCACGGCAGAACTAGCACTCGAAAATGTGTGTTTTATGAAATCAATGAAAAGCTTATATGTGCTAATGTTCCCTCGATACTTCCGTTATAGCATTGGCTCAACGGGTCGAATCCACAGGGACGGGAGGCGATAGAAACATTAACAGTTCTTATTCACGTGTTATGTTAACAAGTCTTCTTTATTAAAAGAATTAGAAAAAGTAAAAGAAAAGGAAATCCAGAAGTGATAAGTGAAGAGAGGGGATGAAAGCGGCGATGTGAAAATAAAGAGAAGTGGTGGTGATGAAATGAAACAAAGACGAACTAAGAAAGTGGTGAAGACATCGATAGGAAAATGATAAAAAAGGTTTTGAAAATGATTTTAAAACAAAGTAAAATAAAACTCAAGGCTACTAACTACTAATTGATCCACTAACCATGCTAACCTCTTAGTGATAGTTTTCTCACATGGATTCTTAGCCATCACTAATCCTTGGCTTTAAAAGATGATACAAAGCATGGCTCATAAGATTATGCGTCAACATTCAAACCACACATCCATACCACACAACAAGTTGCAAGGTACTATTAAATCATCAAATTGGTTAGAGGTGAGGATGAAATAAAGTTAGCATTGCAAGTTAGCAAGTTAGTGGGTTAGATGTTAGAAATGTTAGAATGTTAGAATTCATCATCATGAGCCACCAATGGCTCATGCAAGAGCAAGGCCTTGTAGAGGCTACTAGATTCATGTGGATTATCAAGTAAGGGTTGGATGGTTAGTGGTTAGTAATTAGATTGCCAAGAGAAGAAAAGTTAGCTAAGTATCATGTAGAAGATGGAAAAGATTACAATAGAGAAGAAAGGAGACACCGTTATTAGATTGTAACATCTATTACATCAATCTCTCTCTATCTCTCTCTGAATCTCTCTGCCCTACAACAAGATCTAAAAAGGAAATGAAAATACAAAATAAAAGAAGAAGAACACATACACTACACTACACTAAAAGATAGAAAACCTAGCCTAAATCTAAATCTGCTTGCGCTTCGGCCAAACCCTGCAGTATTTATAGGCAGAGGGTCCTAGAAGACGAGACAAGGCACGCGTCGAAGATCGACGCGTGGCCCCACCACATTATCACGGAAACATGGCATTTATCGCGTTTTCGCGGCAAAACCACGGACTTAGGTCCCTGATTTTTGGCGAGTGATTCCCGTCGCCTCTAGCATCTTCTTGGTATACTTAGTTTCAGGTATATTCGTCCGAGTCTTCGTCTGATGTGCGCAAAGGTCTAGGTTCAATGCATCTTTTAGAAGTTCTTTTTCTTGGACTCCAAGAAATGCAGATTTAATTACCCAAAAATGGGTTTAATTAAGCTCTTATTACCCTTTTGCCCTCCTTGTCTTGATTATCTGCAAGAGAGACCAAAACACGATTTAGACCGATATTTTATTCATAAGTCAGGAAAATGCGATATATTAATGCAGAACTGTAGACTAATCACACCCCCACACTTTTATTTTCCTCGTCCCGAGAAAAACAAGAAAAAACTATACTACAAATGTTATTACACCACTTTCACAGGTGACGTGATTGCACTGAGCGTGTGCAACAAGCCGTTAAACCTCTAGGTTCCCCTAGAGGAGGAGTTTTGTCTCCTGAGGGTTTTCAGCGGATTGCACCCATAAAATCCATAAAGAAAGAAGACAAATGTTAGTATTTTGAAAATACATTTTGAAAGAGAGACAAGTTTACGAAAAATTTTTACAAAAATATAAGTGATCTAAGGTCATAAGTCCACCAAAAATTAGTCTTCTTTAAACTTAATCTCTAAAGATCTGGTCTTCAATTAAGGTAAGAATTTAAATTTGATTGAGTATTTTATCCTTCATAAAACCTAGATAATATGCACTTTGTGATAGTGAAGATTTCTGGGATTTCAACTCTAACCATCACGCCATTTATTTATATATATATTTTTTTCTTTTTCTTCTTTTTTCTTTCCTTAGTTTTCTTGGGCTTTCTAGTTTACCCGGGTAGTGAGCCTTTAACCGATGACTCCTAGATCAGACGGTTTTAGGGCACCAGATGAGAAAACATCCCTCGGGTTTAAAGACTAGAGTAAACAAGGCCACAAAACTAAGGGGGATTATTTGTTTCTTTTGACCACCATTAGGTGTGAATAATCATGCTTCTTGAGGCATAATTATCCATCTTAATAAGTGGTTTTTTTTGTTCATCTATACTATATATTTTTTCGTTTAATTTTTTTATTACTTTATGGCATTTTAGGTCTTTGTTCCATCACAAAATGTGTAAGTGTGAAGTGCAAACTATCTAAGGCAAAAAATTCAAGATAAAATTATCTCTCCAATTTATCTTACTTAGCCTATAATCTTAAACAAGATCCATTATTTCGACTAGGTTTAAGATGTCATAATTAAGGCTTTCTTAATTTCTAAGATCATCTTAATTTTCTTAAAAATGAAATCACCTAGAGGGGGTGAATAGGTGACTAGCTAATCTAATGGTGAATTAATACGGAATTGAAACTATTTTAAGAAAACTAAAAATTCTTAAGCTAAACACACCAAGTATAACCTAAGAGTGTAGCCGAATTCCCCGTGAAGGGCTCTGGACTATCTCCTCATCATGCCTCTAGATAAGAGTTGAGGTGCCACTATGGCTCTCTTGGTTGAATACAAGTGTGAGCAAACAAACCCCAAGCATATATCAATCTAAGCATAAATATATATCAAGTATATAAAAATGAAAGCAATATAAGCATACAAGATATAAAGACAAGTAAGAGATAGAGAGAGCAATCTCAAACATGGGAGAATTATTTTGGGCTTCGAGCACACTTGCTCTATGTCCCCGCCTTTAACACTATGAAGGATTTTCACTATAAAACGATCTCACCGGATCAATCGGTGTCGCAACACCTACAAGCGAGTTCACACTAGAACTCCTTTGGACTCTCTAGTCCCTCTTGTTCCCGGAAGAACAAAACACCGCTAGCACACTAGCTTGCTGAGGCTGCACCTCTACAACGAGCTCTCACTAGAACTCAAAACACCGCGAACCCACAAGTCCGCCTCCTCAAATACAAAGATGAAAACTTTGGTGATCTAACACTTTGATCACCTAAAATCCTCTCACAACAAAGATCCCTATAGGATGATATAGCAATGGATAGCTCAAGAGTGTGTGTGAGAAAACTAGGATGGAATATGTGGTGAAAAACTCAAAGGATCACTTTTACAATACACTCATGAACAACTTCCTTTGATTTGGAAATATTTGCTCTCAAACAAGTGGAGAAAACCTCTACAACAGATAGGAAAAACTGGCTTTGAAAATCTCTAAAAATCTTAGCTAAAACAGCCCAAGGGAGCCCCATTTTATAGGCTCTAAAAATCTGCCCGTTAGAAGCCAACTCAGTAGTTCTGACTGCTGACGGTCGACCGCCCAGTCAACCGCCAACGGTTGGATTTCTGACAAGTTCGGTCGACCGGCCGGTCGATCGCCAACTGGGCAACGGCCTAGCAGTCAACCACCCGGTCGACCGGGCCATTTCCAGAGAGCAGACACTCTCTGGCGGTCGACCGTGCGGTCGATCGGCCCAACCTGTGCACGTCTGTGCACATCAGTCGACCGACTTCTTGTCTGGTCGACCGACTTCTTGTCCGGTCGACCGTCCGGTCGACCGATAGATTGTCAGTCCAGGCAATTATGGGGATTAAAAACTTGACTTTTTGACTTCAATAAAATCCCATAAATTCTCTAAAAATCTACAAAAATAAGTTCAGTATTATACTTTGATATACAAACATGTTTGAATAATAATCAAGACATGTTACAAACTTTTTGAACTATTTTTTTGTTATGGAAGTTTGGCTTAAAACAAAAACCGTATGTTTCCAAATTGATTTTTCCAAACTGAAAACCGATTTTTTCAAAACTCCTCCAAACACAAAAACAAGATATTCTAAACACTTTTAAAGCTTGGTGTGTATGGATATGATCCACTACACATATATGATGAAATATCTATATTTTGACATTAAGCTCTAAAAATGGTTTTGGTAAAATAAATGTATATTTTGAATTCCAAAAACCAAACCGGTGTTTTTCCAAAATGAAAACTCTTTTATAAAAACTCATCAAAATCTTGTGTGTGAGTGTATATGATACTTGAGCAATCCACCAACTAATCTATCCTTTATATTTTATCTAAAAATAAAATCTTACTAAAAACAAACCTAGACACAAGTCTTTTCTTGAAGATCTTCACTTGAAAATCTTCTTCTCCTTCTTAACTTGGTCCAAAACATGATCCAATGAGTTCGACTCCTCTTGAGTACTTGATGTGGTCTTGATGCACAAGCTCTTGAATTAAACCGTGCTAGTTCCAAAACTTGACTTGAAATCCTTTGATGAAGCTACACACCTACTAAGATCTTGATCACAAATCTGAGACTAAATAAACACAAGATCATTAGTACTATAACTACATGAGTTAATCATCATCAAAACTAGAGTGATGGGCCTTTGGGCCAACAATATCTCCCTTTTTGATGATGACAAAACTCATGGAGTTATATATGCATGGATTAAAGTTAAGCTTCATAGAAGCTCCCTCTTAACTCATGCATAGCAATAAAATAAGATATTCAATGAAGTACATGAAACTAAACAAATATATATGCATCAACAAGGTGAGAGAAACATGCATAAATCAAAATCCTTTTCCCAAAAACCTTCTCCCCCTTTTATAAAACATAAGATGCATAAACTCAATATATGCAAAATCTCAAATATGATGCATAAACTCAAATATATGCAAACACTCAAATATGTATATATAAACTCAAAATCTTTCTCCCCCTTTTTGTCAATCATCAACAAAGGGGTGAAATAAAATAAATCAAGAATAAGGATATATATGTGATATACATTCATGAAGAGGAAGACCTAAGTTAGCTTCCCTGCATATATGCATTATATGAAGAAGGGATGACGAGCCCTAACTCATATAACGCATAATATACAATGCATAAGTGGAGATGTTAAGCTTCCCCTACACACGTGTATCACACAAAGAAGAGATGTCAACCTCCTCAATATAAGATACACTCAACATGAATCTATATATAGAAGAGATGTTAAGCTCCCCTTGCATATAGGCAATACATATCAAAACATTTTTAAATCACTTCAAAACAAATTTTGAATACTCTTAAATAAAATTTTGAGGTACCATATGTAAATACACAAAATTTTAAGATACCAATTGTAAATACTCAATACAAATTTTGAATTTTTTTAAATTAACAAATCAATTTGAGATATCACAAGATCTTGATACCATATGAAATAGAAAATTTGTGATACCATTGAAATTGAAACACTTGTACATTTTTATATCAGTGAAAGAAAATATTTTGAAACATATACCAATTGAAATATATGGTAAATTTTTGAAACCAAATAGGTAAAATATATTGATACCAATTAAAATTTAAACCCAATTGGAAATTGAACATATTGATACCAATTGAAATATATTGTAAATTTTGATATCAATAAAAACTACCAATTGAAAATAATGCATAAGCTTATACCATTGAGATACCAATTGAAAATCAAGATTTGAATCAAGCTTAGCATAAACATACTTTGTGCTTTAAATATGTAAATATCCTATAAATCAAGCACAAACAAATCATATATGTATGAAAAAAATACCAATAGAAATTGATATTATTTGAAATTTAAAGCATACATATATAGAAACAAATTATGAGTATATAAAAAATGTCAATTGTGATACCAATTGAAACTATGATGTGAATCAAGTGTATAACTCATAATGATCCACCCTTTTCATGCACATAATAAAAGATATTTAAATTTGAGCATACAATACATGGTTGCCCATCCATCCGCCCTTTAAAGGGTCGGTAGGGGTTTTCAAAAATAAGAGTTTGAAAAATATTTTGTAAAATTAGAAAACTTTACCAAATGAAGAATAAATAACTAGTTAAAGTAATTTTTGAAAAACTAGTTAAAGATCCTTCAAAGCATAAAATCAAATCATATGTATCCATGAAGGATGTAAAACACAAGGATTGACACTCGAAATCTATAAGGCTCTAAATATCTCATGAAAACAATGACATGAGTAAACAAAAGAAATGTGAGCGTAATAGCATTTTCATGAAAGTAATCAATAAAGCTCAAAACATCAAATATATGAAAATCATGAAAATTTATTTTTCATTTAAAAACAAACTTCAAGGTATATGTATGATTTATCAAAACTAACAATATACATATATATCCTAAACACAAATGAGTCCATAATGTAAATTGCATGAAAGCAAGTGACTCAAGGGTATACATGTATATTTATTAGTTTTAAAAAAATTTACATATACATGAAGCAAAATATGCACAAAAATAGGAAAACATGCATAAGTGAAGAAATCATCAAAACTAGGCTATACATGTACATGTAATAGGTATAAATGAGCAATAGAGTACAAACATATAAGAATCAATTGTTGCTCACTACTTGTACACGTATATACACAAGTTTTAATGAAAAGTTCATCTAAACACGTATTCACCATATAAAACACAAAACATGATTATAAATCATAAATTCAAAACATGCTAAAATTATCAATGTAAAGGCATGTAAACTAAATAAGAGTTTAAAGATAGTTACCAAACTATATGCACTATTCTCTAATCCTCCATAACATGGTGGTCCACCCACCAAACTTCCTTGATAGCGGTGCATCAATGTATTGTCCATCTAGTCCATGCATCCACCACCAAGGCACCAAATCTCTCACGTTTTGTGAGAGCCCGCACCTACATCAAATACAAAGGTGGAGATTTTGGTACCCAATTTCTTTTGGGTCCACGAGGGTTAGCATGATTTGGAACCCAAACATTTTTATTAGCAAGATTTAAAGAATTTACTCTATCATAACAAAATTTTGCTAAATGGCCTCTGCGGCCGCAATGTTTACACTTGTACACTCTAGCATGCACATGTGTATGAGTGTGATCATGACGTGCAAAGTGTGCATATGCATGTTGTGGGTGATGTGCATGAACATGTAGAGCTTGTTTCTTTTGAAACAAGGTTTCTAATCTATTTTGATTGAATGCACAATTGCTCAAAATTGAGCTCAAACAATTTATTTTATTTTTTAAAACTTTAATCTCATTTTTATCAATAGTAGTAGCATGAAATGCATGATCAACAATCTTTTTCTTTGTAGGAACATTTTCCTTTTCTTTTAAAACAAATTTTCTTTTCAAAGAGTTATTTTCTTCCAAAGCAATCTCTTTTTGTTTTTCCACCAAAACAATTTTATTTTTCAAAGAAGTATTTTCTTCACAAAGATCATTTAGATTAGAGGACAAGAAAATATTCTCATTTTTCAAAAATTCATTTTCTTTTACAATGCATGCAACTTTATTTTTAAAAGAATCATTTTCTTTTAATAAGGAATCAAATTTACTTTTCATTTTTTTATTATCCCTTTTAAGCATGTCATTTTTTTCTAGAAGTTGTTGACAAAATGAAGCAAGTTCATTGTAAGACATATCAACATCCTCTTCTAGCCCGGATTCGATATTTACCTTAAGGGGGTTATCCCCTTAGACCATGTAGCATACGTTAGAAGCTTCACTTCTAACATCCGAGTCGCTCCCCGCATAGTATTGCTCTTGTTGGTCAAGAGAGACTATAGTGTTCCAAACTACAAAAGTCGAATCAAGATTAGTAACCCTAGACAAATTTTCATCAATTAGGGTAGATTTCAAAGCATGGATGGCTTTTACATTAGCCTCTAAATGTTTTCCATTTAAACAATATGAATCTTTAATAGTGACAAAGTAAACATGAATGCCTAGGGCTTTGAGGTACATTGACATATTAACCTTCCAAGTTTGGATATTAAGAATGTCAAAAGTGGGAGGTGACATGAAATCCATGGTGTGTAAACAAACATTGTGATTAGCTATAAATAAGGACTTTAACTCAAGGTTGTTAGACCTAAATCAAGAGCACTTGGCTCTTATACCAATTGAAATCACCTAAAGGGGGGTGAATTGGTAACTAGCTAATCTAATGGTGAATTAATGCGAAATTAAAACTATTTAAGCAAACTAAAATTATTAAGCTAAACACACTAAGTATAACCTAAGAGTGTAACTGAATTCCTCGTTAAGGGCTCTGGACTATCTCCTCAAGATTCATCTAGATAAGAGTTGAGGTGTCGCTATGGCTCTCTTGGTTGAATACAAGTGTGAGCAAACAAACTCCAAGCACATATCAATCTAAGCACAAATATATATCAAGCATATAAAGATGAAAGCAATATAAGCATGTAAGATATAAAGACAAGTGAGAGATAGAGAGAAAGCAATCGCAAATACGGGAGAATTGTTTCGAGGTTCGAGCACGCTTGCTCTACGTCCCCGCCTTCAACAATATGAAGGATTTTCAGTATAAAACGATCCCACCGGATCACTTGGTGCCGCAACACCTACAAGCGAGTTCACACTAGAACTCCTTTGGACTCTCTAGTCCCTCTCTTGTCCCCGCAAGAACAACACACTGCAAGCACACTAGCTTGCCGAGGCCGCACCTCTACAACGAGCTCTCACTAGAACTCGAAACACCGCTAACCCGCAAGTCCGCCTCCTCAAATACAAGGATGAAAACTTTGGTGATCTAAATACTTTGATCACCTAAAATCCTCTCACAATAAAGATCCCTATAGGATGATATAGCAATGGATAGCTCAAGAGTGTGTGTGAGAAAACTAGGATGGAATATGTAATGAAAAACTTAAAGGATCACTTTTATAAAACACTCATGAAAAACTTCCTTTTGATTTGAAAATATTTGCTCTCAAACAAGTGGAGAAAACCACTACAATAGATAGGAAAAACTGGCTTTGAAACTCTCCAAAAATCTTAGCTAAAACAGCCCAAGGGAACCCCATTTTATAGGCTCCAAAATCTGCCCATTGAAGCCAACTCAGCAGTTCTGACTGCTAACGGTCGACCGCCAACGGTCGAATTTTCGACCATTTGGGAAGGTCGGTCGACCGGCCGGTCGATCGCCAACTAGACAATGGCCTAGCGGTCGACCGGGCGATTTTCAGAGAGTAGACACTCTCTGGCGGTCGACCGTGCGGTCGATCGGCCCAACCTGTGCACGTCTGTGCACATCGGTTTACCGAGCGGTCGACCGACTTCTTGTCTGGTCAACCGACAGAGGGTCAATTCAGGCAATTATGGGGATAAAAAACTTGGCATTTTGACTTTAATAAAATCCCATAAATTCTCTAAAAATTAACAAAAATAAGTTCAGTATTATACTTGGATATACAAACATGTTTGAGAAAAAAATCAAGACATGTTACAAATTTTTTGAATTATTTTTGTGTTATGGAAGTTTTGGCTTAAAACAAAACCCGTATTTTTTTCTAAATTGATTTTTCCAAATTGAAAACCAATTTTTCCAAAACTCCTCCAAACACAAAAACAAGATATTCTAAACACTTTTAAAGCTTGGTCTTTTATAAAAACTCATCAAAATCTTGTGTGTGAGTGTATATGATACTTGAGCAATCCACCAACTAATTTATCCTTTACATTTTATCTAAAATAAAATCTTATTAAAAATAAATCTAGACATAAGTCTTCTCTTGAAGGTCTTCACTTGAAAATCTTCTTCTCCTTCTTGACTTGGTCCAAAACATGATCCAATGAGCTAGACTCCTCTTGAGTACTTGATGTGGTCTTGATGCGCAAGCTCTTGAATCAAACCGTGCAAACTCCAAAACTTGACTTGAAATCCTTTGATGAAGCTACACACCTGCTAAGATCTTGATCACAAATCTGAGACTAAATAAATACAAGATCATTAGTACTATAACTGCATGAGTTAATCATCATCAAAACTAGAGTGATAGGCCTTTGTGCCAACAAAAAATAAATCAAAACTTTGTCTCTTATTTCAAAAAGTTTTTAAAGAAAGAGAAAACCCTATACAAAAGGGAAGATTTCTAAAAGTATAAAAGAAGTGTAAAAGAAAAAAACCAAAAAACTCTACGTTAGTAAACCCTCCCCCACGCTTATCTCATGCATTATCCTCAATGTATTATGAATGTAAGTATGCGTGAAAGAAATAGAGAGGGAAGGAAAAATCACCTCAAGGTGGTGGTTCCGGTGGTGGTCTGATTAGTCTACGAAATGCGGCCCAATCCAATTTGCGTGGAGTCTCGAGGAACCCACAAAGACCTCTAAATACAACCCATTAGAATGATGTATATATGTATTATTTTTATTAATAATTTAACCCCATCTAATTTTCAACTTTTCAAAATAATATCAGAGTCAAATTTATCAGCACCTTTGTCTCAAAATGGAGTATGAAAAGATGGAATATTTGATTTGGACTCAGGAAGTACATGAACTAATATTGACTCAGGAATTTGACTTAAATCAAGTAAAGGCTCAGGAGTCTAAATTGGTTCAGGAATTGGGTACCAAGTAAGAAATTAAAATCCTATTCCACATTTATTTCCCCACAACGGAATGTGACTTTCTAAGATAGGTGATTCAAGTTCAAGAATGACAGGTATGAGAATCAAAACTGACTCTAAAATGTTGCTCAATTCGGGTAACAAAACAGGAGTCAATGTTGATTCAGGAATTTGAACTGGATCACAAATTTGAGGATCAAAGTCACATTCCTTATTGAGTTCAATTTTATAAAAATGAGAACTTATCAATTTGTCAATAGGACTTTCAAAAGTATAAAATTGGTTAAGTTCAATATGATGATCATAAAAGATTAGTAATTCAATTTCATGATGGACTGGCACAGGATCCAATACTGACTCGGGAAAGGCCTGAAATCAGGTAAAAGCATCTCAGTCATTATTGAATCAGAAAGTGAAATTGAATTACCAAGTTGAGCTTCAGGATCATATTCATGCTCAAGTTTATTCTCAGAAAAAGGATAACTTGCCAAAATGTCAATGGGATTTTCAACATTTGAAGTTTGGTCAAGTTCAAATGGGTGTCCTGAAATTGAATCTTAGTTTCCAAAATGACAAGAGTCTTGGGTCAGATCAATAGAGTTAGGGATATGTGAATTGGTCAAAGGTTGATAAGATAGAATTTTCTCATTCTTATAAATGCTAACTAATTGACTCAATTGTGTTTCCAACCTATTGATAGACTGGGTAAAAGATTTTTAAAATTGTTGTGTGGACTCCTGCAAGACTTCTATACTCTTTTCTAGATGTGATGTTTTTTTTTCAAGTGGATGCTCTAGAATGGAGGTGTAGGAATCTTGGTTTCTAAAACAATAAGAGTCAGGGGTCAAATGATAGAGTTAGAGATATTTGGATTGGTCAAAGGTTGATAAGAGAGAGTTTCCTCATTCCTATAAATGTTAACCAATTGACTCAATTGTTTTCCAACCTATCAATAGATTGAGAAGAAGATTTTTGAAATTGTAACGCAGACTCCTGCAAGATTTCTATACTCTTTTCTAAATGTGATTTTTCTTCAAGTGAATGGTCCAGAAAGGGAGTATAAGAATCTTAGTTTTGGAAAGATAGTGAAGGTTGTGAGTCCAACATATGTTGAGATTAAAGCTCACTCTCACTAAAGTATTTCATACTCGTTTTCAAGGATAATGATTGGTCATTTTGAATAGGTGAACTGAGGATGAAACATGAAAATATTGTGGAATTGGTGAATTGAGCTTCTTTTGTTGGGACTCAAGCATGGCTTGTATGGCTTCTATACTTTTTTCAAACTCAGATTTTTCTTCAATGGGAGGTCCAGAAAAAGGAGTATAGGAAGCAAAATTGGGGAATGGAGATTGTAAAAATTGTGGACAAGGTGGTGGAAATTTTGACTCGGGGGAGGTGAATCCCCATTGACTCTGTGACGAGTTGAAATTATTTTTGAAATTATGGTTAAAAGATTGGGGTATGGGTTGTATTGACTCGGATAAGGCCAACCCGGTGTATTTGATTGGCTCATATTATAAAAAGGCGGGTTAGAATTATCCGAATCAAATGGGGTCAATGTGAAATATGGATTCATATTAGGATTGAAAGAATTATTGTTATTGAATTCCATTTCACAAACAATCACAAACAAAAAAGAAAAAGCAAGCAACAAACAAAAAGAAAAGAAAAAAATCAAAACCAAGCCTATACTAAGGTTGACCTAGACCTAAACGACTCCTAACTGGTCGATTACCCGGAGGAGGTTGTTGTATGAATCCGACCATAAGCTAACCGGCCAGGTAGGGGCAAAATATGGTGGGAGGTATCCATGCGTAAGTAACGGGCCTTAATTACGCCAAATCACGGTATTTTCGAGGCGTAACCCTTAATCCCTAACCTTAGACACCGATTTCATAAGAGTAAGATTTAAAACAAGTTCCACCCTCGGTCAATCTCTTAATGAGTCTGAGATGTCCCTTGGGGCCAACGTCTATCAATTTTTATTAAGGCTTAGGTTGTGTGAGTAGGGAGGTGGTTTTTGGGCTAAGGAAGGATGATGAAATCCCCTCCTTATCTTGTATGGGTTTGCCCTTAAGTTTAATTCATGCAAGTGTGCAATATAAACAAGAATATAACACAAAGTGAGTAAATCACCCACGTATTTGTCCTATGCTATATGCAATGCCATATGCAATGCCATATGTACACCTCAGTCCACATCACAAGAACAAAAATACAGTATATTGGAATTGAATTGACACGTGCCTAAATGCAAATATCTAAACTATTTTAAAGCGTCCAAATACTGTATTTTAGTTCTTTAATTATTGCAGTGTGTAGGCAATCAAAGCAGAAAAATAGCAACAGCAATACAACATTATATGCAACTTGCAAGAATCCTGCAAAAGATGAAGTCCAAATGCCAAACAAATGCCGCGTTTGCGCAGCTTTTCTTGGGTTTCCACGGCACAATTATGGAAGCAGGGTCCCTACTTTCTAGAGCAGGGACATGCAAGCAAATAGAAAGTTCTACAATGTTCAATTTCTACAAAAATTAACCTGCACACCAAAACAAAGAAGAAAATTTTAATAAAAACGTGAGTTTAAACCATTCCCATCCCCGACAACGGCGCCAAAAATTTGATCGCGGCGGAACCAGCACTCAAAAATGTGTGTTTTATGAAATCAATGAAAGCTTGTATATGCTAATGTTCCCTCGATACTTCCGTTATAGCATTGGCTTAACGGGTTGAATCTACAGGGACGGGAGGCAATAGAAGCATTAATAGTTCTTATTCACGTGTTATATTAACAAGTCTTCTTTGTTAAAAGAATTAGAAAAAGTAAAAGAAAGAAAATTCAAAAGTGATAGGTGAAGAGAGGCGATGAAAGCGGCGAAGTGAAAATAAAAGAGAAGTGGTGGTTAAGAAAATGAAACAAAGACGAGCTAAGAAAGCGGTGAAGACATCGATAGGAAAATGATAAAAAGAAGGTTTTGAAAATGATTTTTAAAATAAAGTAAAATAAAACTCATGGCTACTAACTACTAATTGATCCACTAACCATACTAACCTCTTAGTGATAGTTGCCTCACATGGATCCTTGGCCATCATTAATCCTTAGCTTTAAGAGATGATACAGAGCATGGCTCATAAGATTGTGCTTCTACATTCAAACCACATATCCATACCACACAACAAGTTGCAAGCTACTATTAAATCATCAAAACCGGTTAGAGGTGAGCATGAAATAAAGTTAGCATTGCAAGTTAGCAAGTTAGTGGGTTAGATGTTGAAATGTTAGAATCTATCATCATGAGCCATCAATGGCTCTTGCAAGAGCAAGGCCTTGTAGAGGCTACTAGATTCATGTGGATTATCAGGTAGGGGGTTAGATGATTAGTAATTAGTAGTTAGATTGTCATGAGAAGAAAAGTTAGCTAAGCATTATGTAGAAGATGGAGAAAATTATAATGGAGAAGAAAGGAGACACCTTTACATAAATTAGCACCATCTATTACATCAATCTCTCTCTATCTCTCTTTGAATCTCTCTTTCCTACTACAAGATCTAAAAAGGAAATAAAAATACAAAATAAAAGAAGAAGAACACCTACACTACACTACACTAAAAGATAGAAAACCTAACCTAAATCTAAATCTGCTTGCTTTTAGGCCAAACCCTGCAGTATTTATAGGCAAAGGAGGGTTTTAGAAGACGAGACAAGGCCACGCGTCGAAGATCGACACGTGGCCCCACCGCATTGCCGTGAAAACGCAGCATTTGCCGCATTTTCGAGGCAAAACCAGGACTTAGGTCCCTGGTTTTTGGCGAGTGATTTCCGTCGCTTCTAGGACCTTCTTGGTATACTTGGTTTCAGGTATATTCATTCGGATCTTCGTCTGACGTGCTCAAAGGTCTAGGTTCAATGCATCTTCTATAAGTTCCCTTGCTTGGCCCCAAGAAATGCGGATTTAACTAACCCAAAAATGGGTTTAATTAAGCTCTTATTACCCTTTGCCCTCGTTGTCTTGATTATCTGCAAGAGAGACCAAAACACGGTTTAGACCGATATTTTATTCATAAATCAACAGAAAAATTTGATATAATAATACAGAACTGTAGACTAATCAGTCCCGGAGATGCGGGACCCACTGTAAACATTGTTCGTTGATACCTCCGTTGGTTTTCAAGAACAATCTTGCTTTACTCTGATGTGGATATATGTGCACTGGACGCTAGTTCACATATCTAAAAATCTGGGTAAGATGAGTAATAATAATAATTAAAGATGCCAACTATGTATCCGTTATATGCTTTGCCGAGTTTGCTTTCGTCAAGTTTTACATTGGATTTTCAGTTTATGGCCATTATTATATTATAGTTGTTCACATCCGCCTGATCGTTCCCTTTTGCCTTTAAGAATTGCAGTATTTATAGGATAAAGGAGTGCCAAAGGGTGGTGAAGTGATGAGCTCAAATCGCTGGCCTAACAACCAATATCCTTATCCTTTTTATCCCTTTGTATACTGAAAAATTCTGTAGGATCTAAAAATTATGTCAATACAAACACTAAAACAAAGATGAATATCATTAAATAAAATAACTTGCAAGAAAGGAAATAAATCTCCAAAATATGCAAACGCAAACACAAGAGGTTTTATCCTGGTTCGGTCCTCGTGACCTACATCCAGTCCCCAAGCAACCCGCTTGAGATTTTCCTTATCCTGATTTTGTACACCCAAAATCAACTCCTTGTACACCACTTGACAAAACAACCTTTGCCAAATCTGTACAACTCTTCTCTACACCAAGAAGGTAATTTTCTTGTACACCTCTTCTCAACACCAAGAAGATAACCTTATATTATTCTTCTCTTTAAGTGATTACAATAAATCTTATAAGCCTTGAGACTTGTATGTGATCATGAACAAGGACTCTTATAGGTAGACTCTAAAAATTCTTCACAATAGGATTGGAATTGTGTGAAGAAATGAAAGTGGAAACTAGTTTTCTAGAAAATAGAATCTTTCAACAGAGTTTGGACAGAAAACTAATCATTTGAATTGGTGTTAAACATCCTAGGACAACATCTCATTTATACCTGAAATCAATGGTTAGTTAGGGAAGTTATCAAGTCAAATTTGAATTTCAGAATGTTAGATAAAACACCAGAAATCAATAACTATTTAACAGTCAGAAACTGTTATAAGTCGTCTAGGGTATGGAGGGTAGTCGACTAGGATATAACATTTTGCCTGGGTTAGTCAACTAGTTAAGGAAGCAAGTCGACTACATCAAGACTGATACAGATGATAAGTTTCTGAAAACTATTATTAGTCGACCAGCAGAAAGGATAAGTCGACTATAACTTTGATTAGTCGACTAGCAGTGTAGGTAAGTCAACTAATACTGCTAACAGTCAAGAAACAGAAAGTTGATATGTATCAGTGAAAAGACTTAGTCGACTACATAAAGGGGAAAGTCGACTATAGGATATATAAGTCGACTAGACTTGGGTATAAGTCGACTATATGACTAAATTGTGTGTGTGTTCGAGGCTTTTAAAATTCTATAAAAAGTACACAAAAATAGCCAATCTTTGAGTAGTCTTGAGCACTTAGAACTCATCATTAGCTCTTAAAATAGAGCTCCAAGGCATCTGTATCATAAATGTTATCATCAAAATCAAAGTTCCAACATTCTCCCCCTTTTTGATGATGACAAATTGTGTGCATATAACTCCCCATGCAGAAAACACGCTATAATAAAAAATTGTTCTCCGCCTGTATAGAACAGGTTATAACAAATATAGAAAACAAGTGTTCTCCCCCTGCAAACATATATCATGACATATATACATATATACATATATATATATATATATATATATATAGACACACACACACACACACACACACACACACACACACACACACACACACACACACACACACATATATATATATATGAAACATTATGTTCTTGAAATTTTCTATCATTAAGAAATCACTTTTTCATGTAAGGTACGTATAAGATATACATTTTAAATGGTACCCATCATAACATGATCAAAAACATTAACCTTTTGGAACCCAAACCTAATTTGAATTTAGTTTCCATTTGTTAGTATACACATAATCATAAGAATTACATACATGATGTATATATGATGCAATATAAGCATTTTTATTCACAATATTTAAATTTTTAGGAATCCATATATATTTGTTCTTAATTCTTTTTGAAATAATATCAGCAATTTTTTCACAAAAGAATTATATAGATTATGATTCTTTTCATAAACATGTGTAGATTTATGTTTTGAAAATCGAAGACCAACATGTATAGATTTTTCGAACTTATCTTTTGAAATCCAATACCAAAATGATTATTTAAAATCTTTTGATAAGATAATAAATCATATAGATTTTCTTTTCCTTTATTAAATTTTGTCACATTTTTCAAAATTTCTTCATACTTAATTTTGAAACTGATCATTTCTTTATCTAAAATAGATATTCTAGAACTTAAAGAAATAGTTTCTTTTTGAAGTAAAGCATTCTCTTTTAAGAAATTCTCATTATCTCTTTTTAGAGATAATATAACATTTTCAAAGTCATCCTTTTGAGAATTTACAGAAGAAATTTGAGAAATATAAACAGAATTTTCTTTGTTGAGTCTTTCATTTTTCTTTGTTAAAACTTTATTTTTAACCTTTTCATTCTTAAGATCATCATATAATTCATGAAATGCATCTAACAGTTCAGTATATTGTATCTCATCTTCTTCTTGAGCCATAAAACAAACATTGGCATACTCAGTTGCTTCTTCTTCATCTGAGGAAGATGAATCACTATTCTCCCATGATACCTGATAATCTTTCTTCTTTTTGAATTTTTTGCTATTAAATTTCCCTTTATTTTTGAGCAATGGGCAATCCTTCTTCATATGACCTGTTTTATTATAATTAAAACATGTAGGATTAAACTTACCTTACATCAAGAACTTTTTGAATTTTCTTGAGAGCATTGCCACCCTCTTCATCATCATCTGAATTGTCTATATCTGAGGATGTATGGAAGGCAAGTACTTTCTTCTTTGATTGAAGTTGTTCATCTTTTTTTCGCTCTTCAAGTTGCACTTCATATGCCATTAAATTACCAATAAGATTTTTTAATGACATAGTTGAGAGATTATTTGCTTCTTCTATTGCAGTGATTTTTTTCTCCCAATCTGATGAGCGTGCACGAAGAGCATTTCTAACTTTTTTCACTTGAGTGTATTCCTTTTCAAGGGTTACTAAGAAATTTGTAATATCTGTGAATCTTGTAATCATTTCTGAAATTGTTTCGTTCTCCTTCATTTTGAAGAGTTTAAACCTGTGAATAAGAATAGAAATTTTAGATTCTTTAACCTTTGTACTTTCATGGGTTACCTGTAAAATCTGCCATATTTGATTTGCAGATCTGGCTGTTGACACGCGATTGAATTCTTCTTTATTCAAGGCACAGAATAGCGCGTTCATTGCTTTGGCATCTAGATTTGCAGACTTCTTTTGTTCTTCACTTCACGCGTTGTAATATGTGGTCGGCTTGTTGTATGGTACTTCTACTATATTCCATAGTTCATAGTTTGATTGCAAGTAGATTTTCATTCTATACTTTCAGTAGTTGTAATTTAATCCATCAAATAGTGGTGGACGTTGTGTAGAATGTCCTTCTCTGAATTATGATGAAGGAAACTCCGTTGCCATCCTTGTATGTAGGGTGTTGATCGGGTATGCTGGGTGTTGACAGGGTATGCCGGGCTCTCATACCAATTGTAGGATCTAAAAATTATGTCAACACAAATACTATAACAAAGATGAATATCGTTAAATAAAATAACTTGCAAGAAAGGAAATAAATCTCAGAAAATATGCAAATGCAAACACAAGAGATTTGATTCTGGTTCGGTCCTCCTGACCTACATCCAGTCCCGAAGCAACCCGCTTGAGATTTTTCTTATCCTGATTTTGTGTACCCAAAATCAATTCCTTGTACACCTCTTGACAAAACAACCTTTGCCAAATCCATACAACTCTTCTCTACACCAAGAAGATAATTTTCTTGTACACCTCTTCTCAACTAAGAAGATAACTTTGTACAATTCTTCTCTTTGAGTGATTACAATGAATCCTATAAGCCTTGAGACTTGTATGTGATCGTGAACAAGAACTCTTATAGGTCGACTCTCAGAATTCTTCATAATAGGATTGGAATTGTGTGAAGAAATGAAAGTGAAAACTAGTTTTCTGGAAAATAAAATTTTTCAACAGAGTTTGGACAGAAAACTACAACAACAAAGCCCTTTGTCCCAAGTATTTGGAGTAGGCTAAATGAACCAAAAAAGAATTACGCCGGATCAGGCACATGGATCAGCTTTCTCCACTCATTCCTATCGAGCAATATGCCTTAACTAAGACCTTTAGCCTCTATATCTTATCATATTACCTCCATCCATATTTTCTTCAGTCTCCCCTGCGCTCTTTTAACTTGCCCTAAATTGATACTCTCTACTCGTCGGACTGGCGCATCTGTAAGTTTACATCGCACATGATCAAACCATCATAGGCGATTTTCTCTCATCTTCTCTTCTATAGAGGCTACACCAATCTTAGTACGAATATCCTCATTTCTCACCTTATTTCTCCGCGTGTTACCACACATCCAACGAAGCATTCGCATCTCTGCTACACTCATCTTACGGGCATGATGTCTCTTTATAGCCCAAAATTCTGTGCCATATAACAAAGCTGGCCAAATAGTAGTCCGATAAAACTTTTCCTTCAACCATAACAGAACGTTACGATCACGTAAAACTCCTGTTGTGCTCCTCCATTTCAACCAGCCAGATTGGATTCTATGGTTGACATTACTATCAATCTCCACATCCTTTTGGATAATAGAACCCAAGTACTTAAAATGATTGCTCATCGGTATTTCTTGTCCATCTAATTTCATAATATTATAATCTCGGATTTCATGTTTACTGAATTTACACCCATATACTCTGTTTTGGCCCTACTTAATCTAAAACCTTGAGATTTTAGAGTTTGCCTCCATAACTCCAATTTGGCATTTACCTCAGCTCTCGTCTCATCGACTAGGACAATATCATCAGCAAATAGCATACACCACGGTATCTCATCCTGAATAGCTCTAGTAAGCTCATCCATCACTATGACAAATAAGAATAGACTCAATACAGATCCTTGATGCAATCCAATTGTGATAAAAAAATCACTTGTTATGCCTCCACAAGTTCTGACATTTTTCACTACTCCATCGTATATATCTTTGATTATGTCAATATATTTGATGGGGACTCCCTTTTTCATCAATGTCCACCATAATACCTCTTTGGCCCCTTATCATAAGCTTTTTCTAAATCAATAAAGACCATATGTAAATTTCTCTTCCTCTCTCGAAATTGCTCTATAAGTTGACGAAGCAAATGAATAGCCTCTGTCGTCGATCGCCCCGGCTTGAACCCTAACTGATTCTCTGATATTGTAATATTCTGCCTAAATCTGTGTTCAATTATCCTTTCCCAAAGCTTCATGGTGTGACACATAAGTTTTATTCCATGATAGTCTGAACAACTCTGGATATCACCCTTGTTCTTATAGAGAGATACTAAGGTACTCTTCCTCCACTTATTGGGCATCTTTTTAGTTAGCCAGATCTTATTAAAGAGGTTTGTCAGCCATCTCACGCCTACCTCTCCTAAGCATCTCCATACCTCAATAGGAATTTCATCCGGGCCAATAACTTTCCTTGACTTCATCCTCTTCAAGGCCTTTTTAACTTCAGATTCGCTAATTCTGCGCATATAACTATGGTTCATATCCAGGCAATGAATGGTAAGGCCATCCAAATCTTGAGTAGAATTACCATTGAACAAATTGTCAAAATACTCTCTCCATCTTTCTTTGATTTCTTCATCTCGAACTAAAGCTTTTTGATCCTCATCTTTGACATACCTCATAGTACATAAGTCTCTAGTCTTTCTCTCCCTTATCAAGAAATTCTATATATATATATCCTTTTCAACCTCTTTGGCGTCTAACTTCTCATATACTTCTTTGTACACTTTAGCTCTTGCATTCTGAACAGCTTTCTTAGCCTCTTTCTTGGCTAGTTTATACCTCTCAAAACTCACTCCATCACAATTTTTCTTCAAATCTCTTCTTTTGATCTTAATGGCAGCTTTTACCTCTTTATCCACCATGATGTATCCTTACATGGTAGAGCACCACCCCGTGACTCACCAAGTACATCTTTAGCTACTCTTTTAATACAGCTAGCAATTTTGTTCCATGTTGTATTGGGATCATCTTGGGCTTTCCAATCTGCTCATGTACTACTCGATCTATAAACCTCCATGGCTACCTTCTTTTAGCCGCCACCACTTAATCTTAGGATCTAACTTACGTTTAATCTTTCAAAATCTCCTTCTAATCCGGACATCTAAAATTAAGAGTCTATGTTGGGTTACTACACTCTCACCCGGTACCTTACAATCCATACAACAACATCTATCTACTTTTCTAGTTAGAAACAAATCTATGTGGCTCGCATTTGATCCACTTCTAAAAGTGTTAAAGTGAGACTCTCTCTTCCTAAACCAAGTATTCGCTATTTGGACAGAAAACTAATCATTTGAATTGGTGTTAAACATCATAGGACAACATCCCTATTTATAGCGGAAATCCATGTTCAGTTAGGGAAGTTAGCAAGTCAAATTTGAATATCAGAACATTGGATAAAACACCAGAAATCGATAACTGTTTAACAGTCAGAAACTGTTATAAGTCGACTAGGGTATTGAAAGTAGTTGACTAGGATATGACATTTTGCCTGGGTTAATCGACTAGTTAAGGAAGCAAGTCGACTACATCAAGACTGATATGGATGATAAGTTTCTGAAAACTATAATTAGTCGACCAGCAGAAAGGATAAGTCGACTACAACTTTGATTAGTCGACTAGCAGGGTAGGTAAGTCGACTAATACTACAACAGTCAAGAAATAGAAAGTTGATATGTATCAGTGAAAAGACTTAGTCGACTACATAAAGGGATAAGTTGACTATAGGATATATAAGTCGACTAGACTTGGGTATAAGTCGACTATATGACTAAATTGTGTGTGTGTTCAAGGCTTCTAACATTCTATAAAAAGATACACAAAAATAGCCAATATCTTTGAGTAGTCTTGAGCACTTAGAACTTATTATTAACTTTTGAAATAAAGTTCCAATGCATCTGCATCACAAATGTTATCATCAAAATCAAAGTTCCAACAAATTCATCTCTGGACTTCTGGATCTGAGATTATCTTCATTGATTTCTTAAGTAAGGATAATAAATTTAAATAAAATCCAATTTAGTTGGAATAGATTTGATAATATCCTCTCTCTGTTATCCCATATTTTCTGATAAGATTTGCCTATAAACTTCTTGATTTGGGATTATCTTAGTTGATCTTCAAGTTAACCAAATGGATCTTCAAAAATTTAGTTTTAACTGATTTTATCTAGTGTTATCTTCTCTAATTTGGTCCAGTTTTTAGATAGAATTGCTTCTAAACCTCTGAATTTGTGTAAATTTTCATTGATTTGCTTGAGCATTTAAAACTGCAGATTTAATTGGATAAACTTATCCATTTCTCCTCTTTCTTTATAAATTACCCTGCATATCATTAAACATTAAAATGAATTAAATAATAGAGTTTTATTATAAAATAAATATGAAAATGTGACACATATGACACTAAATATGCAATGCACGTGTGTTGGCCCAATAGCCCATTACTCTAGTTTTGATGATGATTAACTCATGTAGTTATAGTACTAATAATCTTGTGCTTATTTAGTTTAGATATTTGATCAAGATCTTAATCGGTGTTTAGCTTCAACGAAAGATTCGAAGTCAGGTTTTGAAGCTAGCACGTGTTGATTCAAGAGCTCGCGCTTCAAGATCGCATCAAGTACTCAAAGAGGAGTCTAGATCATGGATCAAGTTTGGACCAAATCAAGATGGAGAAGAAGTTTTTCAAGAGAAGATTTCAGGACTTGTGTCATATTTGTAAGTGTTCATTTTATTTTTAGATAAAATGTAAAGGATATATTAGTTGTGGAATGCTCAAGCTTATACACATATACAAAAGTTTGATTTTTGAAAAATATGATTTTTGTTTTAAGCTTTAAATTATATGCTTCAAAAATAGTTCACATGTTTGTAATATGTGTTGAATTTTGATCACACGTATTTATACATCAAAGTATTTTAATGAACTTATTTTTGTGGATTTATGAAGATTTTATGGAATTTAAGGTGTATTTTAAAAAATTGTTAAAACTATTTTGGGCTGCTTGCGATCGACCGATCGGTCAACCGAAGGCTGAGCTGGTCGACCGAGCGGTCGACCGACGTGCACAAGACATGCACAAGCCCATGTGACTTGAGCTCGGTCGAACAACCGATCGACCACAGTAGAGATCGGCTAAATGACCGATCGACCAACTGAGTTTGCAGAGCTCTCGGGTTTTCTCGGTCGACCGGCGGCCGACGGTTCTGCTGATCTGCTCGACACCCTTGTATATTTCTAGTCATAACTTTTTATTCTTATATTAAATATACATGATTTAAATTGCATTTCAAAGATAACTTTCAGGCTACATTTTTTATTCAATAATCATTTTTTGATTCAAATGTTAAAGATGTCAAATAATGGGTTGAAGTCTATTCTTATTCTGAAAACAGTTTACAGTTTTTGGTTTGACACCTTTTAGTATTATACTGATACTTTCTACTCTGAAATGTTATTGATTTGATTTAAGTTGCATTAGAAATAAGACTTTAAGATCTACAAATTCATGATATATATATATATATATATATATATATATATATATATATATATATATATATATATATATATATATATATATGTATTTCCAAATTCTGACATTTTAGGCCTCAAAATCATGTTCAAATTTGTCCTTTTGCATAGATTGGGTCTAAGATCGGTCGACCACCCGGTCGACCGCCAGACTCCAACGGTCAAAAATCTGACCATTGATCGGCCGACTGGGCAGTCGACCGATAAGCCACATCTTGTGCCTGTCCATCGGGAAATTGAAGTACCAATCTTTTATGATCATCATATTGAACTTGACCAATTTCGTACTTTTGAAAGTCCTATTGATTGGCAAGCTCTCATTTTTACAAAATTGAACTCAATGAGGAATGTGACCTTGAGTCTCAAATTTGTGATTCAGTTCAAATTTCTGAATCAATATTGACTCCTGTTTTGCTACCTGATTTGATCAATATTTTAGAGTTAGTTTTGATTCCCATACCTGTCATTGTTGAACTTGAATCACCAATTTTAGAAAGACACATTTCATTATGGGGAAATGAATATGGACTTGAGTTTTAACTTCTTGATTTGGACTCACTTCCTGAACAAATTTTGACTCCTGAACCTTTACTTGACTTTAGTCATTTCCCTGAGTTGATTGTAGCTCATGCTCCTGTCAATCATTTCATCTTATCATATTCCATTTTAGGACAGAGGTGTTGATAATAATGACTCTGAAATTAGTTTGAAAATTTAAAAATTAGATAGGGTAAAATTCTTAATAAAAATCATTCATATATACATCATTTTAGTGGGTTATATTAGAGAGGTTTCTGGTGGGTTCCTCTGAACTCCACGCAAATTAGATTGGGTCGCATCGTGGATCAATCAGACCACCACCAGAACCACCGCCATAAGGTAATATTTTCTTTCCCTTTCTTCTTTTTCATGCAGCTATGCATTAATTCATACATTAAGGACAATACATGAGATAGATGTGGGGGAGGGTTCTAACATAACTAAGGTTTTCTTTTTTAAAATTTTTTAATATTTTCTTTACTTTTAAAAACTTTTTGAAAATAGAAACAATATTTGGACATATTTTTGTAAGAACTTAAGTTAATTTTAAGGAAAAGGAGAACATAATTAGGATTTCTTATACTTAGTCAAAATAAAATTATTATTTGATTTTCATGGTTAGGAAGAAAAATTGAAAAAGTAATTTAATCTTTATTTTACCTTAATGATATATGCATGCTTTATACACTTACATACTTAGGGTTCAAAAATAAAGATTCTTATGCCTTATTTAAAAAAAGGAGAAAAAGAAAAAGAAAAAATATCTATATATATAAAAATTCTCTGATTAAGCTGGGTATTTGTACCTCATAAAGCATAAGTATTCACGCCTAAAAGTGGTTCATATAATAAAACTCTTAATTTTGTGGTCTTATTTGCTCGAGTCCTTAAGTCCTTAGGGTATTTTCTGACCTGGTGCCCTAAGACCGTTTGGTTTGAGAGTCAATGATTAATGGCTTGTTACATGGGCAGATTAGAAAGCCTAATAGAACTAAGAAATAATATCACCAAAAATGAAAAAAATAAAAATAAATAAATAAATAAGGCATAAGAGTTAGGTTAAAGAACCCTTAGTCAAAATTTCACGGTCACAAAGGTGCATATGACTTAGGGTAAAATAATAGATTACATGAGAAATACAGTTTGACTCCGTGCCTTGGTTGATAACAAGTTTTTGAATTAAGACTAAGCTTAAGAATGAAAAATTCGATTTTTCTATAACTTATAGATTCATGTCAACTAATCCCGAATTCCGCTTTTTCAAGGCCGCTATTCCTGCCAGGGAATGAATAAGGCCTTTTCTTTTCCTATATATAGTTCGTCGAGCGCAGAATGCTTTTCGGGGAGGTTCTGAACCTCTTCCATAACACTCAAATCGTCCACCAGGATTTCCCCCGTTGGCATCCCATTTCGGAACTAGCCTGGCCAGTTCAGCTTTTTTGAAGCGCTTGATCAGAGCTTCCTTGACCGAGAGCTAATATTCTTCTCTTTCAAAATATCTTTTCAAAATACTAACACTTTATTTCCCTTTCTTTATAGATTTGATGGGTGTAATCCATTGAAAATCCGCACGAGACAAAACTCATCCTCTAGGGGAAACCTAGAGGTTTAACGGCTTGTTGCACATACTCAGTGCAATCGCGTAACCCGCGAAAGTGGTCTAATAATTTTTGGTTTAGTTTTGTCATTTTGCTCGAGGACGAGCAAAAGATAGTTGTGGGGGTGTGATTGTACACATGTATTGCATTATTCTTTATTACATTTTCACATTTATCAAGTAATAAATCTGCTAAATTCCTTATCTTAAATGTCTCTTTTACAGAAGATAATCATGGGGAGAAAGATGATAAATCAAATAAATATCAGTTAAATTCAGATTTAACTAGATCTATTTGGTTAGAGGAGGATGATCCCAAATTCAGTTGGTTAAATTTAGTTTTTGGTGAATCAAGTGATTAAAGTTAAAGATCAATTGAGGATAACGTCAAACACAGAGTCCAAATCCAAAGGGATAAATGGATAGAGAGAACATCAACGGATAAGATGAAGCAATTTTGACTCAGATTCTGACTGGATACATTTTAGTATTTGAATCATAACTTTCACTACCGAAACTCAAATTTGATGATTTAAGATGATCCAGAAGAAGTCTTAAATGGCTACAAATCTTAAATTGATCACTATTTCTAATTCTGTTATTTGATAAGATATATTCAGCAATTAATGCGCCAATAAGTTACAGATCAGAACTGAATATCCACATCAAATCAATTTTGGAGATAAGGGGAGGATTAAAATTCAAAAATAGTCAGCCCACCTTATCTTTAGACTCATTTTCTTATCCATTTCTATCCTATAAATACCCCACACATAAGAGACAGAGGGACAACCAAACAGAAAGTAGAAGTTAGGCTATTCTGTAGTTTGTAACTTAGGTTTTTAATTTTCTTTTATGTAATTTTTATTTTCTTTATGTAACTGAGAGGAGAGGAGATTTTCATGGAGGAATGAGAACAAGCTTGTACTGAGGGTGACACCGGTGTAAGTAATCTTTTCTTTTATTGTTATTTGAATCGAATCGAAGTTTTCTTTTTTTCTATTCTTATTTTTGTTCGCTTCCCTCTTCTTTGTTTGTGAATCCAAATGACTCTGATAGCCTCGAAGTTGCCTTGCCCTTGTAAGTGCCGTTGATGGCTTATGGTGATGGATATCTATTTCTATGGTAGTGTAACTTGCCCCTTCATTTTATAGTGTAAATCGGGAATGAGGAAGATCCTATTTGTCATACTTCGCTCGCCTTCAAACTAAGGTACATCGTCGATACGGGTCAAAGGTAAGCAGGCACCGAAGAGGTAAGTAAGTTATTTAGGTTTTAGTTTTCTTTCTTTTAATTCTTTAGTTTAGATCACCAACACCATCAACACCTATCTCTTTTCTCACTCTTTTTAATTTCTTTGTATATATCCATTTTCTATTTTCTCCATCTTTTCAATCTACCACTTTGTTCCTAACTTGACTTAAACTTATTTTTCATTTTCTTTTAAAGAACTAAAAGAAGATTTTTAACCATTGAATGTAACTTAAAAGAAAACTTGCTAAGAAAAGCTTCCATCGCTAGTCTATCCATGTGGATTACGATCCACATAGCCACTTGGTATAGCGGTAATATTGAGTACTTGCACTCTTTATTCTAAGTTCTAAAATTCTATATTTTTATGTGCAGGTCCAACCTCAATCATGTTTCATACTACAAAACTCGAATCAAAGTAAGTAACCCTATATAAATATTCATCATTTAGGGTAGATTTTAAAGCATGGATGGCTTTTGTGTTAGCCTCAAGATGTTTACCATTTAAACAATAAGAATCTTTAATAGTTGTAAAATAAACATGAATATCTAAGGCTTTTAGGTACATAGACATTTTAACATTCTAAATTTGGAGGTTAAGAAAGTCAAACATGGGAGGTGCAAGAAAATCCATGTGTGTTTATGCAAATATTGTGATTAGCAAAAATATGATCTTTAACTCTAGGTTGTTAGACCCAAATCAAGAGCACCAAGCTCTGTTATCAATTGTAGGTCACCTAGAGGGGGTGAATAGGTGACAAACAAATCAAATACAAAACTCATGTGAAATTAAAAACTATTTATGCAAACTAAAAATAATAAGTTAACACACAATGTATAACCAAGGAGTGTAGCCGAATTCCCGATAAAGGGCTCTGGACTATCACCTCAAGATTCCTCTAGATTAAGAGTTGATGTGCCACTATGGCTCTCCTAGTTGAATAGAAGTGAGAACAACAATCCCAAGCATATATCAATTAAGCACAAGAAATATCAAGAAAGTAAAATATATGAACAATAAGTACATGCAAGATATAAAGACAAGTGTGAGAGAGAGAGAGAGAGATGAGCAATCACAAATATGGGAGAATTGCTTCGAGGTTCGAGCACGTTTTCTCTACATCCCCGCCTTCACCACTATGAAGGATTTTCACTATAACGATCCCGCAAGATCACTCGGTGTCGTACACCTACAATGAGCTCCCTCATGAACTCTTGGACCCGCAAGTCTCTCGCTTGTTACCATAAGAACAACACACGCGAACCCATAAGCTCGCTGAGGTCACAACCTCTACAACTCCTCCAAATACAAGGTTGGAACACTTGTGATCACTTCTCTTGATCATAAAAATAAACTCTCTCACAACAAGAATCCTAGAGGATGAATATAGCAATGGAAAGCTCACGCTTGTGTGAGAAAAATAGACAGATGTTGTGGTGAAAAACTCAATAAATCTCTTTTGAAACTGAAGAAAAATACTCTTGAAATTAGGTGAAGACACCGGATGTAACGGTCTCAGTCTTAATATTTTCAGTTATCACAATCATCATGGTTATTCTTAATCCGAGCATGGAACCCATCAAGATACAACACTTCAATTTCGGCTAATGTCAGCCTACTTAAGGCTTAACAACATTTTCTGCTCAAAAAGCATATATGATCTCAGCATGATTTATCATATTTTCAAACATTGATCTGACAACCCGGTAGAAAACATAGCCTACACATTACTATTTCATAAAACTCCACAATATTACACAAGATTCGAGTCAAGCACCTAATAATACAAGCATTTCAATATTACAAAAGTTCATGGCAAGCATCAACATAGAAATTTTACATAGTTTTTCTAAACCAATATATATACATAAGATGGAACATGCCAAAAGAGTGGAAATATCTCCCGCTGCCACCTATCCCGTATATTGCCATTAAGCAGGTCCCTTGACTTTATCCAAACCTGAAGGTGATTAATATAATAGAGTGAGCTCGACAGCTCAGTGAGTAAAACAACAACATAAGCATGACCATTATGTATGTTTATTTGGGATTTATCAAAGTTAATAATTGTAATTTATACTATTTTTGCATATTTTTAAGTATTTGCTGAAGTCCTGTTCAAAACACAGTAATTGATGTTATTAGTCGACTTGCCCATTCCTATAGTCGAATAATACTACTATTAATCGACTTATCTTGAAGCTATAGTCGACTGAGCTCTGTCCAAAAAGATATTCATTCTCTATTGGCTGCTCGTGACTTACCTAGTCGACTACCCTATCTTGTATAGTCGACTACTATTGGTACTAGTCAACTTATAAACCATCTATAGTCGACTAAGTCTTGATCAAAAAGATGTGTACTCTCTTTTTGTTGCTTGTAACTAATTTTAGTCGACTACCCTATCTTTTATAGTTGACTATTCTAGATACTAGTCGACTTATCATCATCTATAGTCGACTAATTCTGGCTAAAGAAGATGTCCACTCTCTGTTTGCTGCCTATAATTAAAGCTAGTCGACTAACTTATCTTATATAATTGACTAGGGGTGGTTTTTAGAGACTTACGTAACAGAATCTTACATCTATAGTCGACTTGGCCCATGGGTTAGTCGACTTATCAAGTAGAAATTTACCTATATCAGTCGACTATCACAGAGTCTAACGTTAAGAAATTTATATAGTTTTTAACATGCAATTTTCATTTTAACCATATTAACACACTTGTTAAACATAAAGTTGGACTCCCCTTCGGTCACCTCCGGTTAAACCCGGTCCCTTCCTCCTATACGTTATTCAACGAAATATTCTCCCCTTCGATCACCTCTGGTTCAACCCGGTCCCTTCCTCCTATACGTTATTGTAATATTCTCTCCTTCGGTCACCTTCGGTTCAATCTGGTCCCTTCCTCTAAAAATGCAATAATCATATCCTTCATGTAATAACATGTAAGGATTCATAAAACAATGTCAACATAAACGATTCTCATGATTTCTACTTTACATGATGCCAACATTATGAAAGTCATTAACATGTATAAGTAACCACTTGCTAAATTAACAACATGCGAGCCTTTCAAGATAACCAACATATTATATCATCCCAATATATGTGTAACCAACTATATGCATAAAGTCAAGTATGATGTTCATTCATAGAACTATTTCTTTTTATGAGGTATGTGTTTGACTACCATGCATACACACAATAACGTGTCGATCATGCACAATGGTAAGCATATATGAGAATAATAATAACATAACACCATAGGATTGTTTATAATGTACACATAAAGTATATAAACCATACATAAGCATCATCGTTCATTTTCACGTCCACTTATAACTTAGCAAATTCTCATTTTATTTCAAGCTTTACACTACCTACTATTATATTAGGGTTTAGATGTTCTACTCACCCTTGAAGAGAATATCCCCTTATCAAACTTAGTCACTGGCTATAATAGAGTCTACAAGGTCATAATAACATCATAATTAGTTTATAATTTAAAGAGCATAAGAGGGTGTAGTAGTCTTAAGGATTTACTTATCTTCTTCAACCAATTTCACCCTCTTAACTTTTTAACCTAGGCCAACCTTATCTTCAAGAATTTTCCTCTAAGGTGATGTTAGATCACCACTTTTCTTGTTCTATTAGGCCTTAGGAGGAGATAAAATAGGTGAAGGAAGCCTTTTTTAGTATAAAGGAGTAGTTGAAGGAGTAGTGAGTGAATAAAAGGAAGAGAGCAAGTGAGCGAGAGAAGAAAATGGAGGGGGAAAATGCCTTGGGCTGCTGCTACTTTGGCCGGCAGCAAATGGAAGGAAGGGGAATTTATTTTGGAGTTGGAAATCAAAGAGAAAGAAAAAGTGTTGCCAAATGAGAGTTTTCTCCTACTTTCCCCCTATTTATACTTCAATCCCTTCAATGATATCATGCCAAGTGCCCCTGTAACACCATCTCTCAACACCGATACCTTACTCCTATAAGTAAGGTCCCCATCCCTCTCCCCTTCATGAAGTACTTGTACCAACAAGTATGGTGGGGGTATGGCAAAAAAGTCACATGCATGTGTGTGTATTTAACCATATACATGTATATACTAGTATTGTTGGCCCATAAGGTTACACTCTCCACTTGTTTAGAGTTTTGATGATAACAAACCAAATATGAGCTATATGGTACTAATTAGTTTGTTAAGATAAGTTTCAGGTTTGTACCATATTTGGAGGCCATTGCTTAGCTATTGCAAGAATTTCTAGGTTCATGAAGTAAAGAAGGCATATTGGACATCATAGAAGGAACATAGAAGTGAAGGCTCTAACAAGGCATAGCTTGGCTCAAGACTCCAAGATTGCTCAAGATAATTTATTAGATTGTTTTTAATTTAGAGTTTTGTTAAAGAATAGTGAATAGGTTTGAAGCTCCATCACACACGATTTTGCGCACATCTTATTTCTAAGTTTATTTCATACAAATTATACAAAAATATTTTAATACAAAATCCTCTGACTGTAAATCCATATTTATGTTTTATACTTATTCCTATTTAAAACATCTTTTGATAAAAATATTCATCTCCTCTAAATTCTGTTCAAAATTTGATTTTTGGCCTGAGCCGGTCGACCGCCCGAGTCGACCGTGCCTATGTCAGGCTTTGCCGGTCGACCGCCCGAGTCGACCGTGGTTCTGGCAGATGCACGTATCAGTGTGCACGTTTCACGGTCGACCGAGACCTGCCTGACTGTAACACTTTGCTCTCTGTTTGTTTGGGTCGACCGGCCGGTCGACCGTAGCCTGCAACGGTTATTTTCTTTGTACTAGCGGTCGACCGGGCCGGTCGACCGGACTAGCCGTTTGAACAGTAACGGCTAGTTTTCTGAGCAGATTTATTTTTGTCCTTTTCTCACTTAAGTGTGTTTAAGTGACATGTTTTGGTTTTAATACATTCTGATTAGCCTTAAAAATGTTTTATCTTTAAACCCTAGCCCTCTCCTATAAATAGGGGTGTTTAGGGAGAGTTTGGTTACTAGAAAAATTATCAAAATTTCCACAAGTTTAAGGCTTTCAAAAAGACTTGGTTTCTTGGTTTTTGTGCTGAAATTCTCTCTCATTTTCTGAAGTGCTTTCAAGAATTCTCTGATTTCATTTTCTTTTCTCTTTGCACACAAGAGCTTCATTCCTACTCATTGTTCTCTAAGGACCTTTGTAAGGGAAGAGAATTTTGAAAGAGAGAGTTTGTGGTCTTTTGACTACCAAGAGAGAACTTGTACTTGAGATTGTGGAGTTGGGTACTCCGGTGTATTTGTGACATCTTTGTGATAGTGGAAGTGGTTGGAATCCTTCTGGGGAAGGCGGGGAAGTAGAGCTGGGTGCTCGAACCTCGATAACAATTCTTGGTGTTTGCGTTTGGTTTACTTTTCCTTGTTCTTGCTCTACTTTCATTGCTATTACTACTTGCTTTTGATTGTCATTGCTATATTCACTTGTTGTCATTCATCTTGTCAATCTTTGTCCCATACAACAAGGTTGCATTGCGCACCTCCAACTCATTTTACGAGGAATCAGGAGGAAGGAGTTCAGAACCCTTCACGGGGCATTCGGCTCTTAGTCTTGTTTTGAGCGATTGTTGCATCATATTTTTAAATTGTGCATTGATTAGCATTATCACCTATTCACCCCCCCCCCCCCTCTAGGTGATTTTCAAGTATATGGTATAATGAATAGTATAAGTATCTCATATGAATACTTGCTTTCACATTATCTCTCTAAAGCACTCAAGTGTTAAAAAAAGTGATTAATTAAGGCAAGTGTTGCACCAGAGTCATTTTGAATCAGGAAGTAGAATTTAATTACCAGGTTGAGTTTTAGGATCAAATTCATTCTCAAGTTCAATTTCAAGAAAGGGATAGTAACTTGCCAAAATGTCAATGTGGTTTTCAAAATTTAGAGTTTGGGCAAGTTCAAATGGGTGTGCTAAAATGGAATCTTGATTTCCAAAACAACATGATTCTTTGGTTCTAACTGAATGGTAAGCGACATCAGGAATGGTCAAAGGGTGAGAATGGAGAGTTTTGACCATTATATCTATATTATGATTATATGTGATTTGAGCCTGTTATGGCTTCAGGTAGCTTTTCATAATCGATTGGTTCATCATTTTATTGCGATTGGACTTTAAAAGATGAAGTTTTATTTTGGAATTTGTTGTGAAATTGTTAGTCAATCAGATTTTATGATTGTTGCTTGGACTCACGCATACTCATTTCCAAGATTGACGGTTTTCTATTTTGAACAGGTGGAACTGAGTATAAATTTTAGAAATATTGTGGAAATGGGGAGGCCGAATGAAAATACTGATTCAGTTTTACCTAAACATAAGAATACAGAATTTCAGAACTTAAGAATAGAATGTGCAAGTACTCAATACTATCGCTATAATAAGTGGCTATGCGGGTCGTGATCCACAAGGAGGGACTAGCGATGAAAGCTTTTTTAGCAAGTTCTCTTTTAAGTTACAATTAATGGTTAAAGATCTTCTTTTAGTTCATTAAAAGAATAGAAGAAAATAAATTACAGTTAAGTAAAGAAGAAAGTGGTAGATTGAGAAGGTAAAAAAAATAGAAAATTGATATTTACAAAGAAATTGAAAAGAGTGATAAAATAGTTGGGAGTTGATGGTGTTGGTGATCTAAACTAAAGAATTAAAAGAAAAGAAAGAAAAACTAAAAGAAATACTTACCTCCTTTGGTTGATGACTTACATGGAACCCTTGCATGTTTTTACCTTGCTTCGGAGGCGATCAACGCATAACCCTTAAGATAGAGCTAGTCCCCATTCACATTACATCATCAAGACGAACAAGAATGAATTATACGAAATCTTGAGGAGGAAACATCATCATGAAATATCTATGGCACTCATACAAACATGGCTATATTGAAGCTTCTAGGGTCACTTGGACATTCATTAAAACCAAAAGACGAAAAGTAGAAATAGAAGAACATATAAACAATAAAAGCATAAAGATGTTACCTTTGATTACTTGTAGAAATGATGAAAGAAAGGAGGAGGTTATATCGGTGTCACTCTCAACATAAGTCTCTCTCTCTTACTTACAGGAATCTCATTCTAACCTATGCTTACAAAAAAATAAAAATACATAAAAAGAAAATAAAAACCTACACTAAAAAGAATGAAAAAGTGGCCTAAAATATATCTCTGCTTGATCGTTCCTCTTTGCCACTGAGATTGCAGGTATTTATAGAAGAAATGCAGAGGTTAGAGGAGTATGAAGATAGGAGAAGTTGGATATTTCTGAATTTGAATTCTTCCCTTATCTCCAAACTTAATTTGATATGGATATTCAGTTCTGATCTGCAGCTTGTTGGCGTGTTAATTGCTGAATATAACTTATCAAATGATAGAATTAGAAATAGTGATCAACTTAAGAGTTATAGCCATTTTCATCTTCTTTCTGGATCATCTTGAATCATTAGATTTTAATTTCGGTACCGAAAGTTATGATTCAAGTACTAAAATGTATCCAGTCAAATTTGCTTCATCTCATCCGTTGACCTTCTTTCTATCCATTTATCCCTTTGGATTTGAACTCTGTATTTGATGTTGTCCTCGGTTGATATTTAGATTTAACCACTTGATTCACCAAAACTGAATTTAACCAATTAGATTTGGGATCATCCTCCTTTAACTAAATAGTGAAAAACACCTAGAGGGGGGTGAATAGGTGTAAGTGCTAATCTAATAAACTTAATGCAAACTAAGTGCGCTAAATGCGGAAGCTAATGCAAATTATGCACAAACTAATACAATACAACAAGTGTAGCCGAATTTCCCTTACGAGGCTCTGGACTAACTCCCCTTGATTCCCCTTGAAATGGGTTGAGGTGCTATGTGAAGCTCTTGTTGGATGAGTATAAGTTAGGCACACACACACACAAGCAATCCAAGCAATATAAAATACACACAATCAAGCCAAGCATATAAGAATGAATAGCAATATGAATAAATGCAAGGCAATATGAAATATGCACAACACAAGCTAATATGATATGATATGAATATGATGCTTTGCACAAATATAAGAGAGAGAGTTAGAGAGACAATGGGAGCAATCGCAAACACCAAGATTTGTTTCGAGGTTCGAGCACCTTGCTCTACATCCCCGCCTACACCACCGTGTAGGATTTCCACTATCTCAACTCCCACCGGGAACCTCTACCGAAGAAGATTTCTTACAACCCAAGGAGTACCGAACTCCTCTCTCAATACAAACCACAACACCTCACACTAGAGGTGTCAACCAACAACCACACCTCTACCTAAGAGGCTTACAAACACAATCCCAATCACCTCACACTTGAGGGATCCAAACCAATACCACTCCGATCACCTCTACCGAAGAGGGATTCACAAATAAAAGGAGGGTTACAACACAAGAGGTTTACAACAACAACCTCAAACACTTCTCTTTTCTCTTTTCTTTTTCCACAAAAACAAGATCCTAATAGTTTAGGATAGATGATATAGCTCAAGTGTAGAAACTATGTGTTTTGGAAAACAAGAACTCAAAGAAAACACTTGGGAAATTTCTTATAAAAGATAAAGAATGAAAGCCAATACAAAAATCCCAAATTCCAATTTCTTTGATTTTTCAAAACCCAAAAACACAAAGAATAAATCTTGTTAGCACTTAAAACTCTTTTAAAACTCTTTTAATCACTTTAGAAAACTGGTATTTTTCTTCTTGAAAAACTTTTCCAAAATCCCCAAAGAGATGGGGTTTATATAGCCCCTAGGAAAAACTAGCCGTTAGGCTGATGTGGCAGTCTGACCAACTGCCGGTCGACCGCCCGGTCGACCGCCAACGGTCAAAAATGTGACCGTTGGGCAGCAGCGGTCGACCGGTCCGGTCGACCGAAAATTCCCGAGAGCAGAGCTCTCAACTCGGTCGACCGGTCCGGTCGACCGACTACATGTGTCGCCAGCGTGCACGATTGTGCACATCGGTCGACCGACCCGGTCGACCGGCCACTTGGTGCGGTCGACCGGTCCGGTCGACCGAACTGGCCTGGCAGGCACAGTGCAGGGTCAGAAAAACAGTGTACAATATTTTCTAAAAATCTTTTAACACTTCTAAAAAATTCACAAAATTTGTTTTATCATTTTGTATTAAAACATACACCTGTGATAAAAATTTCAAGACAATATATCAACATATCAATTTATTTTTGTGTCTTGCAAAATTTATCAAAAACAAAACTTGTATTTTTATCAAACTTGATTTTTCCAAAACATGAATAGGGATATCAAAATAAGTTTGTTTACCAAGTTAAAGCATGTATGTATAAATAGAAAACATCTACTATACATATACCATATGTAAACTTGTTTTGATCTACTATTCATAAAAACCAAATATCAAACATAAAACGTGTGTGTTTTGTGCACTTGAGCATATCAACTAAACTAAGCTTTACAAATGGATCTAAAACTCACAATCTAAACTAGGATACCTAAGTCTTCTCTTGAGGAACTCCATCTTCAAGTAGACTCGGTCCAAACTCCGTGATTCTCCAAGTGCAAAGGTATGATCTTTAAGCTTTGGCACCGGAATCACCATGATAAGCTTCTAATCATCTTGTTGAAGCTAATCACCAACCTAATATCCTGTTAATGATCTGAAACTTAGAAACACAAGAATATTAGTAAACATAACTACATGAGTGTTGATCATCATCAAAACTAGAGTGGAAGGCCATTGGGCCAACAATCTCCCCCTTTTTGATGATGACAAAACTCATGGAGTTATATATGCATGGATTAAAGTTAAGCTTCAAAGAAGCTCCCCCTTAACTCATGCATAAACAAATAAACAATAATATGCAATGCATGACAATGCATATAAACATGGTGCTCTAGATACCAATGGAATATTCAACATAAAATATGCTCTAGATACCAATTACAAAGCAAACTCTATAAATCAATCAAACTTACTATTCTTGAGATTAAAACATAATATATGCATATAAAACATAAGCATGCATATAAAACATGTACCAATCATGCATGGAAAGATTTATGAAGTTTTATATATGCATGTTAAATTCTAAAATAATTCTCCCCCTTTTTGTCAATCATCAACAAAGGGTAATCAAAGCCATAGATAAAACGAGGGGTAAAAATCTTTCTTCCCCCTTTATGTCAAACAAAACAATAAAAGACAATGTTCTCCCCCTTTTTTTTGTTTAAAACAAAAAAAAAAAAAAGTTAATAAGGGGTGACTATCAATTTGGATATCAATAGAAAATATGTCAATAAAGCATCTTGATACCAAATGAAAATAAACAAAGATCAATAAATGTTATATGCTATATTATTCATGAAGAGGAAGACGCTAAGTTAGCTTCCCTACACATATGCATTACATGAAGAAGGGATGACAAGCCCCAATTCACATAACATATATTATGTAATGCATAAGAGGAGATGTGAAGCTCCCCCTACACACGTATATCATATAAAGAAGAGTTGTCAAGCTCCTCAATTTATAATATACTCAACATGAATCTATATGTAAGAGAGATGTTAAGCTCTCCTTGCATATAGGAAATACAAATCAAAACTTTGAATATTTTCTTTAAACAAAATTTTGAAAATACCAATTGTAATTAAACATAAGTCTTGAATTCTTAAACATGAATCTTGAAACCAAAACAAATTTTGAATTTCTTAAATATGATACCAATTGTAAATATTGTTCATTTTAAACATATAAACAACTTTTAATCATAAGTGTGGGAGTACAAATACCAATTGAAATAAAAAATCATATTTTCTCCCCCTTTATGAAATACAAACTAAAGTCATGCATAGTCTTGATAACAATTTAAAAGTAATCAATTTAAACAAAATTGAAACTCAAGCACTAGCATAAACACAACATATATATGTATGAAAGATAGATACCAATAGAAATTGATATACTTGGAATTTAAAGCATACATACATACAAAACATATATGAGTATACAAGAAGATCAAAATGATACCAATTGAAAGAGTTCAATGATACCAATTGACATAACAATAAGTTCAAGTGTATACATCATATTATCTACCACCCAATCATAATTCAAGTTTTAAAGATTTTCAATTTAGGGCATACATGAACATGATCTCCCATCCTACCGCCCTTGGAAGGTAGGGGTTTTCAAAGATAGATTTGAAAATGTAGTTTTGTTTGAAAATCACTACCAAAATGAAGAATACCGCAACTAGTTAAATGGAAAAACTTGTTACCTAGTACGAAATCCTTCAAGAAAGGAATAAAACAAATTGAAATTCACATGATAATCATCACTCTAACCAATAAAGCATAACTCATGAGAAACAAAACATGAGCAATAGATATGAGTGTACAAATAATATGTGAAGTTCATAATCATGAAAAATATTTCATTAAGCTCAATTATTCCTTAAAACATAATTCCATCAAAAACATGAAAAATCATATAAAACTCCTTATTTAATCTTCAAGGCATATGTATGTCTAATACAAGCTAAAATATACATACATATCCAAAACTCAACGAGTCCACTAAATGTATATTCATGAAGGCACGTGGCTCAAAAAGGATACTCATGTATAGTCAATAGTTTGGATAAGATGGACATATACATGAAGTTAAATATAAACACAAAAACATGAATCATGAATAACTAAATTTTTTATTAAAGCAATATTCATTTCAAGGTATATGTATGATTTGTCAAACATGAAGTATACATACATATCCCTAAACACAATTGAGTCCATATATATAGATTTGCATGAAAGGCAAATGACTCAAGGGGTATACATGTATATCTTAAAGTTTGGCAATACAAACATATACATGAAGTGAAAACTCATAATCATAAAACAAATCCAAAAATGGAATACAAGTTTGAAATGTATGAATCATCAAAACTAGACTATACTAACACATCTAATGGGTTCAAATAAGCAATCAAACCCAAACATATATAGATTTATTTGTGGCCCATTATATGTACAAGTATAATTCCTAGTCTTAATGAAAACTAACATCTAAACAAGTAATCTTAACAAGAAGCATCAAACAAATACAAAACTCATCATGATAAAAATCATCATGGAAAACTAAAACATGATTATTATGTGAATTCACATGTATTAGATTCATGATGTACATTATAGCTTAAACATAAGTGAGAACACTAAGTATGGGATCATATAAGCATATGTGTCTCAAATACTATATATGTATGTCAAGGATCTAATAAACATGGAATGAACATACTAATCCATAGACATCAAAAACATGCTATAATCAAAGATGAAATATAAAGCGTGTAAACAAATAATAGGGAGTTAGGAATTGTTACCAAAACCTAGAAGGCAACCTCCTTGTCTCCAAAACTTGGTGGTCCTCTCCACCATCTCTTCCCTTGAAAGTGATGCATCCAATAGATTTCCTTTACGTCCGGAACGCATCCACTCCAAGGTGTCATCACTCTCACGTCATGTGAGAGCCCACACCTACATCAAAAACAATAGGAGGGGTGGTCTTTGGTACCCACATCTGTTGGGTCCATGGGGGTTAGTCCCTTCTCTAACCCAAACAAACTTCTTTGCTAAATTAGTAGTATGTAATCTATCATAACAAAATTTAGCAAGGTGGCCCTTACGTCCACAATGTGTACATGAGTACACATGAGCATACATGTGTTGATGGTATCCGTGTGGAGCATGTGTATGCCGTGATGGGTGTGCATGCATAGAAGTTGGAACTTGTTTCTTTCGAACCAAGGTTTCCAATCGTGAGTGGTTCATGGCACATTGGCTCATAGTGGAGCCCAAACAATCCATTTTCTTCTTTAACAAATTTATATCATTCTCAAGCATAGAAGAAGTGGAACATGCTATGGGTGATTTAGGTGAAACTACCCTAGCATGGCAAACATGAGAATCAATCTTATTATGTAAAACATTATTTTGAAAAGAAACATTTTTCTTTAAACATGCATCCAAATCATTTGAAATAGAAATTATTTTGTTTTTCAAAGCAACATTCTCTTTTAAAACAAATCAACTTTAGAAGACAAATTTTCATTTTTCTTCAAAAGAGTTTCACAATCATTTTTAGACTTTAAAAATTTATTTTCTTTTAAAGCAAGTTCCAATTGAGATCTCAATGAATCCCTTTCATTATAGACCTCAACCTTTTCTTGCAAAACACAATCAAGTCTAGAATGCAAACACTTATTTTCTTTTTCAATTTCTAGACTTTTCTTTTTCAAGATCTTATATTTTTCTATTAGTTTTTCATAAACAATAGAAAGTTCTTCATTCAAGGCATGGGCATCAATATGATCATTTGAAGAACTAGCATCATCATCACTATCTAATGGAGTTTCCGAGTGTACCTCAAGGGAGTCATTCCCTTGGACCATGAAGCATTGTGGATCGGATTCTCCACTAGATTCCTCTTCTTGAATTTGAACTTGAAGCTCCGAGGTGGTGGTGGTTTTCAATTTGTTCCACACTGCAAAGGCGGAATCAAAGTTAGAAACACATAAGAGATAATCTTTAGGAAGAGTGCTTCTAATGGCCTCTAGGGCTTGTGCATTGGCCCCTATATGATTGCTATCACCAAGATAACATCTCTTGGTGGCGGCAAGGAAAACATGCAAACCTAGGGTCTTTAGGTACATGGACATCCTATACATCCAAACATCAATGTTGGAAGGGTCAAAGCTAGGTGGGGTCATGAAGTCCATGGTATAAACTAGATGTGTGCAAACAAGCAAATGCAAATGAGATTAGCAAGCAAATGGATCTCACTCCTAGGATGTTAAGCCTAAGTATCAGGAGCACTAGCTCTGATACCAATTGAAAAACACCTAGAGGGGGGGTGAATAGGTGTAAGTGCTAATCTAATAAACTTAATGCAAACTAAGTGCGCTAAATGCGGAAGCTAATGCAAATTATGCACAAACTAATACAATACAACAAGTGTAGCCGAATTCCCCTTGCGAGGCTCTGGACTAACTCCCCTTGATTCCCCTTGAAATGGGTTGAGGTGCTATGTGAAGCTCTTGTTGGATGAGTATAAGTTAGGCACACACACACAAGCAATCCAAGCAATATAAAATACACACAATCAAGCCAAGCATATAAGAATGAATAGCAATATGAATAAATGCAAGGCAATATGAAATATGCACAACACAAGCTAATATGATATGATATGAATATGATGCTTTGCACAAATATAAGAGAGAGAGTTAGAGAGACAATGGGAGCAATCGCAAACACCAAGATTTGTTTCGAGGTTCGAGCACCTTGCTCTACATCCCCGCCTACACCACCGTGTAGGATTTCCACTATCTCAACTCCCACCGAGGGAACCTCTACCGAAGAGGATTTCTTACAACCCAAGGAGTACCGAACTCCTCTCTCAATACAAACCACAACACCTCACACTAGAGGTGTCAACCAACAACCACACCTCTACCTAAGAGGCTTACAAACACAATCCCAATCACCTCACACTTGAGGGATCCAAACCAATACCACTCCGATCACCTCTACCGAAGAGGGATTCACAAATAAAAGGAGGGTTACAACACAAGAGGTTTACAACAACAACCTCAAACACTTCTCTTTTCTCTTTTCTTTTTCCACAAAAACAAGATCCTAATAGTTTAGGATAGATGATATAGCTCAAGTGTGGAAACTATGTGTTTTGGAAAACAAGAACTCAAAGAAAACACTTGGGAAATTTCTTGTAAAAGATAAAGAATGAAAGCCAATACAAAAATCCCAAATTCCAATTTCTTTGATTTTTCCAAAACCCAAAAACACAAAGAATAAATCTTGTTAGCACTTAAAACTCTTTTAAAACTCTTTTAATCACTTTAGAAAACTGGTATTTTTCTTCTTGAAAAACTTTTCCAAAATCCCCAAAGAGATGGGGTTTATATAGCCCCTAGGAAAAACTAGCCGTTAGGCTGATGTGGCAGTCTGACCAACTGCCGGTCGACCGGCCCGGTCGACGGCCAACGGTCAAAAATGTGACCGTTGGGCAGCAGCGGTCGACCGGTTCGGTCGACCGAAAATTCCTGAGAGCAGAGCTCTCAACTCGGTCGACCGGTCCGGTCGACCGACTACATGTGTCGCCAGCGTGCACGATTGTGCACATCGGTCGACCGACCCGGTCGACCGGCCACTTGGTGCGGTCGACCGTCCGGTCGACCGAACTGGCCTGGCAGGCACAGTGCAGGGTCAGAAAAACAGTGTACAATATTTTCTAAAAATCTTTTAACACTTCTAAAAAATTCACAAATTTGTTTTATCATTTTGTATTAAAACATACACCTGTGATAAAAATTTCAAGACAATATATCAACATATCAATTTATTTTTTGTGTCTTGCAAAATTTATCAAAAACAAAACTTGTATTTTTATCAAACTTGATTTTTCCAAAACATGAATAGGGATATCAAAATAAGTTTGTTTACCAAGTTAAAGCATGTATGTATAAATAGAAAACATCTACTATACATATACCATATGTAAACTTGTTTTGATCTACTATTCATAAAAACCAAATATCAAACATAAAACGTGTGTGTTTTGTGCACTTGAGCATATCAACTAAACTAAGCTTTACAAATGGATCTAAAACTCACAATCTAAACTAGGATACCTAAGTCTTCTCTTGAGGAACTCCATCTTCAAGTAGACTCGGTCCAAACTCCGTGATTCTCCAAGTGCAAAGGTATGATCTTTAAGCTTTGGCACCGGAATCACCATGATAAGCTTCTAATCATCTTGTTGAAGCTAATCACCAACCTAATATCCTGTTAATGATCTGAAACTTAGAAACACAAGATATTAGTAAACATAACTACATGAGTGTTGATCATCATCAAAACTAGAGTGGAAGGCCATTGGGCCAACAAATAGATCTAGTTAAATCTGAATTTAACTGATATTGATTTGATTTTATCCTCTTTCTCCCCGTGATTATCTTCTGCAAAATAGACATTTAAGATAAGAAATTTAGCAGATTTATTATATGATAAATGTGAAAATGTAATAAAGAATAATGTAATAAATATGTACAATCACACCCCACACCTATCTTTTGCTCGTCCTCGAGCAAAACAACAAAACTAAATTAAAGATTATCTGACCACTTTCGCAGGTCACGCGATTGCACTGAGCATGTGCAATAAGTCGTTAAACCTCTAGGTTCCCCTTACAGGACGAGTTTTGTCTCGTGAGGTTTTCAGTGGATTGCACCCACAAAATCCATAAAGAAAGAGAAAAATGTTAGTATTTTGAAAACACATTTTGAAAGAAAAATATTTGAAATATTATTGTAAGATTTAATTAATCAATAAGTCATAGAAAAACTGAATTTTTCATTCCTAAACTTAGTCTCTATTCAAAAATTTGTTATCAATCAAAGTAAGGAGTCAAATTGTACTTCTCATCTAGTCTATTACTTTTCCCTAAGTCATATGCACCTTCGTGACCGTGAAGTTTTGACTAAGGGTTCTTTAACTTTAACTCTTATGCCTTATTTATTTATATATATATATTTTTTTCTATTTTATTTTTTTGGTATTATTCCTTAGTTCTATTAGGCTTTCTAATCTGCTCATGTAACGAGCCTTTAATCGGTGACTCCCAAACCAAATGGTCTTAGGGCACCGGGTGAGAAAACACCCCAAGGATTTAAGAACTCGAGCAAACAATGCCACAAAACTAAGAATTTTATTATATGAACCGCTTTTAGGCGTGAATACTTATGCTTTATGAGGCACAAATACCCAGCTTAATCAGAGGATTATATATATATATATATATATATATATATATATATATATATATATATATATATATATATATATATATATATATATATATTATATAATATATATATATATATTCTTTTTTTTAATAAGGCATAAGATTCTTCGTTTTTGAAGCCTAAGTGTGTAAGCGTATAAAGCATGCATATTTCATCAAGGTAAAATTCAAGACTAAATTACTTTCACAAATTTTCTTCCTAATCTTAGAAATCAAACAAATAATCTTATTTTGACCAAGTATAAGATATCCTAATTTTGATTTTTCTATTCCTTAAAATTGACTTAATTTCTTACAAAAAACAATATGTCAAAATATTATTTATACTTTTAAAAGTTTTTAAAAGTAAAGAAAATGTTACGTTTTTTTTTTTTTTAATTAAAAGAAAAAGCTAAGTTATCTTAGAACCCTCCCCCATACCTATCTCATGCATTATCCTCAATATATGAATTAATGCATAGATGCATAAAAAAGAAGAAAGGGAAGAAAAATATTACCTTAAGGTGGTGGTTCCGGTGGTGGTCTGATTGGTCCACGAAATGCGGCCCAATCGAATTTGCGTGGAGTTCGGAGAAACCCACCAGAAATCTCTCTAATATAACATACTAAAATGATGTATATATGAATGATTAATAATTTTACGCTATCTAATTTTCAAATTTCATAAATAATTTCGGAGTTAATTTTGTCAACACCCTTGTCCTAAAATGGAGTGTGAAAAGATGGAATGATTAACGCGGACTTAGGAAGTACGGGAACTAATACTGACTCAGGAAGTGACTTAAGTCAAGTAAAGCTTCAGGAGTCGAGATTGATTCAGGAAATGGGTCCAAATCAAGAAGTTGAAACTCAAGTCCACATTCATTTCCCAATAACGGAATGTGACTTAATATTGGTGATTCGAGTTCAAGAATAACAGGTGTGGGAATCAAAACTGACTCTAAAATATTACTCAAGTTGGGTAACAAAATAGGAGTCAATATTGATTCAGGAATTTGAACTGGATCACAATTTTGAGAATCTAGGTCACATTTCTCATTGAGTTCAATTTCATAAAAATGAGAACTTGCCAATTTGTCAATGGGACTTTCAAAAGTATGAAATTGGTCAAGTTCAATATGATGATCATAAACAATTGGCAATTCAATTTCATGATGAATTGGCACAGGATCCAATGTTTACTCAGAAAAAAGATTGAAATCAGGTGAAGACACCAGAGTAATTATTGAATCAGGAAGTAGAATTGAATCACTAAGTTAAGGTTCAGGATCATATTCATTTTCAAGTTCAATTTCAAGAAAGTAATAACTTGCCAAATGTCAATATGGCTTTCAAAATTTGGAGTTTGGGCAAGTTCAAAACTGTGTGCTGAAATGGAATCTTGTTTTCTAAAACAACATGATTCTTCGGCTCTAATAGAATAGTTAGCGACATCAGAAATGGTCAAACAGTGAGAATGGAGAGTTTGCACCATTATATTTATGTCATGATTACGAGCGATTTGAGCCTGAGTCATGACTTCAAGCAGCTTTTCATACATTTAGAGACCTCGCTTCGGTGCTTTCTGTAAAAATTTTCCCCTTCGTTAGTCTAGTAAAGGGTGAGGAGATTTAATTGGCTCGACAAAGAAGGAGAGGATAGATTGGTTCATCATTTTTTTTGTGATTGGACTTGAAAAGATGAAGTTTTATTTTGTAATTTGTGGTGAAATTGTGAGTCCGTCAGATTTTGTGATTGTTGCTTGGACTCACGCATACTTATTTCAAGATTGATGGTTTTCTATTTTGAACTAATGGAACTGAGTATGAATCTTGAAAATATTATGGACAAGGTGGATAAGGAGGCCAAGTTGGTTGAAAATTAGACTCGGGGGAGGTGAATCCCCATTAACTATGTGAAGAGTTGAAATTATTTTAGAAATTATGGTCATAAGATTGGGGGCATGAGTTATATTGATTCGGGTAAGACCAATCTGGCACACTAGGTTGGTTAAAATTATGATATGCTGGGTTGGTAATATCCGAAAAAAAGGTAGGGTGTAATATGGATTACCATTAAAATTGGAAAATTATTGTTATAAGCCATATCACACAGGAGATGTCAAACACAAATAAAGAAAAACAAACAAATACAAACAAATAAAAAGAAAAAAAATCTAACCTAAGTTAAGGTAAACCTTAGGCCTAGACGACTCCTAACTGGTTAGACTGTTCAGAGGAGGTATATTGCTGAATCTGACCACAAGTTAATCGACCAGGTAGGGTCAAGATTGGTAGGAGGTATCTGTGCTTAAAACAACCGGTCTAATTATGCCAAACCACCATCTTTCGGGGTTTCGCCCCTCAATCCCCAACCTTAGACACCGATTTGGCAAGAATCAAATTCAAATTAACTTCCCCCTTAGTCAGTCTCCTATTTGAGTCCAAGATGTCCCTAGGGCCAACGTCTACTCATTTTTAGTTAGGCTTGGGTTAGTGAGTGTAGAGATTGTTTGTGGGCTAAGGGAGGAAAATGACTTTCCCACCTTATATTATTTACAGGACAAGCCCTTAAATCAATTTAGTGCAGTGTACAAGTATATAGAAAAAAATAACACTCAAGCAATATTTCATACAAGAATGAATCTTATACTAAATGCTATGCACACATACCTTGGCTCCAGCACTTTTCAACAATAAATAGAAAATGTAATACAATAGACACGTGCCTAAATGCAAAGTCTAAATCATTTTTAACATTTACAATCAACCTTTTACTGCTGTGTTAGAAAAGTATATACAGTGAGTCAAATAAGGAAATAAATAGCTACAGATATTAAACTTTGCAATTCAGCCAACCTGCAAAAAATACAGGTTAGTAGTTCACTCATATTGCCACAGGAATGTAGCAAATCTGATGGCTTCTAGGCTCTAATTTCGAGAGCAGAGTCCAGGGCCACTTATATGTCCACTGCAGCAAAAATTACTTGTTGTCAAACCTGTACACAAAAAACAAAGAAGAAAGTTAACCAAAAATATAAATCTAAAAAGAGAATAACTTACCGTCCCTCTCCGGCAACGGCGCCAAAATTTTATTGAGGTAAAACCTGCACACAAGAATACAGAATTTCAGAACTTAAGAATAGAATGTTCAAGTATTCAATACTACCGCTATAACAAGTGGTTATGCGGGTCATGATTCACAAGGAGGGACTAGTGATGGAAGCTTTTTTAGCAAGTTCTCTTTTAAGTTATAATCAATGGTTAAAGATCTTCTTTTAGTTCATTAAAAGAAAAGAAAAAATAAGTTACAGTTAAGTTAAGAAGAAAGTTGTAGATTGAGAAGGTGAAAAAAATAGAAAATTGATATTTATAAAGAAATTGAAAAGAGTGATAAAATAGCTGGGAGTTGATGGTGTTGGTGATCTAAACTAAAGAATTAAAAAAAGAAAGAAAAACTAAAAGAAATACTTACCTCCTTTGATTGATGACTTACCTGTAACCCTTGCATGTTTTAACTTACTTCGAAGGCGATCAACGCATAACCCTTAAGATAGAGCTCAGTCCCCATTCACATTACATCATCAAAACGAACAAGAATGAAATGATACGAAATCTTGAGGAGGAGAACATCATCATGAAATATCTATGGCACTCATACAAATATGGCTATATTGATGCTTCTAGGGTCACTTGGACATTCATTAAAACCAAAAGACAAAAAGTAGAAATAGAAGAAGAATATATAAACAAGAAAAGCATAAAGATGTTACCTTTGATTACTTGTAAAAACGATGAAAGAAAGGAGGAGGTTATATCGATGTCACTCTCAACTTAAGTCTCTCTCTTACTTACATAAATCTCATTCTAACCTATGCTTACAAAGAAATAAAAAATTACATAAAAAGAAAATAAAAACCTACACTAAAAAGAATGAAAAACTGGCCTAAAATCTATCTTTGCTTGGTCGTTCCTCTTTGTCTTTGAGATTGCAGGTATTCATAGGAGAAATGCAGAGGTTAGAGGAGTATGAAGATAGGAGAAGCTGGATATTTCTGAATTTGAATTCTCCCCTTATCTCCAAACTTAATTTGATGTGAAAATTCAGTTCTGATCTGCAGCTTGTTGGCGTGTTGATTGCTGAATATAACTTATTAAATGATAGAATTTGAAATAGTGATCAACTTAAGAGTTGTAGCCCTTTTCGTCTAAATCATTAGATTTTAATTTCAGTACCGAAAATTATGATTCAAATACTAAAATGTATCCAGTCAAAATTTGAGTCAAATTTGCTTCATCTCATCCGTTGACCTTCTTTCTATCCATTTATCCCTTTGGATTTAGACTCTGTACTTGATGTTATCCTCGATTGATCTTTAGATTTAACCACTTGATTCACTAAAAACTGAATTTAATCAATTGAATTTGGGATCATCCTCCTTTAACCAAATAGATCTAGTTAAATCTGAATTTAACTGATATTGATTTAATTTTATCCTCATTCTCCCGTGATTATCTTCTGCAAAATAGACATTTACGACAAGAAATTTAGCAGATTTATTATATGATAAATGTTGAAATGTAATAAGAATAATGCAATAAATGTGTGCAATCATATGTTCTTTTCTAGCTCCGATTTTTCTTCAATGGCTTGGTCTAGAAAAGGAGTATAGGAAGCAAAATTGGGAAATGAATATTGTGAAAATTGTGGACAAGGTGGATAAGGACGACAAGTTGGTAGAAAATTAGACCGGGGGAGGTGAATCCCTGAGTTGAAATTATTTTTGAAATTATGGTCATAAGATTGGGGGCATGGGTTATATTGATTCGGATAAGTCCAACCCGGTGTATTTGGTTGGTTCATATTGTAAAAAATCTGGTTGGAATTATCCGAGTCAAATGGGGTATAATATGGATTACCATTAAAGTTGAAAAATTATTGATATAAGTCATATCACACAAGAAATGTCAAACAAAAATGAAGAAAAACAAAAAAATAAGCAAACAAATAAAAAAAATCTAACCTAAGTTAGGGTAGAACTTAAACCTAGACGACTCCTAATTGGTTGACTGTCTACGGGGGGTATATTCTTGAATCTGACCACAAGTTAATCGGCCAGGTAGGGATAACATCAGTGAGAGGTATCCGTGCCTAGGCAACGGGCCTAATAATGCCAAACCACCAACCTTCAGGGTTTCTCCCCTCAATCCCTAACCTTAGACACTGATTTGGTAAGAGTCAAATTCAAATCAACTTCCCTCTTAGGTCAGTCTCCTATATGAGTCCGAGATATCCCTAGGGCCAACGTCTACTCAGTTTTAGTTAGGCTGGTTAGTGAGTGAGGAGATAGTTTGTGGGCTAAGGGAGGGTAATAACTTTCCCACCTTATCTTGCTTATTGGACAAGCCCTTAAGATTGATTGTGTAAAGTGTGCAAGATATAGAAAAGTAACAATCACAAGCAAATATCACCCAAGAATGTTTCCTAAACTATATGCTATGCATACGTACCCTTTGCTCCAGTACTCATCAACAGTAATGTAAAATGTAAAAGAATTAGACACGTGCCTAAATGCAAAGTCTAAACCGTTTTTAGCATTTAACAAACATCATTTTACTGTTGAGATTAGAAAATATGTACAGTGAGATAAATAAGGAAATAAATAGCTACAAAGTTTTGGCTTTGCAATTCAGCCAACCTGCAAAAATACAAGTTAGTAGTTCACTCAGATTGCCACTGGAATGTAGCAAATCTAAGTGCTTCTGGGCTCTGCTTTCTAGAGCAGAGTCCAGGGCCACTTACATGTTCACTGCAGCAAAAATTTTCTTGTTAAACCCGTACACCAAGAACAAAGAAGAAAGTTAACAAAAAATGTAAATCTAAAAAGAGAATAACTTACCATCCCTCCCCGGAAACAGCGCCAAATTTTGATTGAGGTTGGATCTGCACACAAAAATACAGAATTTCATAACTTAGAATAAAGAGTGCAAGTACTCAATATACCGCTATAGCAAGTGGCTATGCGGGTCGTGATCTACAAGGAGGGACTAGCGATGGAAGCTTTTTTTAATAAGTTCTCGTTTAAGTTACATTCAATGGTTAAAAATCTTCTTTTAGTTCTTTAAAAGAAAAGAAAAAATAAGCTTAAGTCAAGTTAGGAAGAAAGTGGTAGATTGAGAAGGTGGAGAAAATAGAAAATGGATATATACAAAGAAATTGAAAAGAGTGATAAAAGAGTTAGGTGTTGATAGTCTTGGTGATCTAAACAAAAGAATTAAAAGAAAGAAAACTAAAACCTAAAAAACTTACTTACCTCTTCGGCGCCTACTTACCTTTGACCCGTATCGGCGATGTACCTTCATTTGAAGGCGAGCGAAGTATGACAAATAGGATCTTCCACATTCCCGATTTACACTATAAAATGAAAGGGCAAGCTACACTACCATAGAAATGGATATCCATCACCATAAGCCATCAAAGGCACTTACAAGGGCAAGACAATTTCGAGGCTATCGGAGTCATTTGGATTCACAAACAAAGAAGAAGGAAGCAAATAAAAACAAGAATAGAAAAGAAAAGAAAACCTCGATTCGATTCAAATAACAATGAAAGAAAAGATTACTTACACCAGTATCACCTTCAGTACAAGCTTGTTCATATCCTCCATGAAAATCTCCTCTCCTCTTAGTTACATAAAAAAAATAAAAATTACATTAAAAAAACTAAAAACCTAGGTTACAAACTATAGAATAGCCTAACTTCTACTCTCTGCTTGATCGTCCCTCTGTCTCTGATGTGTGGGATATTTATAGGATAGAAATAGATAAGGAAATGAGTCTAAAGATAAGGGGGGCTGACTATTTCTGAATTTGAATCCTCCCCTTATCTCCAAACTTGATTTGATATAGATATTCAATTCTGATCTATAGCTTGTTGGCGTATTGATTACTAAATCTATCTTATCAAATGACAGAATTAGAAACATTAATCAACGTAAGAGTTGTAGACCTTTAAAACTTCTTTCTGAATCATCTTGAATCATTAAATTGGAGTTTCGTAGCAAAAGCTATGATTCAAATACTAAAATGTATCTGGTCAGAATCCAAGTCAAAATTGCTTCATCTCATCTGTTGATCTTCTCTCTATCCATTTATCTCTTTGGATTTGGACTCTGTATTTGACGTTATCCTCGGTTGATCTTTAGCTTTAACCACTTGAATCACCAAAAACTAAATTTAACCAACTGAATTTGGGATCATCCTCCTCTAACCAAATAGATCTAGTTAAATCTGAATTTAACTGATATTTATTTGATTTTATCCTCTTTCTCCCCATAATTATTTTCTGTAAAATAAACATTTAAGATAAGAAATTTAGCAGATTTATTACATGATAAATGTGAAAATATAATAAAGAATAATGCAATAAATGTGTGCAATCTAAACGCCATTTATCTCCCTTAATGAACAAAAGTAATACTACATGGGGAGTGACTCGAATGTACGAAGTGATGCTTCCAACACATGCTATATGGTTCAAGGGGATGACCCCCTTGAGGTAAACTCTAACTTTGTGCTTGATGATGTTGATATGCCATATGATGAACTTGATATGTTTTATCAATAACTGCATAAAAAATATGATTTGTTAAAAATGAAAAATAAAAGTTTGAAAGATGAAAATAATTTTGTTTTAAAAGAAAATGATTCTCTCCAAAATAAATTTGATATTATTTCTAAAGAAAATAAACTTTTGAAAAAGGAGAATGTTTTCTTATCTTCAAAATTAAATGACTTTTGTGAAGGAAACAATTCTTTGAAAAAGAAATTATTTTATAACAAAAGGAAAATTTTCTAAAAGAAAAAGATTGTTGATTCTTATGCTCATGTCTCTTCTTCAAAAATTAATAATGATATTTATATTGTGAAGAAAAATTGATTGTTTGGGCTCCACTTTGAGCCAATGTGCATTTAATCATAATAAGTTGGAATCCATGTTTCACAAGAAACAAATTCCACATACTCATGCATATACCCCATGGTATACACATGCACATCATGGTCACCCTACTCACATGTATGTTAGAGCGTACAAATGTACACGTTGTGGCCGCTAAGGCCATCTTGTAAAATTTTATTTTGATAGACTAAATTCTTTAAATTTTGTAAATAACAATGTTGAGTTCTCAATATTTCTAACCCTCATGGACCCAAAAAGATATACACCTCTTGTGCTTGATGTAGGTGTGGGCTCTCACAACATGTGAGAGGTTTGGTGCCTTGGTGGTGGATGCATTGGAGCCTGAAGAATACACCCATTTGATGCATCACTATCAAGGAAGCATAGTGGGGGACCACCTCATATTTTGGAGAAATGAATTGGCTACATTGGTTTTGGTAACCATTTCTTCCTCCTTTTTTAAAATGCTTTTAAAGTTTATATGCTAGTGTAGTAACCTAGACTCGATCATATATTATTTTGTACTTAATGTTGAGTTAATTGGTTATTAGCTAGGCATGTATTTTTGAAAAAAATTTCAATAAATTAACATGCCTATATCATGTTCATATGCATATTCTATTAAAACTTGTGTTATGCATGTACAATTTTTTAGTTACATGCTATACATGATCTATTTCTATTATGTACTCATTTGTTATTTGATTGTACATTGTATGTCCTAATTTTGATGATTCTTCCATAAGTATATGATATATCAAGTTTTTGAGAAAAAAATTTCAATTGAGTTTTTGTTTTGAGCTTTATTGTTTATTTTCAAGAATGTGCTATTTACATAATTCTTGTGTACTCACATCTCTTATGTTTACTCATGTATTTATTTTCATGAGCATTTATGAGCTTTATAAATCTTAAGTGTCAATTTTGTGTAATACACATATTTCATGAGATATATATGATTTGGTTTCATATTTGAAGGATCTTTAACTAGTTTTTAAAAACTACTTTTAACTAGTTATTTATTCTTCACTTGATAGTATTTTCAATTTATCAAATCCTATTTTTGAAAACTTCTACCTTTGAAGGGAGGATGGTTGGGCGTCCATGCCCTGTATGCCTTAATAATTATCTTTTATTATGTGCATGATAAGGATGGATTGTTATGAGTTATCCACATAATTTTTATGATCTATTCATTTTGTATACTCATACTAGATTACTATATATGTATGATTCAAATCTCAAGTGATAGTTTCATGCATACATATATATGACTTTGATTGTGCTTGTTTTACATGTCCATACATTTTAAAACACAAATCATGTTTATGCTAATCTTGATTTTAGCCTAAATATTAATTAGTATCTTTACAAGCTTATGCATTGATTTCAGTTGGTATTTATTTGGTATCAAAATGTGCTCATGCTTCACCTTCTATTGGTATCAAAATCCACTATTGATATCTTAAAAAAAAATTGTTTCTCTACAAGTGATACCAACATTTATTTTTGTTAACTACTATTTGATTTCATTGGTGTCATAATTCATTTTGTTAACTTCAAAAATTTAAAAAATTTGTTTTAAGTATTATTAAAATTTTCTTTCAAAATTTGTTGATATGAATTGCTTTTATGCAAGGGAAGCTTAACATCTCCTCTATATATAAATTCATGTTGAGTGTATTTTACATATTGAGGAGCTTGACATCTCTTCTTTGTGTGGTACACGCGTGTACGGGGAGCTTAACATCTCCGTCTATACATTGTATATTATGCTTATGTGGGTTAGGGCCTAGTCATCCATTCTCCATGTAATGCATGTATGCAGGTGGAGCTAACTTAACGTCTCTCCTCTTTATGAATGTATACAGCATATATTATTGTTTGATTGTCTTCACCCCTTTGTTGATGAATTGATAAAAAAGGGGAGAAGAATTTAGTGAGTTTATATATGCATGCCTAATATTGGTATTTATGTATATATATCTTGTTTAATTTATGTACTTTTATTGAATATCTTTATATTTATTGCTATGCTGAGTTAAGGGAGAGTTTCTATGAAGCTTATCTTTAATCCATGCATATATAACTCCATGAGTTTTGTCATCATCAAAAAGGGGGAGAATGTTGGCCCAAAGGCCCATCACTCTAGTTTTGATGATGATTAACTCATGTAATTATAATACTAATGATCTTGTGCTTATTTAGTTTTAGATATTTGATCAAGATCTTAGTCAGTGTTTAGCTTCAATGAAAGATTTGAAGTCAAGTTTTGAAGCTAGCAGATGTTGATTCAAGAGCTCGTGCTTCTATATTGCATCAAGTACTCAAAGAGAAGTCTAACTCATGGGTCAAGTTTGGACCAAAGTCAAGATGGAGAAGTTTTTCAAGAGAAGAATTTTAAGACTTGTGTCATGTTTGTAAATATTAGATTTTGTTTTAAATTAAATGTAAAAGTATAGATTAGTTGTGGAATGCTCAAGCTTATACACACACACAAAAGTTTGGTTTTCAAAAATATGATTTTTTATTTTATGCTTTAAATTCTATGCCTCAAAAATAGTTCACATGTTTGTAACATGTGTTGATTTTTTATCACAGATATTTGTACTTCAAAGTATTTAATGAACTTATTTTTGTGAATTTTAAGGATATTTTATGGAATTTAAGATGTATTTTAAAAAATTATTAAAACTGTTTTTGGGCTGCTTGCGATCAACTGACAGGTCGACCGAAGGCTGAGCCGGTCGACCGATGTGCACAAGACATGCACAAGCCTATGTGACTTGAGCTCGGCCAACCGACCGGTCGACCGACTGAGTTTGCAGAGCTCTCAGGTTTTCTCGGTCGACCGGGCGGCCGACCGCTCTGCTGATCTGCTTGACACCCTTGTATATTTTTAGTCATAACTTTTTATTCTTATATTAAATCAACATGTTTTAAATTGAATTTTAAAGATACTTTTAGAACTACATTTCTTATTAAATAATCATTTTTTTATTTAAAATTTAAAGATGTCAAATATTGGGTTGAAATCTGTTCTTGTTCTAAAAACAGTTTACAGTTTTTAGTTTGACACCTTTTAGTATTTTGCTGATAACTGTCTTCTCCGAAATGATATTGATTTGATTTAAGTTGCATTAGAAATAAGACTTCAAGATATAGAAATACTTCCTATATACTTGTTTCCAAATTCTGAGTTTAGGCCTCAAAACTGTGCTAAATATTGACCTATCGCACCGACTGGGTCTGAGGTCGATCGACCGCCCGGTCAACACTGGTCAGAAATTTGACCGTTGGCCGGTCGACCAGGTAGTCGACCAATAGGCCATTCTGGCCAGTTTTTGAACATAACGGCTAGTTTTTCTTGGAATATAATTATGGGTTTTTGGGTAAGTTTTACACAAGATTTTGAGAAGTATTTTGGAGCTAGTTTTTCTTATCTTTCACAGAAGTTTTTCAACAAGTTTTTGGGCTAAACTTTCATATCAAAAAGAGAGTTTTTCAAGAGTATTTTTCTTAACTTTTGAAAAGAGATTTCTTGAGTTTTCTACCACAACATCTATTTAGTTTTTCTCACACAAGCTTGAGCTTTCCATTTTTATATTCAACCTCTAGGATCTTTGTTGTGAGAGAGTTTATTTTTTGATCAATAGAAGTGATCACAAGTGTTCCAACTTTGTATTTGAAGGAGTTGTAGAGGTTGTAGCCTCGGGGAGTTTGTGGATTCGCGTGTGTTGTTCTGCGGGAACAAGTAAGGGACTTGCGGGTCCAACAGTTCTTGAGGAAGCTTGTTGTAGGTGTTGCGGCACCGAGTGATCTTGCGGGATCGTTATAATGAAAATTCTTCATAGTGGTGAAGGCGGTGACGTAGAGCAAGTGTGCTCGAATCTCGAAACAATTCTTCCATATTTGCGATTACTCATCTCTCTGTCTCACTTGTCTTTATATCTTGTATGTGCTTATTGTTTATATATTTTACTTGCTTGATATTCCTTGAGCTTAATTGATATATGCTTGGATTGTTTGCTTACACTTCTATTCAATCAAGAGAGCCATAGTGGCACCTTAACTCTTAATTTAAAGAAATCTTGAGAAGATAGTTCAGAGCCCTTCACTGGGAATTCGGCTACACTCTTTGGTTATACGTTGTGTGTTAACTTATTATTTTTAGTTTGCATAAATAATTTTTAATTCTGCATTAGTTTTGCATTTGATTAGCTTGTTACCTATTCATCCCCCTCTAAGTGACGTATGATTGGTATCAGAGCTTGGTGATCAGGGAAAAACCGTGCACGAAAAGTGTATATTTTGAAATCAAGATTTAAAGTGTGTGTGCATTGGCTTCCTCGATACTTCCGTTATAGCATAGAGGCTAAAACGAGTCGAATCCATAAGGACGGGAGGCGATAGAAGCTTACACGGTATGTTCACGTGTATGATAATGATCTTCAATGTTTGAAAGAATGAAAAGAAAAGAAAACAAAGAATGAAAAGAGAAGAAAATGGTAAACCGAAGAAGTGGGAAACATAGAAAAAATGGTTCTTTGTGATTTTTGGTGATATATCTAAAACAAAGTAAAAAAGAAAGAAAACTCATGGCTACTAACTACTAGGTTCCACTAACCATGCTAATCTCTTAGTGATAGTTGCCTCACATGTATCCTTGGCAATCACTAGTCCTTGGTTCAAGAGCATTTCAAAGTATGACCCATGCGATAACTTTCACATCCAAACTCAACATAACAAGTGCAAGTTACACTTAAACCATCAAAACTAGACAAGAGTAAGCATGGAGTAAAATAATGTTAGCTTGTTAGAGAGTTAGCATGTTAGAGTGTTAGATCCATCATCATGAGCCATCAATGGCTCTTGCAAGAGCAAGGCCCAGTAAAGGCTATTAGATTCATATGAATTATCATATAAGAAGTTAGCAAGTTAGTGGTTAGTAATTAGTTGCCATGAGAGAAATTAGCTAAACATGTAAAAAGAGTTAGAGAGAAGAAAATAAAGAGAGGTAAATAGAGAATCTTTCATAGCTTGTCACCTTCTATTACAAGTATTCTTGCTTTCCAATCATGTACCACTCTCTCCTATTACAAGATCTAAAAGAAATGAAAAATAGAAAGAGGAAGAAGGAGAACAACTAACATAAACTACCCTAAACTATAACATGAAGAATATCTCCAACTAAAGAACCCTAAGGGGGTATATATAGGCACGAGGGGAAAGGGGGTCAGGGGAACAACCCCTGGCCCAAAGTACAGGCACGCCGCGCCCGTACGGCCGCAGAAACGCGGCTATGGCCACATTTTCGCCACTATAGAGTGGCCGCGCATGGCGCCGCCTGCTGCGCAGTCCAATCTTGTCCCCCTGTCAGCTATAGGTCCCGGTTTTTTATTTTAGGCCCCTGGTTTTGACGAATCAGCTCTCCAAAGTTAATAGCTATATTTTAGGCCTTTAATCACCCATTAAATGGTGATTTAGGATCTTCTTCTTCATTGCACACTATGAACCTATAAACATGCAAGAGAGGTGTAATTAGCAGAATTTAATATTAAATAAATGTGAAGATGTGGTATGAATATGCAATTATAGAGACTAATCACCCCCCACACTTATCTTTTGCTCGTCCCGAGCAAAATAAAAAAACTAAAGGAATTATTACACCACTTTCGCAGGTGACGCGATTGCATTGAGCACAAGCCGTTAAACCTCTAGGTTTTTCCTAAAAGAGGAGTTTTGTCTCCTGAGGGTTTTCAGCGGATTACACCTACAAAAGTCCATAAAGAAAGAAATCAAATGTTAGTATTTTGAAAACGCATTTTTGAAATAGAAAAATGTGTTGAAGTATTTTTGTGAAAATATAAGTGATCCAAGTTCAGAGGTTAACCAGGAATTGTTCTTCCTTAAACTAAGTCAAAATACAAAATTTTGTTATAAATTAAATGTAAGAATTTAAAATTGAATTGATTCTTTGATCTTTCATAAAACTCTTAGAAAAATATGCACTTTGTGAACAGTGAAGGTTTTTAGGATATCGACTCAAACTTTTATGCCATTGATTTTTGTATATTTATTATTTTTTCTCTTTTTTTTCTTCACTTAATTTTATTAGGCTTTCTTATTTACCCAGGTAGTGGGCCTTTAGCCGGTGGCTCCCAAACCAGATGATCTTAGGGCACCAGATGAGAAAACATCCCTCGAACTTAAGGACTCGAGTAAACAAGTCCACAAAACTAAAGGGGATTATTTTTATTTTTGTCCACCATTTTAGGTATGAATAATCATGCTTCCTGAGGCATAATTATCCAACTTTAATAAGTGATTTTTATTATCATTATATATATTTATTTTAATATATTTGTTATGGCATTTTCAGTCTTTGTTTCAATTCCAAAAATTGTGTAAGTGTAAAGTGCATAATCTAAGGCAAAAAATTCAAGATCAAATTATCTTTCCAATCTTACTTTCTTATCCTAAAATTTAAACAAGATCTATTATTTTGACTCAGTTTAAAATTTCATAATTTTAGGTCTTCCTAATTCCTAAGATAATCTTAATTTTCTTAATAAATAAAAACTATTTATCTTGTTTCAAAAAGTTTTGTAAAATGAAAAGAATATAGTTTTTATACAAAAGAAAATTTTTAGGAAAAAGTGTAAAAGAAAGAAAATGTAAAATTAACTAAGTTAGTAAACCCTCCCCCCACACTTATCTCATGCATTGTCCTCAATGCATCATGAATGTGCATATACATGAAACAAATGGAGAGGGAAGAAAATTACCTCATAGTAGTGGCTCTGGTGGTGGTCTGACTGGGCCAAGCGTTACTACCCAATCAAGATAACGTGGTGGCTCATGGAATCCACCTTTATTGACCTCTTTTTTATTAACATATTTACAATCCCAATTTTAATAGGATCATGCAAGATCTTATCATGAAAATTATTCACTTTACATGACCAATCTTGGAATATCATCACTGAGTCATTTTGGTCAATACCTTGGTCCAACAATAGAATATGGTTTTGTGGAATGGATGATTTAGGTGTTGAAATGAAAAGTGCAGGAACCAATACTAACTTGGGAAATCAACTTTGTGTTCGAATGTAATATCCCTAATTAGTAATATTGTATTTTTATTTTCTAAAGTATTTAATTTAATTTACTGATTATTCTTATTATTATTTAACTTGATTCATAATTATTACTATTAAATATACAAATTTATTTTTAATGATAGTAAATGACACTTTGGCCTTATATACTATGGCCATTACTCTTATTTTTAACTTATATTATTAGTGGTAGTTATTACTATTATTATTCTTCCATTATTATTATGATTGTTATTATTATTAGTGATGCTAGTATTTTATTTATTATTATTAGTGTTACCGTTATTATTATAAAAATTGTTATTGTTGTTATTATTTATTATTAAGATTGTGTAATGTTATTGAAATTATTATTACTATTATGCGTAATTGTAATTGTTTTAATATTAGTACTATTTGTTGGCCCAAGGTTACAATCAACCCATGTTTAGTGTATTTTGATGATTACAAAACATATTAGTTATTTGTACTAATATAAATTGTTGTTTAAGTGTGTTTCAGGTTTATATATTTAAGAGATGAATTCTTCCCTAAAGGAAGGTACATTGGACACAAGACAAGTCAATTTGGGCTCAAAGTGCAATATTGAAGATCAAGTGAAGATTGCCCTTGTTGAAGTCTTGAAGACCTAGAAGTTTGTAAGTGTAGTTTTGTTAAAGATAGAATATGTGAAATTTGGCTCTAGGATTTGCACACACACTTGTTTTTGTATGTTTCCTTTGTTTTTGAAAATGTTTATTTCTAAGTTTATGCCTTAGTTTATACATACATGGACTCAAAGCTTTATATCTTCAAAAACTTGTTTAAAACATGATATAAACTATTTTTTCTTGCATAACACTTAGCTTCAGATTTTTAAAGAATTTTTACAAAATTTTCTATCTCAAAAACTGCCCAAAAAAAAAAATCTTGTTTCAGGCAGACCGGTCGACCGGCAGTCGACCGGCTGCTGTGTCCGGACATGCACAGGTTATGCATGTCTGTCGGTCGACCGGACCAACTGACCGGTCGACCGAAAAGAGACGTTTGCTCTCTGTATCTTTTCGGTCGACCGGGTCGGTCGACCGATAGAAGGAAACTGTGTTTCCTTTGTTGGATCGGTCGACCGGCAGTCGACCGAAGCTCCAACGGATCTTTTGCCAGCAGGGTCCCGGTCGACCGGCAGTCGACCGGTAGGCCTGCAACAAGCCTAACGGCTCTTTCTTCTTTTGGAATTTCTGAAAAACTGTTTTTGGTTTTCTCTTTAACAGAGTTTTTAGGAGTTGTTGGGACTCTTTTTCTGATCAAATTAGCTGGAAAAATCAGAGTTTTAACCTATTCTCTCCCTATAAATAGTGGGGAATAGGCCTTAGTTATTTACACCAAGAAAAATACAAGTTTTCATAGTTTTCAAGAGAAAGAGAAAAATAGTTTAAAGCCTTCATTTTTCATTCTTTCAAAATTGGTTTTTCAGTTGTTGTTTGATCTCTAATATCACTCTACAACTGAAGCTTTTCTCACCACACTTCATAGAGCCAAAAATTTCATATTCTTTCTATAGGTGAAGTTGTAAAAGAGTGAGAGTGTTTGTAAAAGAGTGTTGTGGTCTAGTTAAAGATCACTATTTGTAATTCTTGTTCTTGTGGAGACAAGCTCCTCGGTGGAGTTTCTTTGTAAGGTGAAGCTACGGGCTTGAGGTCTTTGAAGGCCTAACTTGTACGGGATCCTAAGGGGATAGTGGAAACCCTTCACGGAGGTGAAGGCGGGGACTAGAGCAACGGGCTCGAACCTCGAAACAAATCATCTTGTTTGCGATTGCCTTGGCGTTCTTCTTGCTTACTTTCTTGCTTTATATCATTTCCAATTTATTGCTTGAGAACTAACCTTTATTTGTGCAATCCTTATTTGTTTACTTTACTTGTTATTTTACTTGTGGAATCTTGTTGATATACTTGTTGTGTTACATTGTGAGCTTTTCATTTTCATCATCATACTTGGAATTGATCAATCACACCTCAATACAACACGGTTGCATTGCGCACCTCTAACCCATTTAAGGGGAATTGGGAGGAAGGAGTTCAGAACCTCGCAAGGGTATTCGGCTCTTAGTCGTGTTTTTGAGAGATTGTTGCATCACTCATTTCATAAGTTTAAAAAGATCATTAGATTAGCAATTACACCTATTCACCCCCCCTCTAGGTGTATTTCAATTGGTATCAGAGCTTGGACTCTAGGATTTGGCTTAACAACCTTAGAGAGATCCTCATATTGCTAATCATTTCATTCATTTCCACATAGTAAACATGGCCGATGGTATTAAGACACCCCCTAAGTTTGATGGACTTAACTTTCCCATATGGAAGGTTAAGATGACTGTTTTCTTGCAATCTCTAGGTAGCCGAGTTGCAAAGGCCGTGACTAAACAATTTAGTACCCCCGATGGTGATGAATCTACTTGGTCCGAAATTGAGACCAAGGAGTTTGATGCCAATGCTAGGGCTCATTATGCACTCCTACAAGCCCTCAATGATGATGACATAGCTAGAGTCATCCATTGCAAATCCGCCTATGAGATTTGGACCCATTTGCTAGTAACACATGAGGGGACTTCACAAGTGAAGAGGGCTAAGATAGACCTTCTTCGGTCCCAATATGAAAATTTTAGCATGCAAGAACATGAAACCATAGATGATATGGTTACTAAATTTACTAAGATTACTAATGGGCTTTCTTCTCTAGGTGAAGAGATCAACAACGACCAAAGGGTGAGAAAGATCATCCGGGCTCTTCCTCCATCATGGGAAGTGAAAGCTACAACATTGAAGGAACTCAATGATAAAGATGAGATTGAGCTCATCGGACTCATTGGGAATTTAAAAACCCATGAGATGGAGAGGAAGGCAAGGGAGGACATGGCACCCTCCAAAAGGAAGACCATTGCCTTCAAAAGTCATGCTACCTACTCCGACGAAGATGACGAAGAAGAAGATGACGAGGAGCTCTCACTTCTAGTCAAAAATGTCCGGAGGATGTACAACAAGGCAAAGTTCCAAGGAAGGAGGAGATGGCAAGGAGGCAAGGAAGAAAGGAAGATCATTTGCTTTAATTGCCAAAAGCCGGGACACATTGTAGCGGAGTGTCCGGACCAAGTGAAGCCATCTTCATCCAAGAAGCCATACAAGAAGAAGGCTATGAAAGCAACATGGGATGACGAAAGTGAATCCGAGGAGGAGATCGACACCGCCAACATGTGCTTCATGGCAAATGAGAGCACAAGCAAGGTAACCCCCTCAACTCTTCTTGATGATGATTTATCCATGGATGAGCTAGGAGAAGCATTTGTAGAACTTTCTCAAAATTATGACTTCATGAAGAAAAAGTACTTGAAAATGAAAAAGGATAATGAATCTTTGAATATTCAAGTGTTAAATCTTTCTAAAGAAAATAATGACTTGCATTCTTCTTTAGTTTCCACTAAAAATGATTTTGAAAAATATAAGATTGCTTGTAAAGGAAAGACCCCATTTGTAGATTCTAATGAAATTGCCATGCTTAAGGAAAGAATAGACTCATTAGATGTTGTTTTGAAAAAGTGTAGTGAGTTTGATAAGAAGAAGATGGAGAATATGTTTCCTAAGAAACAAGCTCCTAAGAAAAATATTCATCATGCTCATGCTCATGCTCATGTACATGCTACACAACCTATGCATCATGGTAAACCCCCAAAGCATGCTCACACTTCACATACACACCATGCATTCATGTATAGAAAAGTGTACTCATGTTCACATTGTGGACGGAAAGGACACTTAGCTAATTTTTGTTATGATAGACTAAGTGCATCACATCATAATGTTTGGGTTCGTAACACTAACTTTCAAGGACCCAAGAAAGTTTGGGTACCAAAGTCAACTATTGTTTTAAATGATGTAGGTACTTTCCAAAGCTCAAAGACGTAGAGGTTTATGGTATCTTGATAGCGGTTGCTCAAGACACATGACTTGGGACATCAACAACTTTGCAACCCTATCAAGATATCATGAAGGTGGCACCGTCACCTTCGGAGATGACGCCAAGGGTAAAATCATCGGTATTGGTAATGTAAAACTTGGCACCTCTCCTTTAATTGAAAATGTGGTTTTAGTTGATGGCCTCAAGCATAATCTCTTGAGTGTTAGTCAACTTTGTGATAAAGGTTTTGATGTAGTTTTTGACAATGTTGCTTGTAAAGTAATTAATAGAACTTCCAATGTTTGTGTATTTTCCGGTTTTCGTGAAAGCAATGTTTATATGATTGATATGCTAAATATGTCTTGTAATATAACATGTTTAAAAGCCCTCGATGACGACTCTTGGTTATGGCATAGGAGATTAGGCCACGTTTCATTTGACCATATTTCTAGGCTTAACTCTAAGGAAATGGTGAAGGGTATTCCTTCATTGAACTTTGAAAAGGACCGAGTTTGTGACGCATGTCAATTTGGGAAACAAACTAAGTCCTCATTCAAATCAATTAAGGATATCATGTCATCACGTCCATTGGAGCTAATCCACATGGATTTATTTGGCCCAACACAAACCAAAAGTTTAAGTGGGAGTAGATTTGCGTATGTTTTAGTAGATGATTTTTCGCGTTTTACTTGGGTTTATTTTCTTGAACATAAAAGTCAAACCTTTTCACATTTTCAAGCCTTTAAGAAAAGAGTTGAAAAGGAAAATGACTCCTCAATAATTAAAATAAGAAGTGATAGAGGAGGTGAGTTCATTAACCTTCCCTTTACCACTTTTTGTGAGGAACATGGAATAAAACATGAACTTTCTTGTCCTAGAACTCCACAACAAAATGGAGTAGTTGAGCGGAAAAATCGTACTTTACAAGAGATGGCTAGGACAATGTTAAATGAATATGGTCTACCACATTATTTGTGGGCCGAGGCCGTTCATACTTCATGTTACATTGCAAATCGTGTTTTCCTATGTAAAAATACTACTAAGACTTCTTATGAGATGTATTTTTCTAGAAAACCCAATGTTTCTTATTTCAAAGTGTTTGGTTGCAAATGTTTTGTTTTAAATACAAATATTAATTTGGGAAAATTTGATGCTAGATCATATGAGGCTATTTTTGTAGGTTACTCAAATACTAGTAAGGCTTATAGAGTCTTCAATAGGTCAACTTTGACTATTGAGGAATCTATTCATGTTAAATTTGAGGAATCTAACAAGTTTGTTAAGAATTGTGTAGAAATTGATGCTTTAGATGAAGGCTTGGAGAAAGTGACCTTGGAGGATGCTTCTACCATGGGAGACAAGCCAAAGGATGGTGATGGAAGTGAAGCCAAAGTGGAAGAGGCTCAAGGAAATGAACATCGAGCAAATGAAGAGGAGCCCTCTCAACCACTACCAAAGGATTGGAGATTCAATCCTCATCATCCCAAGGACCTCGTCATAGGTGAAGTATCAAAAGGGGTAACCACTCGCTCTAAGATTCAAGATTTTTGTGGTAATTTTGCTTTTATTTCACACATAGAACCTAAAAATGTCCTCGAGGCCGAGGCCGATTCATATTGGTTGCTTGCTATGCAAGAGGAGCTCAATCAATTTGAGCGCAACCAAGTTTGGCACCTTGTTCCTAGGCCCCAAGATAGACCAACTATTGGCACTAAATGGATCTTTAAGAACAAGTTGGATGAATCGGGTAATGTAGTTAGAAACAAGGCTAGGTTAGTTGCCCAAGGTTACACTCAAATCGAGGGAATCGATTTTGAAGAAACCTTTGCACCCGTAGCACGGCTCGAAGCCATACGGATGACCTTAGCATATGCCTCATTTAAAGATTTTAAGTTATTTCAAATGGATGTAAAGAGTGCTTTTCTTAATGGTTATATTGATGAGGAGGTGTATGTTGAACAACCCCCCGGGTTTGTTGATCCTACACACCCTAACTATGTTTATAAATTAGATAAAGCACTATATGGTTTAAAACAAGCCCCTAGGGCTTGGTATGAAAGATTGTCTTCATTTTTGATTTCAAATGATTTTAAGAAAGGAAAAGTTGATAAAACATTATTTACCAAACATATAGATCTAGATATCCTCATAGTTCAAATTTATGTTGATGACATTATTTTTGGATCTACTAATGTTTCACTTTGCAAGAATTTTGAGTCATGCATGAAAAAGGAATTCGAGATGTCTATGATGGGAGAGCTCAACTTCTTCCTTGGACTTCAAATCAAGCAACGTAGTGATGGGACATTCATCAACCAAGCCAAGTACACCAAAGAACTCATCAAGAGGTTCGGGCTTGAAGGATCCAAAGTAGCAAAGACTCCCATGGCAACCACTACAAAACTTGACAAGGACGAACAAGGTAAGGAAGTAGACATCAAATTATTTCGTAGCATGATTGGTAGTTTACTCTATCTTACGGCTAGTAGGCCGGATATAATGTTTTCCGTATGTTTATGTGCACGTTTTCAATCATGTCCTAAGGAATCACACTTAATAGCGGTAAAACGCATAATTAGGTATCTTAAGGGCACAATTGATTTAGGTTTGTGGTATCCGAAAACTAACCAATTTACCATGACTAGTTATTCGGATGCCGACTATGCCGGTTGTAGGGTAGATAGGAAGAGCACAAGTGGCACTTGCCAATTCTTGGGCAATTGTCTTGTGTCTTGGTCTTCCAAGAAGCAAAATAGTGTAGCCCTTTCAACCGCCGAGGCGGAGTATGTAGCAGCCGGAGCTTGTTGTGCACAAGTACTCTGGATGAAACATACTCTTCTCGATTTTGATTTACATTTTGATCATGTTAAGATTTATTGTGATAATACTAGTGCTATTCACATGACCAAAAATGCTAATCAACATAGTAAAACCAAACATATAGACATTAGATATCATTTTCTTAGAGATCACTTTGAAAAAGGTGACATAGATATTGATTTTGTTTCCACAGATTTTCAACTTGCAGATATTTTCACAAAACCTTTAGATTATGCAAGATTTTCATTTATTTGTGGTGAATTGAATGTATGTAAGATTGATACTTAAAATATCTTAGTTTGTTTTGTTTTGGTTTCTAATATGTTTGTTTTGTTTTGTCTTAATTTTTTTTTAACCCTTTTTGATGTATGACAAAAAGGGGGAGAAATATAAATATATATAAGTTTTGAAAAATATATGGAGGAAAAATATATGGTTTGTTTTAAATTTTGTTATTCCTTATGATAGTTTATTTTTTTGGTGATGATATTTTTCAATGCTTTATGTATGCTTACATAGTTGTTCATATTCATGTTAAATACATAGCATTGTTTAAGGGGGAGCTTTCCAAGCTCTTTCCTCTTTTATTTGTTTAATAACTCATATGTTTTGTCATCATCAAAAAGGGGGAGATTGTTGGCCCAAGGTTACAATCAACCCATGTTTAGTGTATTTTGATGATTACAAAACATATTAGTTATTTGTACTAATATAAATTGTTGTTTAAGTGTGTTTCAGGTTTATATATTTAAGAGATGAATTCTTCCCTAAAGGAAGGTACATTGGACACAAGACAAGTCAATTTGGGCTCAAAGTGCAATATTGAAGATCAAGTGAAGATTGTCCTTGTTGAAGTCTTGAAGACCTAGAAGTTTGTAAGTGTAGTTTTGTTAAAGATAGAATATGTGAAATTTGGCTCTAGGATTTGCACACACACTTGTTTTGTATGTTTCCTTTGTTTTTGAAAATGTTTATTTCTAAGTTTATGCCTTAGTTTATACATACATGGACTCAAAGCTTTATATCTTCAAAAACTTGTTTAAAACATGATATAAACTATTTTTTCTTGCATAACACTTAGCTTCAGATTTTTAAAGAATTTTTACAAAATTTTCTATCTCAAAAAACTGCCCAAAAAAAAAAAATCTTGTTTCAGGCAGACCGGTCGACCGGCAGTCGACCGGCTGCTGTGTCCGGACATGCACAGGTTGTGCATGTCTGTCGGTCGACCGGACCAACTGACCGGTCGACCGAAAAGAGACGTTTGCTCTCTGTATCTTTTCGGTCGACCGGGTCGGTCGACCGATAGAAGGAAACTGTGTTTCCTTTGTTGGATCGGTCGACCGGCAGTCGACCGAAGCTCCAACGGATCTTTTGCCAGCAGGGTCCCGGTCGACCGGCAGTCGACCGGTAGGCCTGCAACAAGCCTAACGGCTCTTTCTTCTTTGGAATTTCTGAAAAACTGTTTTGATTTTCTCTTTAACAGAGTTTTTAGGAGTTGTTGGGACTCTTTTTCTGATCAAATTAGCTGGAAAAATCAGAGTTTTAACCTATTCTCTCCCTATAAATAGTGGGGAATAGGCCTTAGTTATTTACACCAAGAAAAATACAAGTTTTCATAGTTTTCAAGAGAAAGAGAAAAATAGTTTAAAGCCTTCATTTCCATTCTTTCAAAATTGGTTTTTCAGTTGTTGTTTGATCTCTAATATCACTCTACAACTGAAGCTTTTCTCACCACACTTCATAGAGCCAAAAATTTCATATTCTTTCTATAGGTGAAGTTGTAAAAGAGTGAGAGTGTTTGTAAAAGAGTGTTGTGGTCTAGTTAAAGATCACTATTTGTAATTCTTGTTCTTGTGGAGACAAGCTCCTCGGTGGAGTTTCTTTGTAAGGTGAAGCTACGGGCTTGAGGTCTTTGAAGGCCTAACTTGTACGGGATCCTAAGGGGATAGTGGAAACCCTTCACGGAGGTGAAGGCGGGGACTAGAGCAACGGGCTCGAACCTCGAAACAAATCATCTTGTTTGTGATTGCCTTGGCGTTCTTCTTGCTTACTTTCTTGCTTTATATCATTTCCAATTTATTGCTTGAGAACTAACCTTTATTTGTGCAATCCTTATTTGTTTACTTTACTTGTTATTTTACTTGTGGAATCTTGTTGATATACTTGTTGTGTTACATTGTGAGCTTTTCATTTTCATCATCATACTTGGAATTGATCAATCACACCTCAATACAACACGGTTGCATTGCGCACCTCTAACCCATTTAAGGGGAATTGGGAGGAAGGAGTTCAGAACCTCGCAAGGGGTATTCGGCTCTTAGTCGTGTTTTTGAGAGATTGTTGCATCACTCATTTCATAAGTTTAAAAAGATCATTAGATTAGCAATTACACCTATTCACCCCCCTCTAGGTGTATTTCACTATTATTAATATTGTAGTGTATTCATTGCATTTCTTTCCATCCCAATTCCTATTCCTAAATCCTATACTCATTAGAGCCATTACCCATTACTACTTATCCAAACCCATTAGTCAAACCCAATACCTATCAACCCAATGCCCTATTCCTTAATCCATACCTAATAACCCTTGATCCTATATTCATTATTAAACTCAACTCGAAACCCATTAGCCCTATAACTCAACCCTATATAATCATCTTCTCTCCACCCTATAAATACAATCTCTTAATCACCTTCTTTACCTTAACCCTAAACCTTATCTTTCCTCCAAATCCAGCCGCCAACATCATGACCAGGCACATCACCAAGCCGTGCAACTCCTTGATCTCCTCCACGGCCTGCACGCAACACACTGGATCCCATCCTCTCCATGGCCCCTCCTTGGCCGGAGACAGCAGGGCGCAAGCTCCCTAGCCTCTTCCCTTGTCGTGTACAGCCCTGGCAGCGCGTCAGAAACACTCCGGCGCATCTCCTCTGTACACAGCGCCAGGATCTCCCCCCATCTGATCTGCGCCTACAGCCGACGGCGCAAGCCGGAGCTCCACCCCCATCATCCGCCATGCTTCCAACCCTTCTTCCATTGGCCGTCGAATAACCCGGACTCCAACAGCCCATACACAGCAGCAACCACTGCCGAACCCCCTCTCTATCCTCTCCGACGAGCCCCGCCGAAGCCCGGATCTCCCCTTCAAGCCATGCCCCTGCTCATATGGCCGATAGCCCCCCTCCATGATCAACCCACGCACACCACGCCCAGCCGAGAGCCTTCTTCTCAAACTTCCCCCACCTGTGCTTCCCCCAAGCCCAGAACATCCCTGGCCTACAACAATAGCCCCACCACCGAACAACACCACCCACGTCAACTTGCAACCACCATCTTCCTAACACCAGCCTCCTTGGTCACGGTAATTCCAGGCCATGCCCATGCCCAAGCCTCTTGCCGTGAGTCATCCATGGCAACAACCCATCAACAACCAAGGCAAGCCAATGCAAAGCCAAGCACTCGTCGATATTGAAAGAACACCTAGAGGGGGGTGAATAGGTGTTAGTGCTAATCTAAAATTAAATGCAAAACTAAGTGCGCTAAATGCGGAAGCTAATGCAAATCTTGCAACACACTTAGTACAATCAACAAGTGTAGCCGAATTCCCCGTGATGGGCTCTGGACTAACTCCTCTTGATTCCCCTTGAATGGGTTGAGGTGCTATATGAAGCTCTTGTTGATTAGGTACAAGTGAGGCACACACAAACAACCAAGCATATACAAGATATAGCAATGTGAATTATGCAAGGCACAACACAAGCAAATAGATATGATATGACAATATGAATTATGCTCAACACAAGCAAATATAATATGAATGAAGTATGATGCTATGCACAAATGTAAAGAGAGAGAGTTTAGAGACAAGTGGATCAAACGCAAACACAATGATATGTTTCGAGGTTCGAGCACCCTTGCTCTACATCCCCGCCTACACCACCATGTAGGATTTCCAATCCACTATACCGTCCACCGAGGACTCCCACCGAGGGAGCCTTCACCGAGAAGGATTTGTTACAACACTAGGAGTACCTAACTCCTCTCTCAAACAAACACCTCCTCACACAAGAGGGGTAGGCCCTTAGCCAAACAACCACAACAACCAACACCTCTACCGAAGAGGGTTTACAACCAAACTCCACCTCTCACTAGAGGGAGCAAACCAATCACCCGATCACCTCTACCTAAGAGGGATACAACAAGAATAAGGGTGTTTACAACAAGTGGTTCCAAAAATCACAAACTCAATCTCTCTTTTCTTTTCCACAAAATCAAGATCCTAAATAGATTAGGATAGGTGATAGCTCAAGTGTGGAAACTAGGTGTTTGGAAAACAAGCAACAAAGAAAAACACTTGGAAAAATTCTTGCAAAAGATATAGAATGAAAACCAAGACAAATCTCCCAAAATATTCTTTTCTTTGATTTTTCCAAAAACCTAAAAACAAATAAGATGAATTCTTTTTGACTCAAAATTCTTTTAAAAACTCTTTTAAAACAATAGAGAAAGTCTGGAAATTTTGTCTCTAAAAACCTTGGCCAAAAAACCAAAGAGATGGGGTTTATATAGGCCCATCAGAAAACTAGTCGTTAGAGCTGAGCTGGCAGCTCTGACAGGCAACGGTCGACCGGCCCGGTCGACCGCCAACGGTCGGAAATATGACCGTTGGGCAACTGCGGTCGACCGGCCCGGTCGACCCAAACAAACAGAGAGCTCTGCTCTCATTTCGGTCGACCGTCCCGGTCGACCGTCCCAGTGACTCCAAACGTGCACAGATTTGTGCACGTCGGTCGACCGGCCCGGTCGACCGACTTCACCCAAGTCGACTAGGTCAGGTTGACTAGTCGACTGATTGAAGCCTGGAACAGAAATCTGGGTCAGAAAATACTGTAAAATATTTTTCTAAAAATCTTTTAACACTTCTAAAAATTCCATAAAACTTGTTTTATCATTTTACATTGAAACATAAACATGTGATAAAAATTTCAAGACAATATATCAACATATCAATTCATTTTTGTGTCTTGCCAATTTTATCAAAAACCAAAACTTGTATTTTTCCAAACTTGATTTTTCAACACATGAATAGCAATATCAAAATAAGTTTGTCTAGCAAGTCTAAAGCATGAATGTATATCTAGAACATATCTAATATACATATGAATAAAGTAAACTTGTTTTGATCTACTATTCATGAAAACCAAAATCCAAATCATGAAACGTGTGTGTATTGTGCACTTGAGCATATCAACTATACTAAGCTTTACAAATGGATCTAAAACACACTATCTAAACTATGGATACCTAAGTCTTCTTGATGATCTTCATCTTCAAGTAGACTTGCTCCAAAACTCCATCCATGGGCTAGGCAATGTGTGATCTTGACGCTTTAGCCCTGGAATCATCATGAAAAGCTTCTAAACTCCTTGTTGAAGCTAATCACCAACTAATATCTTGGTTAATGATCTGAAACTTAAACAACACAAGATTATTAGTAAACATAACTACATGAGTTAATCATCATCAAAACTAGAGTGGAAGGCCTTTGGGCCAACAATCTCCCCCTTTTTGATGATGACAAAACTCATGGAGTTATATATGCATGGATTAAAGCTAAGCTTCAAAGAAGCTCCCCCTTAACTCATGCATAGACATAAATAATAAGATATGGAAATGAAGCACTTGAATATGTATGCAAGTATGGAGATAAAACATGCAACAGGCATAAGTCAAAATCTTTTTCTCCTATTTGCAATACAAAAACATATATGCATAAATAACAAGGAAGACAAATACTTCTCCCCCTTAAGCAATGAAAACATGCATATAAACTCAAATACTTCTCCCCCTTTTTGTCAATCATCAACAAAGGGTTCAAAGTAAAATCAAATCAAACAAATTTTTCTCCCCTTTTTGTCAAACAAAAAGATCAAGAAGGGATTAAACAATCCAAACAATAAAATGAGGGGTAAAAATCTTACTCCCCTTTTAAGTCAATCAAAACAATAAAACAATGTTCTCCCCCTTTTGTCTAAAACAAAAACAAGGTCAATAAGGGGTGACTATAAACAACATGATATCAATAGATAAATATGTCAATGAAGCATCTTGATATCAATTGCAAATAAACAAAGATCAATAGATGTTATATGCTATATACATTCATGAAGAGGAAGACGCTAAGTTAGATTCCTACACATATGCATTACATGAAAGAGGGATGTTAAGCCCTAATTCACATAACACACACTATGTAATGCATAAGAGGAGATGTGAAGCTCCCCCTACACACGTGTACCACATAACGAAGAGATGTTAAGCTCTTCAATACAAGATACACTCATCATGAATCTATATGCATATAGTCAATACAAATCAAAACTTTTGTATTTTTCTTAAAAACAAAATTTTTAGATACCAATTTTAAGCAAAAACACATGAAACATCTTGATATCAATTGAAATTAAACATAATAAATTTTGAATGTCTAAACAAAATTTTGATACCAATTGTAAATAATTTTCATATTAAACATATGATACTAATATGAAATTTTCAATCATAAAGTAAGAGAGTGGGAAACAAATACCAATTGAAGAATCACCAATTGAAAGACAAAATTAAATTTTCTCCCCCTTTATGAAATACCAACTAAAAAGATGCATGGGCTTGATACCAATTTAAAAGTAATCAATTGAAACAAAATTGAAGCTCAAGCACTAGCATAAACTAGATTTTGTGAAAAATTTATATCTTAAGCACAAATAAAACAAGTATATGTGTATGAAATAGAATGAGTACCAATCACCAATAGATGATACCAATTGAAATATACATACACAATAAACATATGAGTATACACAAAGATCAAAATGATACCAATGGAAAGAGTTCAATGATACCAATTGACATAACAATAAAAGCATGGTATAACTCATATAATCTACCACCCAATCATGGTTCAAGTTTAAAATGATTTTCATAGTAAAGCATACATGAGCATGATCTCCCATCCAACCGCCCTTGGATGGTAGGGGTTTTCAAAAATAGATTTGAAAATAAGTTTTGTTTGAAAGACTCTACCAAAATGAAGAATACCGTAACTAGTTAAATGAAAAGTTTTGTTAACTAGTACGAAATCCTTCAAGTAAGGAATAAAACAAAATATTTTTCATGAAACATGAAATCCACATGATAATCAACACTCTCATCCAATTTAGCATAATTTTGACTCATGAAAACAAAACATGAGCAAGCAATAAAAGTGAGTGTACAAAAGTGTGAATATCATAATCATGAAAATTTTTCATTAAGCTCAATTATTCCTTAAACATGAAAACACGAAAATCATCAAAACTTATTTAATCTTCATGGCATATGTATGTCTAATACAAACTAAAGTATACATACATATCCAAAACACAACGAGTCCACAAAATATATGCATTAAGGCACGTGGCTCAAAAGGATAATCATGTATATCTAATAGTTTGGACAAGATAGACATATACATGAAGTTAAACAATTAAACACAAAATCAAGAAAATCTTCACCAAAACAAATTTCATTTCATGGTATATGTATGAATTGTCAACACAATAAGTATACATACATATCCCTAAACACAATTGAGTCCATATATATAATTTGCATGAAAGGCAAATGACTCAAGAGGTATACATGTATATCTTAAAATTTGGCAATACAAACATATACATGAAGTAAAAACTCATAAAACAAATTCAAAAATAGGAATACAAGTTTAAAATGCATGAATCATCAAAACTAGATTATACTAGCACATCTAATGGGTTCAAATAAGCAATCAAGCCCAACTATATATAAATTATTTGTCGCCCATTCTATGAACAAGTATATAACTAGTCTTAATGAAAACTAACATCTAAACAAGTAATCTTAACATGAAGCATCAAAAATAAGATAAAAATCATCATGATAAAACTAAGACATGATTACTATGTAAATTCACATGTATTAGATTCATGATGTACATTATAGCTTAAACAAAAGTGAGAACACTAAGTATGGGTTCATGCAAGCATGTGTGTCTCAAATACTATACATGTATGTCAAGGATCTAATAAATATGATATTTACACACTAATCCATAGACAATGAAAACATGCTATAAAACATCAATATGAAAGCATGTAAAGAATAATAAGGAGTTAAGAATTGTTACCAAAACCTACAAGGCAACTCTCCTTGTCTCCAAAACATGGTGGTCATCTCCACCAAATCTTCCCTTGAAAGTGATGCATCCAATTGATTTCCTTTAAGTCCGGAACGCATCCACTCCAAGGTGTCATCACTCTCACGTCATGTGAGAGCCCACACCTACATCAAAAATAATAGGAGGGGTGGTCTTTGGTACCCATATCTTCTTGGGTCCATGGGGGTTAGTACCTTCTCTAACCCAAACAAGCTTCTTTGCTAAATTCTCAACATGTAAACGATCATAACAAAATTTAGCAAGATGGCCTTTTCGGCCACAATGTGTACATGTGTACACATGAGCATACATGTGTTGATGGTGTCTGTGTGGAGCATGTGTATGTCGTGGAGGGTGTGCATGCATAAAAGATGGAACTTGTTTCTTTCGAACCAAGGTTTCCAAGCGTGTATGGTTCATGGCATATTGGCTCATAGTGGAGCCCAAACAATCTACTCTCTTCTTTAACATACAAATATCATCATTAATCTTAGAAGAAGAGGTACATGCATTAGGTAGACTAGATGAAGAAGCTACACTAGCATGGCAAACATGTGCATCAATTTTATTTTGCAAAACTTCATTTTTCTTTAAACAAATTTCTAAATCCTTTGAAATAGAATCAATTTTTATTTTTAAAGAATTATTTTCTTTTACAACAAAATCAGATAAATTTTTATTTTTCTTCAAAAGTGTTTCACAATCATTTTTAGATTTTAAAAATTCATTTTCTTTAAGTGCAAGTTCTAATTGAGATCTCAATGAATCCCTTTCATTATAGACCTCAAGCTTCTCTTGCAAAACATTGTTAAGTCTAGCATGCAAACTCTTATTTTCTTGTTCAATTCTTAGACTTTTCTTTTTCAACAAATTATATTTTTCAATTAATTTTTCACATACAATTGATAGTTCTTCATTCAAGGCATGGGGATCAACATAATCATTTGAAGAACTAGCACAATCATCATTATCTAAGTGGGGTTCCGAATGTACCTCAAGGGAGTCATTCCCTTGGACCATGAAGCATTGTGACTCGGACTCTCCACTAGATTCCTCTTCTTGAATTTGCACTTGAAGCTCGGAGGTGGTGGTTGTTGTCAACAAATTCCACACTGCAAAGGCGGAATCAATGTTAGAAACACGTAAAAGATAATCTTTAGATAAAGTGCTTCTAATGGCCTCTAGGGCTTGTGCATTGGCCCCTATATGATTGCGATCACTAAGGAAGGATTCCTTGGTAATGGCAAGATAAACTTTATGACCTAGGGTTTGTAAATAAATGGTCATCCTAATCTTCCAAACATGAATGTTGGAAGGGTCAAACATAGGTGGCGTCATGAAGGCCATGGTAAACTATATGTGTGCAAACAAGCAAATGCAAACAAAATATTAGCAACCAAATGGATCTCACTCCTAGGATGTTAAGCCTAAGTATCAGGAGCACTAGCTCTGATACCAATTGAAAGAACACCTAGAGGGGGGATGAATAGGTGTTAGTGCTAATCTAAAACTAAATGCAAAACTAAGTGCGCTAAATGCGGAAGCTAATGCAAATCTTGCAACACACTTAGTACAATCAACAAGTGTAGCCGAATTCCCCGTGAAGGGCTCTGGACTAACTCCTCTTGATTCCCCTTGAATGGGTTGAGGTGCTATATGAAGCTCTTGTTGATTAGGTACAAGTGAGGCACACACAAACACCAAGCATATACAAGATATAGCAATGTGAATTATGCAAGGCACAACACAAGCAAATAGATATGATATGACAATATGAATTATGCTCAACACAAGCAAATATAATATGAATGAAGTATGATGCTATGCACAAATGTAAAGAGAGAGAGTTTAGAGACAAGTGGATCAAACGCAAACACAATGATATGTTTCGAGGTTCGAGCACCCTTGCTCTACATCCCCGCCTACACCACCGTGTAGGATTTCCAATCCACTATACCGTCCACTGAGGACTCCCACCGAGGGAACCTTCACCGAGAAGGATTTGTTACAACACTAGGAGTACCTAACTCCTCTCTCAAACAAACACCTCCTCACACAAGAGGGGTAGGCCCTTAGCCAAACAACCACAACAACCAACACCTCTACCGAAGAGGGTTTACAACCAAACTCCACCTCTCACTAGAGGGAGCAAACCAATCACCCGATCACCTCTACCTAAGAGGGATACAACAAGAATAAGGGTGTTTACAACAAGTGGTTCCAAAAACCACAAACTCAATCTCTCTTTCTTTTCTCTTTTCTTTTCCACAAAAATAAGATCCTAAATAGATTAGGATAGGTGATAGCTCAAGTGTGGAAACTAGGTGTTTGGAAAACAAGCAATAAAGAAAAACACTTGGGAAAATTCTTGCAAAAGATATAGAATGAAAACCAAGACAAATCTCCCAAAATATTCTTTTCTTTGATTTTTTCAAAAACCTAAAAACAAATAAGATGAATTCTTTTTGGCTCAAAACTCTTTTAAAAACTCTTTTAAAACAATAGAGAAAGTCTGAAAATTTTGTCTCTAAAAACCTTGGCCAAAAACCCAAAGAGATGGGGTTTATATAGGCCCATCAGAAAACTAGTCGTTAGAGCTGAGCTGGCAGCTCTGACAGGCAACGGTCGACCGGCCCGGTCGACCGCCAACGGTCGGAAATATGACCGTTGGGCAACTGCGGTCGACCGGCCCGGTCGACCCAAACAAACAGAGAGCTCTGCTCTCATTTCGGTCAACCGTCCCGGTCGACCGTCCCAGTGACTCCAAACGTGCACAGATTTGTGCACGTCGGTCGACCGGCCCGGTCGACCGACTTCACCCAAGTCGACTAGGTCAGGTTGACTAGTCGACTGATTGAAGCCTGGAACAGAAATCTGGGTCAGAAAATACTGTAAAATATTTTTCTAAAAATCTTTTGACACTTCTAAAAATTCCATAAAACTTGTTTTATCATTTTACATTGAAACATAAACATGTGATAAAAATTTCAAGACAATATATCAACATATCAATTCATTTTTGTGTCTTGCCAATTTTATCAAAAACCAAAACTTGTATTTTTCCAAACTTGATTTTCAACACATGAATAGCAATATCAAAATAAGTTTGTCTAGCAAGTCTAAAGCATGAATGTATATCTAGAACATATCTAATATACATAGGAATAAAGTAAACTTGTTTTGATCTACTATTCATGAAAACCAAAATCCAAATCATGAAACGTGTGTGTATTGTGCACTTGAGCATATCAACTATACTAAGCTTTACAAATGGATTTAAAACACACTATCTAAACTATGGATACCTAAGTCTTCTTGATGATCTTCATCTTCAAGTAGACTTGTTCCAAAACTCCATCCATGGGCTAGGCAATGTGTGATCTTGACGCTTTAGCCCTGGAATCATCATGAAAAGCTTCTAAACTCCTTGTTGAAGCTAATCACCAACTAATATCTTGGTTAATGATCTGAAACTTAAACAACACAAGATTATTAGTAAACATAACTACATGAGTTAATCATCAAAACTAGAGTGGAAGGCCTTTGGGCCAACAAATATATCTTACTTCGAGCCATTTTTCGGCTCTCCTCGGATCGCCGAGGATCACCGTCGGCGAGCGCGAACGTACCCACGCCCTTCACGGTGAGATGCTCTATCCAACGACATCCTCCGCGGCCCCCGACTCCTCTGCCAGAGCCTCCATCGATGCGCTGCAAATCGCCCCGAGGTTAGCGTATTTATTTATGTAGGGTAAACATGTAATAATGTACATGTTTTGTTTGCATGGTGTATTGTTTGTTGGTGTGTGCATGCATGGGTTTTTGCATGCATGCGTGGGTGTGTAGGTGAGAAATTATTTGTGGGTGGGGTTTTTTGCATGGTGTGTGTGAGTTTCTATTAATATATATATTAATGTATTTTTATAATTATGTAAAGGTGGGTTATGTATATATATGTATGTATAGGTGTAGGTATGTGTATACTTGCATGTATATGTGTACGTGAGTGTACGCGCATGTGTCAGTGTGCTAGGGAGTGTGTTAAGTATATATTTATATTTATTTGTATATTTGGCTGCGTGTTACAGCGTTTTAGACTCACTCGGACGATCCAAACTCGGTAACGAGAGATTCGGATTTGTATCCATTCTGGACTCGATGCACAGGCGATTTAAAGACCGATCCATGAGATGATCCGTAGATCATTACCAGTTCGTACAGTGAAGACCAGACGGCGATTTGGTTCCAAAACCGCGTCATTTCATGCGAGTGTTCGTTTTTGTATATTTCCTTATTTACCGTTGCCGGTATGCATTTACATATTACACTTATCATTTCATATGGCTTTCTGTTATATGTTATCAGTTTGGCTACTTGTACTACTTCATGAGACACCCATGATTGCTCACTTTAATTACGTAGTTGATATGAGCTTGTATTAGCGTTATTTCATGTGTGAGTAGTTGTCGTTGTTGGCTTAGGCCTAGTTTTGATACACCTTAGACTGTGACTTGGATTGATCTTGAGATTGACCATGTTCATATTTGTTGATTTAGTTGAGTTATCTTGATACTTTGATTTATATATGAACATAGAGTTCAACTTGAGGTTTACATGGATACCTTACCTTGATTTTTGATCTATCATATAATACTGATGTTGACGTTGTTACCAGGATTATCACCGAGTCATCCCAGTGATCTAAGTAACAAGCACATTAACTAATCTTGATAAACTAATAACATGATTATTATACTGTTACCAGACATCTGGTACTCCTGTACCCTGAACTCTTGTATCCCCTGTACTCATGTCCCATGCACTGTTACCCTGTTAATAGCACAGTCATACTAGGGTCCGGCAGAGCATGACGCCTGGTGTCGGGATGACGAGGATGTATCCCACAATCGTGCTAGCGTCCGGCGGGTCCTGAATGGAACTAAGTGCCACACGGAGCAAAGTGCCACCTCACACACGTGGTGGGGGCCACCTCTTAAATCTGTGGGGGCCACCTATAGAATTCATTTCCCTTAGAGCAAAGTGCCACATGGAGCAAAGTGCCACATCACACACGTGGTGGGGGCCACCTCTTGAATCTGTGGGGGCCACCTCTTGAATCTGTAGGGCTATCTCCTACCTGTGCCGCCTGGTGTTAGCGTGATAAGCAATCTCAGTGCATATTAACACACACATACCTGTATGATAATAACACCAAGAGCATATGTTATTTGGTCTCTCCCCTATTCGAATAATGGTACCCGCATACGGAGTTCGGATGAGTTCTACTGGAAGTGCGGGCTCCAGCGTGAACTGTCGGTGTTATGGGACGCCGATGGGAAAGAGACAAGAATAACATAAGAACGTAACAACCAAACAGTAATAATATTAGGAACGTGTGATATTTGGTCTCTCCTTTGTTCGGGTCTTGGTACTCACATATCAGGCCTGAGTAAGTTCTGCCAGAGTGCGAACTCTTGTATGGACTATCAGTGATGTGAGGCGCTGGTAGGGACTTAAAATGCAACCCCTTTATATTCTTATTGAGTACTTAAAATGCGTCAAATATCAAACGGTACTGATTATTATTGAGTAACTTAAAATGCAACCCCTTTATATTCTCCAGTTATAGTGTTATGCCCTGAATTGATACCCTGCCTTATGACATATGATTGTACACGTGACCAGATTATATACCAGACTAGTGACATATGCTAGGTTACATATCTTGACATCAGTTGTTTGTTTACAGTTGTGATAGTTGCCTTTTTATCTTCATTCATGTTGTTATTCAGTTATCGTTTAGTTGTCTATTTATTACTTTATTTAGTTATCTTCTATCTGCATTTTATCTTGTTATTATTCTGTGCACATTGTCTATATGCATGAGCAGTCCTCTTTACACACACTCACTAGGTCGCTTTCTGACGACCCTGGATTTGCACGTCCAGATATTGGACGCTTTGTTTCTATTGTCAGGTATTCGATGAGACCATACATATTGTGAAGAGCTTGAGTCTCTCTCTGATTCTGGTATTCTCATCTCTCTTATCTTTCTGTTATTTCCTGATTCTACCTTTATCGCATTCATTTACCATTTTCTTTCCTTTATTCATCTGTTATCATTGTGTTAGATATTTATATGTCATATTGCAGTGATATTTATTTATCGTGATAGATTTTGCAGCTCGTTCAGGTTACTTTAGGCTTAGCGTGTATGCGTGGGGTATTTTTCTTGCGTATATACGTCGCCGACCTTCGTCGCGACTCCGTTTCCACGTATTTTAGGAAGCGGGTCGCGACATCGAGAGTTGGTTTAGGTTCAAGAGTTGAGTCCAAATCACAGAATTTAATTTCACATTTTTTTCCCATCAATGAAATGTGACTGTCCAAAAGAAGTGGTTCAATTTTAAAATCCATAGATACAGGAATCAATGTTAGCTCAGGCAATGGGTCCAACTTGGGTAAGAATGCTGGAGTCAATATAGATTCAAAGATTAGAATTGAATCACAAAGTTGTGGGTCAGATTCACATTCATATTCAAGTTCAGTTTCATTGAAATGAAAACTTGCCAATTTGTCAAAGGGTTGATATTGGTCAAGTTCACGGTTTTGTGGTGAAATTGAATCTTGGTCAAAGTCTTCAAGATTCCATGATTTTTAGTTTTCATTAATATGATTAGAAGTGTTAGGAATAGTCAAAGATTAGGTAAGGAGAGTTTCCTTATTCCAACACATGTTTTCCAATCGACTAAGTCTAGCTTCTATCATATTAAAAGGATCGTTTGGGAATTGAATCATGGATTTCGTATTCTTTTCTTGCTCTGGGACTTGAAAAATGGAGTAAGGATCTTGGACTTGAAACTTTGATGGGATTTTGAGTTTTCTAGATTTTGAATTCATCGCCCGAATTCCTCTAAGGCTTTCATCCTCTTTTTTCAGTCAATTGGTTCTTCTAATGGTTGTTCGGGGGAAGGAGTATATGAAGCAGGATGTTGGTAAGGTGGTTGACCGTAATACTCGGGGGAGTTGCATCCCAATTGACTCAGTGAAGAGTGGTGATGATTATTCCAGTCTTGTTCATAGTATTGGGACTGGGGCACATATTGAGTTAGATAATCTCAATTCAGCATATAAGATTGGTTCATGTTGTACATAACCGGGTCGGAATTATCCGAGTCAAATGAGGTTGGGGTGAAATATGGATTCATATTATGATTGAAAAAATTACTGTTGTTAAAATCCATTTCACAATTTACAAAAGAAAGAAAAAATAAACAAATAAACAAACAAATAAAAAAGAAAAAGAAAAAGAAAACAAGCCTATGCTAGGGTTGACTTAGACCTAGACGACTCCTAACTTGTTAGACTATCCACAGGGATACATTGTCAGAATCTGATCACGAGTTAATCGGCCAAGTAGGGCAAGATCAGTGGGAGGTATCCGTGCTGGAATAATAGGCCTAATTATGCCAAACCACTGTTCTTCGAGGTTTCGCCTCAATCCCCAACCTTAAACACCAATTTAACAAGAGTCAACTTCTGACAACTTTCTCCTTAGGTCAATCTCTTAAATGAGTCTGAGATGTCCCTAGGGGCCAACATCTAGCAATTTTTATTTAGGCTTGGGCTGTGTGAGTAGGGAGGTAATTTTTGGGCTAATGGAGAGGAATGCCTTCCCTACCTTATGTTGTACTAGTTTTTGCCCTTAACTTTAATTCATCCAAGTGTGCAATATAGATAAGAATGAACACATAAAGAGAGTAAATCACTCACGTGTTTATCCTAACTATATGCTATGCAATATGTACACCTCCGTCATGATCACAACAATAGAAGAATAAATATAATATATTGGAATAAAAATTGACACGTGTCTAAACCATTTTAAAGCATTCAATTTCTGTATTTTAGTTCTTAATTATTACAATGCACAGGTAATATAAACAAAAATTAGCAGCAAAGTATAAAAATATACAAGAATTTACCCAACCACACTAGAGCAAGTGTGGTCTTCTACAATGCTAAAACTTTAACCTGCATACCAAAAAGCAAAGAAGAAAAGTTAATAAAAATGTGAAATCAAACTGTTCCCATCCTGGCAACGGCGCCAAATTTAATCGGGGGAAAGTCGCGTGCGAAAAGTGTATGTTTTGAAATCAAGATTTAAAGTGTATGTGTTTTGGCTTCCTCGATACTTCCGTTATAACATAGAGGCTAAAATGAGTCAAATCCACAAGGACGGAGGCGATAGAAGCGTACACGGTATGTTTACGTGTATGTTAACGGTTCTTCAATATTTGAAAGAATGAAAAGAAAAGAAAACAAAGAATGAAAAGAGAAGAATACGGTGAAACACGAAGAAGTGGGAAACGTAGAAAAAATGATTCTTTGTGATTTTTGGTGATATATATAAAAAAAAGTGAAAAAGAAAGAAAACTCATAGCTACTAACTATTAATGGTTCCACTAACCATGCTAACCTCTTAGTGATAGTTGCCTCACATGTATTCTTGGAAATTACTGGTCTTTAGTTCAAGAGCGTTTCAAAGCATGACCCATGCGATAACTTTCACATCCAAACTAACATAATGAGTAAAAGCTATACTTAAACCATCAAAACTAGATAAGAGTAAGCATGGAATAAAGTAATGTTAGCTTGTTAGAGAGTTAGGATGTTAGAGTGTTAGATCCATCATCATGAGCCATCAATGGCTCTTGCAAGAAAAAGGCCAAGTAGAAGCTATTAGATTCATGTGGATTATCATATTGAAGTTAGCAAGTTAGTGGTTAGTAGTTAGATACCGTGAGAGAAAATTAGCTAAACATATAAAAGGAGTTAGAGAGAAAAAAACAAAGAGAGGTAAAGAGAGAACCTTTCATAACTTGTCACCTTCTATTATAAGTACTCTTGCTTTTCAGCTATGTACCACTCTCTCTCCAATTACAAGATTTAAAAGAAATAAAAATACAAAGAGGAAGAAGAAGAACAACTAACCTAAACTACCCTAAATTACAACATGGAGAAGAAAAACTACACTACTCTCTGGATATCTCCAACTGAAGAACCCCAGGGGGTATACATAGGCACCAGGGGAAAGGGGGCCAGGGGGACAACCCCTGGCCCAAAGTACCGGCGCGGCCGCACGGTACGGCCGCAAAAATGCAGCTATGGCCGCGTTTTCGTGACCATAGAGTGGCCGCGCGCGCGGCGCCGCATGCTGCGCAGTCCAATCTTGTCCCCCTGTCGGCTGCAGGTCCCGACTTTTGGTTTTGGACCCCTGGTCTTGACGAATCAGCTCTCCAAAATCAATGGCTATATTTTATGCCTTTAATCACCCATTAAATGGTGATTTAGGGTCTTCTTCTTCATTGCACACCATGGACCTAGATATATGCAAGAGAGGTGTTATTAGCAGATTTTAATATTAAATAAATGTGAAGATATGGTATGAAATATGTAGTTTTAGAGACTAATCACTTGGTGCTCTTGATTTGGGTCTAAAAACCTAGAGTTAAAGATTATATTTTTGTTAATCATAATATTTACATATACAAACATGGATTTTCTTGCACCTCCCATGTTTGACATTCTTAACCTCCAAATTTGAAAAGTTAAGATGTCTATGTACCTAAAAGCCTTAGGTATTCATGTTTATTTTGTCACTATTAAAGATTTTTATTGTTAAATGGCAAACATCTTGAGACTAACACAAGCCATCCATGCTTTAAAATCTACCCTAAATGATGAATATTTATCTAGGGTTGCCTACTTTGATTCGGCTATTGTAGTATGGAACACCCTTTATCTCCCTTGGTGAACAAAAGCAATACTACATGGAGAGTGACTCACATGTAGAAAGTTATGCTTCCAACACATGTCATATGGTCCAAGAGGATGACCCCTTTGAGGTAAACTCTGACTCCGAGCTTAATGATGTTGATATGCCATATGATGAACTTGCTATGTTTTGTCAGTAACTTCTTAAAAAATAAGATTTGTTACAAATGGAAAGCAAAAGTTTAAAAAATGAAAATAAATTTGTTTTAAAAGAAAATGATTCTCTCCAAAATAAATTTGATATTGTTTTAAAAGAAAATAAACTTTTAAAAAAGGAGAATGTTTCCTTGTCTTCAAAATTAAATGATTTTTGTGAAGGAAATAATTCTTTGAAAAGAAAATTATTTTAAAAGAAAAAGAAAATATTTCTAAAAAGAAAAAGATTATTGATTCTCATGCTCATGCCTCTTCTTCCAAAATTAATAATGATATTTGTATTGTGAAGAAGAAAATTGATTGTTTGGGCTCCACTTTGAGCCAATGTGCATTTAATCATAATAGGTTGGAATTCATGTTTCACAAGAAATAAATTCCACATACTCATACACTACCCCATGGTATATACATGCCCATCATGCTCACCCCACTCACATGTATGCTAGAGTCTACAAATATACACATTGTGGTCGCAAAGGCCATCTTGTAAAATTTTATTTTAATAGACTAAATTCTATAAATTTTGCAAATAACAATATTTGAGTTCTCAATATTTCTAACCCTCATGGACCCAAAAAGATATGAGTACCAAAACTGCACCTCTTTTGTCTGATGTAGGTGTGGGCTCTCACAAAATGTGAAAAATTTGGTGCCTTGGTGTTGGATGCATTGGAGCTTGAAGAACACACTCATTTGATGCATCGCTATCAAAGAAGCATGGTGGGAGACTACCTCATGCTTTGAAGAAATGAATTGGCTACATCAGTTTTGGTAACCATTTCTTCCTCCTCTTTTAAAAATGCATTTAATATTTATATGCTAGTGTAGTAATCTAGACTCAATCATATATTGTTCTGTGCTTAATGTTGAGTTAATTGGTTATTAGCTATGCATGTATTTTTGAAAAACTTTTCAATAAATTTACATGCCTATATCATGTTCATATGCATATTCTATTAAAACTTGTGTTATGCATGTACAATTTTTTAGTTACATGCTATACATGATCTATTTCTATTATATACTCATTTGTTGTTTGATTGTACATTGTATATCCTAGTTTTGATGATTCTTCCATAAGTATATGATATATCAGGTTTTTGAGAAAAAGAATTTCAATTGAGTTTTTGTTTTGAGCTTTATTGTTTATTTTCATGAATGTGCTATTCACATATTTGTGCACTCACATCTCTTATGTTTACTCATGTATTTATTTTTATGAGTATTTATGAGCTTTATAAATCTTGAGTGTCAATTTTTATGTAATACACATGTTTCATGAGATATATATGATTTGGTTTCATATTTGAAGGATCTTTAACTAGTTTTCAAAAACTACTTTTAACTAGTTATTTATTCTTCACTTGATAGTGTTTTCAATTTATAACTATTTTCAAATCCTATTTTTAAAAACTTCTTACATTTGTAGGGTGGATGGTTGGGCGTCCATGCCTTGTATGCCTTAATGATTATCTTTTATTATGTGCATGATAAGGATGAACTGTTATGAGTTATCCACATAATTTTCATGATTTATTCATTTTGTATACTCATACTAATTTACTATATATGTATGAGTCAAATCTCAAGTGATATTTTCATACATATATATATATGACTTTGGTTGTGCTTGTTTTATATGTCCATACATTTTAAAGCACAAATCATGTTTATGCTAAGCTTGATTTTATCCTAAATGTTAATTGGTATCTTTACAAGTTTATGCATTAATTTTAATTGGTATTTATTTGGTATCAAAATTACTTCATGCTTCACCTTCTATTGGTATCATAATCCACTATTGGTATCTTAAAAAAAATTTTGTTTCTCTACAAGTGGTACCAATATTTATTTTTGTTAAATACTATTTGATTTCATTGGTATCATAATTCATTTTGTTGATTTCAAAAAATTTCAAAATTTTGTTTTAAGTATTATGAAAAATTTTCTTTCAAAATTTGTTGAGATGTATTGCTTTTATGCAAGGGAAGCTTAACATCTCCTCAATTTCATATTGAGTGTATTTATATATTAAGGAGCTTGACCTCTCTTTTTTATGTGGTACACGTGTGTAGGGGAAGCTTAACGTCTCCGTCTACACATTGTATATTATGCTTATGTGGGTTAGGGTCTAGTCATCCCTTCTCTATGTAATGCATGTATGCAGGGGGAACTAACTTAACGTCTCTCCTCTTCATGAATGCATATCGAATATACGTATTTATTGTTTGATTGTCTTCACCCTTTTGTTGATGAATTGACAAAAAAGGGGAGAAGAATTTAGTGAGTTTATATATGCATGCTTAATATTGGTATTTATGCTTATTATTTTGTTTAATTTATGTAATTTCATTGAATATCTTTATATTTATTGCTATGCATGAGTTAAGGGGGAGCTTCTATGAAGCTTATTTTAATCCATGCATATATAATTCCATGAGTTTTATCATCATCAAAAAGGAGGAGATTGTTGGCCCAAAAGCCCATCACTCTAATTTTGATGATAATTAAGTTATATAGTTATAGTACTAATGATCTAGTGCTTATTTAGTTTCCGATATTCAAGATCTTAGTCGGTGTTTAGTTTCAACGAAAGATTCGAAGTCAAGTTTTGAAGCTAGCACGTGTTAATTCAAGAGCTTGCGCTTCAAGATCGCATCAAGTGCTCAAAGAGGATTCTAGCTCATGAATCAAGTTTGCATCAAGTCAAGATAGAGAAGAAGTTTTTCAAGAGAAGATTTTCAAGACTTGTGTCATATTTGTGAGTGTTAAGATTTTATTTTTAAATAAAATGTAAAGGATAGATTAGTTGTGGAATGCTCAAAGCTTATACACACGCACAAAAGTTTGGTTTTCAAAAAATATGATTTTTATTTTAAGCTTTAAATTCTATGCCTCAAAAATATTTCACATGTTTGTAATATGCGTTGATTTTTAATTACACATATTTGTACTTCAAAGTATTTAATGAATTTATTTTTGTAGATTTTATGGAGATTTTATGGAATTTAAGATGTATTTTAAAAAATTGTTAAAACTATTTTTGGGCTGCTTGCGGTCGACCGATCGGTCGACCGAAGGCTGAACCGGTCGACCGATGTGCACAAGACATGCACAAGCCTATGTGACTTGAGCTGGTCAACTGACCGGTCGACCGCAGTAGAGATCGGCCGACCGACTGGTCGTCCGACTGAGTTTGCAGAGCTCTCGGATTTTCTCGGTCGACCGCGCGGCCGACTGTTCTGCTGATCTGCTCGACACCCTTGTATATTTCTAGTCATAATTTTTTATTCTTATATTAATGTACATGATTTAAATTAAATTTCAAAGATAACTTCCAGGGCTACATTTTTTATTCAATAATCATTTTTTTATTCAAATGTTAAAGATGTCAAATATTGGGTTGAAATCTCTTGTTTTGAATTTTTGGTTTGACACCTTTTAGTATTTTGCTGATAACTGTCTACTCTGAATATTGATTTGATTTAAGCTACATTAGAAATAAGACTTCTCTACAAATTCTTCCTCTATACTTATTTTCAAACTTTGACATTTTAGGCCTCAAAAGTGTGCTAAAAATTGACCTATTGCACAGACTGGGTCTGAGGTCGGTCGACTACCCAGTCGACCGCCAGACTCTAATGGTCAGAAATTTGACTGTTGGTCAGTCAGCCGGACAGTCGACCGACAAGCCATTCTGGCCAATTTTTGAACCATAACGGCTAGTTTTTCTTGGCCTGTAAATATGGGGTTTTTAGGTGAGTTTTACACAAGATTTTGAGAAGTGTTCTGGAGTTAGATTTTCCTATCTTCCACAGAAGTTTTTCAACAAGTTTTGGGCTAAACTTTCATACCAAAAAGATAGTTTTTCAAGAGTATTTTTCTTGACTTTTCGAAAGAGATTTCTTGAGTTTTTTACCCCAACATCTATCTAGTTTTTCTCACACAAGCTTAAACTTTCCATTTCTATATTCATCCTCTAGGATCCTTGTTGTGAGAGTTTGTTTTTGTGATCAAGAGAAGTGATCACAAGTGTTCCAACTTTGTATTTGGAGGAGTTGTAGAGGTTGCGCCCTCGGGGAGCTTGTGGATTCGCGTGTGTTGTTCTTGCGGGAACAAGTGAGGGATTTGCGGGTCCAACAGTTCTTGAGGGAGCTTGTAGGTGTTGCAGCACCGAGTGATCTTGCGGGATCGTTATAGTGAAAATCCTTCATAGTGGTGAGCGGGGATGTAGAGCAAGTGTGCTCGAAGCTCGAAACAATTTTTCCATATTTGTGATTGCTCATCTCTCTCTAACTTGTCTTTATATCTTGCATGTGCTTATTGTTTATATATTTTAGTTGCTTGATATTCCTTGTGCTTAATTGATATATGCTTAGGATTATTTGCTCACACTTCTATTCAACCAAGAGAGTCATAGTGGCACCTCAACTCTTAATCTAGAGGGATTTGAGAAAATAGTCCAGAGCCCTTCACCGAGAGGCTACACTCTTTGGTTACACGTTGTGTGTTAACTTATTGTTTTTAGTTTGCATAAATAGTTTTTAATTTCGCATTTGTTTTGCATTTAATTAGCTTATCACCTATTCACCCTCTCTAGGCGACCAACAATATATACAATCACTAACACATGTTCATTCGAGAGTTCGAGCTTCAAGATCACATCAAGTATTCAAAGATGAGTCTAGCTCATTTGGATCAAGTTTGGATCAAATCAAGATGGAGAAGAAGAGTTTCAAGAGAAGATTTTCAAGAAGCCTTGAGTCTTACTTTGCAAGTTTAAGATTTTTATTTTAAATAAAATGTAAATGATAGATTAGTTATGGATTTCTCAAGGTCATACATACACAATTTATATACTGTTATCATATTAAAAGTTTTAGTTTTTAGTTTAACCGTTTTGGTTTTGAGTTTCAAGAATATATATATCGGTTTCATGAATAGATTTCATCAAAACAAATTTACATAGTTTAAATGTGTATTGGATTTCATCCATATACATTGTTGCTTCATATTGTTTAGATAACTTACTTTGATGTATCTAATTCATGTATTTAAAGTTTTATTTTTATCAAAACTTATTTTGGAGCTTATTATCAAAAATAAGTATATTTTATCTTACTATGTGTATTGGATCATTTTTATACACACCATGCTTCAATATCTTGTTTTTGCATTTGTACAAGTTTTGAAAAAATCAGTTTTTTATTTAGAAGTTGGTTTTTGAAAAATATCAGTTTTTGATTTAAACTTTAGTTTCTATGTCGCAAAAATAGTTCAGATGTTTATAATATCTGTTGATTTTTTATCACACATAATTGTACTTTATAGTATTTCAATGAACTTATTTTTGTGAGATTTATGGAGATTTTATAGTATTTAAAATAAAATTAAAAAGATGTTCAAATTAGGTTCTGAGGCTGCTTGTGGTTGACTGACCAGTCGACCGAAGGTAGGCTCGGTCGATCGAGTGATCGACTGACGTGCACAAGGTGCACGAGCCGAGAGTGTTCAACCAACCTGGTCAACCGACTGAGAGACAGCTAGTCTTTGTTAGGTCGCGGTCCACCGACCGGTCCACCGACAGTGCCTAACTTGGGTGCGATCGACCGAGCAGTCGACCTGCAACCCCAACGGTCAAAAAATTGACCGTTGGCCGGTCAATCCGGTGATTGATCGACAGGTCATTCTGGCCCCCTAAAGGCTAGTTTTCTGCAGCCTATATATTTGAGTCTTTTAGGCCAGTTTTTTAAAAGATTTTTACAAGAGTTTTCTAGAGCTATTTTTCTATCTTCCACAGGAGTTTTTTAATAAGTTTTTAGAGCTTCATTTTCATATCAAAAGAGTGTTTATCAAGAGGGTATCTCTTGACTTTATCAAAAGAATTTCTTAAGTTTTCCCTTCCAAATATATCTTGTTTTTCTCATACAAGCTTGAGTTTTTCATAGTCATAGCTATCCTATAGGACCCTTGTATGTGAGAGTGTTTGTTTGTGATCAAGAAGTGATTACAAAGTTTAAAGTTTTCATCTTTGTAATTTGGAGGAGTTGGAGGTTTCAGCTTCGGTAACTTGCGGGATCGAGTTGTGTGTTGTTCTTGTGGGAATATGTGAGGGACTTGCGGGTCCAAGATTTCTTGAGGGAGCTCGATGTAGGTGTTGCAGCACCGGGTGATCTTGCGGGATCGATTATAGTGAAAAATTTTCATAGTGGCGAAGGCAGGGACGTAGAGCAAGTGGCTCGAACCTCGAAACAAATTCTCCCGTGTTTGCGATTGCTCATCTCTCTCTCAACTCACTTATATTTATCTTACTTGCTCTTAATTGTTTACATCTTTATATGCGTGATATTTGCTTGTGCTTCAGAGATATACTTGCTTGAGTTTATTTATATATCTTGCATGCTTGTATCCCTTGCTTGTTCCTTACTTGCTTGATAGTGTATTTGTGCTCAAACTAGTATTAAACCAAGAGAGCTACAGTAGCACCTCAACTCTTAATCTAGAGGAATCTTGAGGAGAAGTCCAGAGCCCTTCACCGGGAATTCAGCTTCACTCTTTGGTAATACGTTGTGTGTTGGTATAATAGTTTTAGTTTGCTTAATAAGTTTTAAATTCCGCATTGTTTGGCATTAGACTTGCATATCACCTATTCACCCCCTAGGTGATCTATAAAAGAAGAGCACACAGAGAGAAAATGTCTTTCAAGTTAGGAGCACCGATGTGGTGTCAGCCTAAGACCCTCGGGCGTGCGAATCAATAGGTGAAAAGAATGGAGGACCAAGCAGAGAAAAAATGCTGGTTTGTTATGATAGTATGATAGTGGACTAGCAAAGAAAAACTATCAGTGTAGTGTGGTATGTGCTCTGATGATTAGGGAAACGGTCTCCTTTGAGAAGGAGGTGTGTTTTATACATGACAAAGGAGATGGAGTGGATGCGGTTAGATATGGATCTCAATTGATTAGTTTGAATCTACTGATTTTCATAACCGTTTGGGTTAAATCTTGAAAGTTAAGATTGATGTGATGGAGGATTATCCATCATTATTCCTAACTATTTGATAGGTTGTAGGATCGTTACAGAGTCTTGGCCGAGTAGGGGGCTAAGGGCACTTAATCGTTTTCGCTATCTGCGAGATCCATCTCGATCTACACTGGATGGAAGGAGTTGCTGCCACGTGGAGACTCTTAAACTTGGAGTCGGAGTGCCTTCGATAGGCGGTATGGCCTCGTAATCGTAGACATGAGAAGTTTTTGGAGGGGGAGTGAATGAAACTTCGGATCAGGTTCCGGAGAGTTGATTTATGATCCTATTTAGGACACGTGTCGTGATTCTGGCCGGCTCAAATTTTAACCACTACACTTTCCATGGTTGAATTTATTTCTATGATTCTAAACATGCATGAAAAGATAAAAATAGAGATAGAGTTAAAAAGACATAGAAAGACTAAAATTTACTAAAATTTTATTTCTTTTGGTCTTTATTTCTCTCTGTCGATTTTTTATGCGCTCTGTAGATTTTAAGCGCTAGATAGAGAGATTATCTGGTCTGTATTTGAGAAAGTTTTATTGCGATCATAATTGTATAACAGATTCTAATAGAATGTTTGTTAGAAAATAAAGATATATCTAACTATGATTTTGTTGAATTTTTGACTTGCTCTTTTATAAGAATCCTTGGTAAAATAGAAATATGGCTAATAATTAATTATATTTAGATTATGGGCTTACTATTAATATTCCAGAACACATATGGAAATACGGTTTTACATTGTTCAGGAGTTAAATTGCTAATCGGACTTAATATAAATAAATATTGAGTCTGGGGATCTTTTTGAAATTTTGTAAAAATTCAGTACTTACAGTAGTCCAAACTAGGTTTTGAACCTTTTTTATTCAATTTTACAGATTTCAGAATTTACAGAATCAGTTCAGAGACTGAAATATTGCAATTCAGGGGATTTTTTGTAATAACAAAGTACTTATTATGTGAATTTGATTGTTAAATGCTCTTATTCATGTTTCTTGATTCAGTTGGGCAGAATTTATTTATACTATTTGCATAATATGTTATAATCATGCTGGTTTCATTGCTTGTAAATTTATGTAGTTTTACTGCATGATATTTGGAGCACTACATGTGTGTTGTTTATGCAAGTTTACTCTAGTATTTGCATACATGTTTGCGTGCATGGCGATGCAATGCACAAAAGATGATGTTATTGTTTAGACAGTAAATTATTGAATTTAGAATATTTGGTATGATCACCAAAGTGATCCCAAGCATGATAAATTTAGTATTTTAGACTGTATAAAGTATGATTAACTCATAAATAAATGGTATCTAAATTATATATAAGTTGCTGAAATATTGTGTAGATCTCAAAAGAGGACATATTATATTCGATACTAGTGTAGGATGTGTTCGGATTTGGGTCGAACAAGTAGTCTCACATCGGCTAGACATAGGATGGTCTTAAAGTATATAAAAATTTGGGCAACTCCACCTAAAAGGCTAGTCTTTCGGGATGGTGCCCAAGTTCTTTCAATTGGTATCTCGAGGAACCACCCAAGCAACAGAGGATTGCAGCAACACTAGAGATCAGTCACCAATTGCACGAACGAACAAACAAACAAAGAGAAGAAAGCGAGAACACAAAGATTTAACGAGGTTCGACAATTGCTTGCATTCTCGGGGCAGAAAGAAAGAGAGATCTTATTAATCAACCAATTACATAATGGAATAGTTGGGGACAATACACCTTTATATAACCAGGGATTCCCTGAAAAAAAAAAGAAACCAATAGATCAGAATTCGAATCAGAAACCAACCCAGAATCGCATTAGGAAACTGCAAACCACATATCTCAGTCGACCGCTAGGCAAATGCCTAGAGATCCAACACTCTGTTAAAACCTCTGACACTACAGTCGATCTACTGGGCGGTTGACCGCTGTCTTCTGCTGCCGCTGCTTCCTGGATGGTCGACCGAACGGTCGACTGCAAATTCCTTGTGCACGTCTATGCATGGCTGGTATCGACCGGCCCTCTGTCTTCAGCTGAGAATTGGGTTTTTACAAGTACTGTTGAACTCCGATCTTCGTGCTATCTTTTCCGATGAGTTAAAAAACTCTACTAAAAGGATTTTATACTCCCTCCCCACATTTTTCCTCTCAAAGTTGCAAGATTCGTTTTCTTCAAATATTCACATATAAAAACTATCCTAGCTAACTCCAAAAAATTTCTCAGCGACCAGAATAAATCCCAATAGGACAATTATCTGCAATAAATATCTTTTTTCAAGATTTTCCAATGCTCAAGCAAGTTCTTGTGATCCTAAAATTCCCTGCACTAGTTTCCTTTTTTATTTCCGGACCTTCAAATGCTCAAGCAAGCCTTTTCATCTCTATATCAGGTTCCTTTCAACAATGAAATCAGCAAGAAAACATTTGCGCAGATTCAATCAATCATCGTTATTTGGACATTTTATTCTGTTGAGAATTGCTTATAATTGTTATTTATTTTTTCCACAAAGACTTCCTCGAACCAACAATACATCTAAGTGTTTTCCAAGTACATGCAAATATGCAATGCAACTATGAGTCTTGGGAGTTGCTGGTACTTTACTCAACCAAATTAACTTTAGACCCCAGTTCTTTTCATGAAAACTATTTTCAGTTTCAGGTTAAATGATCTTTCCTTCTTGTTTGTCTTTTAATTTCTCACTTGGGATGGCCCTCTTTCAACTTACAAGAATGGGTCTGTGAAAAAAAAAATACACAAGAGGTTTGTTTTCTGAGGGAGAAAAAAACAGCAAAAGCTTTACATGCCTCATGATGCAGCTTTTCTCAGGCTCGTGTGCTGTTGTGATGCAATGCACTCACCATCCTCACTCTCTTGTGTGCCTGTGACTCCTCACAAATATCCTTTAAAATAACTCTTCTCTCGTCTTTTTTCTCTCCAACCTCTTGAGTTCTCTCTTAAGACTCTTCTTTCTATTGCTTCAGAAAGACTACAAACATATTTTTTCTTTAAGCTTTCTTTCTCTCTGCATGGTGAGTTTGCTTACATTTGGTCTTTTTGCTGTAGTCTTGGGATTGGGTGGCATTGGGATATATCATATCACTGAATTTTGATTTCTATTTGGCGTGGCCAGAGAAAAATTCTCATTACAAGAGAGATTCTTGCTATCTTTAACTTCACCATGTGTGAAAATTTGAGGCTACAACTGGCTCAATCAGTACTGAAATGATTGTTGGTGTCCATAGAATTTTTTCTTCACAATTATAGTTCTCATTTGAGATGAATGAAGTTGGATTTCTGATTATGAGAGGAACTGATACCACCCAGAGATGTATTGTTGGTGTCCTTAGAATTTTATTTTAATTTATTTGCTCTTGGTATCTCTGAGCGAGGTTACTCCTCTCACGGTTTTTCTTATTAGTATTGTAGCTCTTTAATATGCTTCTCAAAGCACAATTGTAATTGAACAGCAAGTTAGGTTACCAGTTGAGATCAAATGGGCCATTCATGTTATTATGAAGTTTGCAGTCCACTTTGAATATGGTAGTGAAATGCAACAAGAGATGTATAATAATATTAAGTTAAATGATCTTTCCAATAATGGGTCTCTCAAAAGCTTTGTTTTCTCGCGCTCATGTACTGTTGTGATGCAATGCGCTCAGAATCCTCACTTGCAACCGAGAAGTTTAAAATTGGCTATGAAATAATTCAACTCTTCTGTTTTTCACTCCAATGCCTCCAGATTTTTCTCTCATTAGGCTCTTCTTTCTTTCCATTGCTTTTGCCCCCCCCCCCCCCCCCCCCCCCCCCTGAGGGCATGACTGTAGCTTTGTGAGAATGATTATAGACAAAGGGCAGATAAATTGTGAATTCTTACACGTTAGGCTTTACCATCCGTTCTTCCCACGAGATTACGAGAGGAACCGAGAGCATGCAAAGATGTATACTGTTGGCACTTTAAGCCCTTTTGATGTATTTTTATTCGAACAAGAAACTGAGAAAGAATTCACAATTTATCTGCTCTTTTCTTTGTATCTCTTCTGGGAGTTCTTCAAAATTGTGGTATGTTTTTGACTTGTAACGAAAACGCCTCCAGTTTTTCTTTCATGTGCATCCCAGATCACACTTGTTACAGTTGAACAGCAAATTAGACCACTCAATTGAATCGTGGTTTGTTTTGACTCACAATGAAATCACGTCCAGTTTCTCTTTCATATGCATCTCTGATCACACAGGACAAATTAGACCACTTGCTAGGGGGGCACATTTTATTTTTCACCCTCCTTTATTTCTGAGACAAATGATTTAACATTTGTCATTGATCCTTCAGAAGTAGAGCATACCAGTGTCCCTTGACTGCTTGGATCTTCTGAGGTATCTGACATCGATGACTGAGAATTATTCTGAAGGGCACGCTTTTTTTTCTCTCTCAAAGCTTGGAATTTGTTTTACAATAAGTTCTCGCAGACAGAGATAATTGCTGAGTCTGTGCGGAAGCAACAGTGACAGAGAGATTATTTAATCTCAACAGCTGAAGTCTAAAACTTGTTGGAAAATAATATACGAATTACAGCTAAGCTATTTAAATTAAACTTTCAAGAAGCAATGAACTTCTCTATTTTGATCGAGGCGTGCCGTGCACTGTCCTTAAGAGTAAATCGCACCGCTCTGAGAGAGTATCCCGGTGCAGTAGGTTGATAGCGGCCTACCCTCCAGGATTCAACGATCGCTGACCCTGCAAGCGTGCACTCGCAATGCACATGCCCTCAAACAGGTCGGTTTTGTTTCCTCTAAAGATGCAGGGAAGAACTGAAGAGTTTAAGAAAATTTCAGAGGAGGAAAAATAGAATACTCAAAAATATGGAGGAAACATGAGAATTCAATGCTTCGATAGTGGTGACATTTGGTCTATGAACCACTACCTAGGATATGTAGGTGTGTCCCACAGAAAGTTGGTGAAACATAAAGTTTTTATGAACCAATCTCCCTAATTATTGATCATTGACCTACTACCCACATATCATTCTTAGAACCGAGTTGTTCAAACGCCTTGGCGCGAATCAGCCATGCGCCTTACCTAGACACTCATGAGCGTTCTAGAGAATATGTCTATATTCTTATAAGAAGCGGCCCTACTTCCACACTTATATAGGTGGATCCATCAAGTGTGCATTGCAATTAAACACACCACCCAATAAGGCTATGGTAATCCATTAAGAGCTAATGCTCAACCTTTGCACATTGCAATTTGCACTATCTACATCAAAGGAAGGAACTTCTCAATAATAAAATAATGATAGTGCATCACCAAGTCAACACATGATTTGTTATTACCCATATGAATCTACTTCATGAGTTCATCAACCACATAGGTTGGGTTACTATCATTTTTTACTCTTATAGACATGAGTCCCATTCCCCTCGATGTATTCTCCACTAATTTTCTCCCTAATGATTTGGTAAATGGATCACTTACATTAAGCTCTGATCTCACATAGTCAAGAGATATGATTTCATCATCCAACAGCTACTTTACAATTTTATGTCTTAGGCGTATATTCCTACTCTTTCTATTATATTTTATTTTTAGCTCTAGCAATAGTAGCTTAGTTATCACAATGAATAGACACAGACGGAGCTGGTCTCTTCCAAATTGGTATATCAATTAAAAGATTCCTGAGCCACTCAGCTTCAGTACTTGCCTTCTCGAAGGCAACAAACTCAGACTCCATAGTGGAGCGAGCTGTGACGGTTTGCTTGGATGATTTTCAAGACACCGCACCCCCACCAAGTGTGATCACATATCCACTTGTGGACTTTAACTCATCAGAATCAGAGATTCAGTTAGCATCTGAATATCCCTGTAAAATAGAAAGAAAACCACAATATGTCAAAGTATAATTAATAGTTCCTTTTAGATACTTTAGCACTCGATATAATGTTGTCCAATGGTCCTTATTGAGACAGTGAGTGTAACGACTAAGTCGTCTCACGGCATAAGCAATGTCAGGTCGTGTATAATTCATCAAGTGCATTAAACTACCAATGATTTGTGCATACTCAAATTGTGACACACTTTATTTTTTATTCTTTCTTAAGTGAATATTGCCATCATAAAGTGTGAAAACAGGAGTGCAGTCAAAATGACCAAATCTTTTCAACATTTTTTCTATATAGTGTCCTTGTTAAAGCATGATACAATCAGAATCTCTAATTATTTTAATTCCTAATATCACATCAACTTTACCCATGTCTTTCATATCAAAATTAGAGGACAAAAATGATTTGGTGTCATCATAATTTCTAAGTTTGTACCAAATATAAGCATATCATCAACATATAATATATGATAACACCAACATTATCCTCAAATTTAGTATAGATACATTCATCAGCCTCATTAATCTGATAACCATAGGAAACAAAAACACTATCAAATTTATCATGTCATTGTTTGGGTGCTTGTTTTAAACCATATAAAGATTTTATAAGTTTGCAGACTTTATGTTTATTTCCAATTATCACACAACCTTCAGGTTGGTCCATATATATTTTTTCTTCCAGTTCTCCATTTAAGAATGCAGTTTTAACATCCATTTGATGTATCACAAGCTTATGAATAGATGCTAAAGCAAACAACGCTCTAATAGATACAATTCTAGTCACAGTAGCAAATGTATTAAAATAATCAAAGTTTTTCTTTTGAGTGTATCCTTTAGCAACCAATCTAACTTTAAATTTATCCAAAGACTCATCAGGTTTCAATTTTCTTTTAAATATCTATTTGCAACCAATTGGTTTTGCACCTGGTGGCAAATCAATAAGTTCTCAAGTGTGATTCGATAATATGGATTCTAATTCATTATTAATAGCCTCTTTTTAGAATGGAACATCCAGTGTAACGCCCCGATCCGGAGGGTACGGGGACGTTACTGCAACGTATATACGCAGGTCAGAAATACCATCACGTATATACGCTAAGCATCAGTACAGGCAAGAATCAGAGTACGGAAGCAAGTGGTGCATTATACATTCCAACACATGAGTACAGTCACAGAGCTATCACCAGAGGTGATCCGATATTACAAAAATATTGCATCACCTGATAGGCGCAATTGCGAGATTACAAGGGAAGTACAAGAGTAAACAGTAAAAAGGCACTCACAAGTTTACTAAAGGAAAACTCGAGAGGCACACAGGGGGCCTGGAAGGATGGAGCTCCGGATGGTCCGCTGGGGATCCACGCTACCGTTGCGATTCTCTGATCAGCAATAGGGAGGATCCACACGCTCCAAGCTCCAAAACCTGGACATGAGAATCCAGGGGAGTCAGATGAAACTCCCCAGGCGAGTGGTGATACAAATGCCAGATGGCGAACCAGGATGAGCACAAGTATGTATAACCAATGATGTCAAGTACAGAAGACAGGAAGGTTAGAATACAAGTGTAGCAGGTATGAACATGTATAACCTAATCATCATAAAACAGGAAATCCGATGTAAAACCTGATTACGAGCAAAACCGATTGTACAAGCTTAGGTCACGGCTTCATGAGATTAGTACATCGAAGGAATAATCCAAACAAGGAAACCCTCATCTATATACCTTTATCCCATGTCATCGTAATCTAAGCGCATAGAACCCGAGTTGCAAATCACACAATAGTCATAACAGGAGTACATAACAGGAGTCATAACAGGAATCGGAACAAGAGTTCATAACATGCATAACAGGAATCATAACGGGCATCATAACAGGAATAACAGGAATCATAACAAGCATAACAGGAGTCCATGACAGGAATCATAACAGGAGTAGCAGGAATCATAACAAGCATCATGATAGGCATCTATTATTATTATTACTCGTCTGACTCATATATCTAGGTATGTGTTCTGGTGTACATCCCGACACACATACATCCATATATAAGCAAGCCGAGGGTTGTTACCGGAAGCAGATGGAGAACTGATAGCACTTCTTATAGTAGTTCCCGTACACCCGGGACCAGTTTGAGGGCCCTAAGTCCCCCTAACACGCATCTTCTGTGGGCCTTAAATCCCACTAACACGAATCGTCAATATTTTATTCCATTACTATAAGCAAGGTATCATTCCGGCATCCATCACTTCCTCCCATTCCCCGTGCAAGTTGTCCTTTTTATAGCTTGTTAATATTATCAGATTACGGGAATGAGTAGGATCATAACTTGTCATAACAGGAATCATAACGGGAGTCATAACGGGAATCATAACAGGCATAACTAGAGTACATAACAAGGATCAGGTACTACATTCCCGTAATGTGATAATCATGAGGAAAGAGTTAATCATAACCTGTATCAGGTTTTGTCAAGCCAAAGACAAGTGTTCATGACCGGTGGTATAACACGAGTTAGTGTCAAGTAGTAGCATGCCAGGTGTTAGATGATAACACATCAGTTGACAGGTGATATACATGTGTTAAATAGTAGCATGTAGTAAAGCAGTAGCTGAGCACAACCAAGCGGAGCTGAAGACCTGACGGTCCCAATCACTTCCCTTTCGAGATAGTGAGTGACCGGAGGCTGCACTGAGAAACCTGACGGTCCCAATCACCTCTCTTCCGAGATAGTGAGTGACCGGAGGTTAAAGGCTGAGAGACCTGCAATGTTAGTACCACATGAACAAGAATTAACTACCATAACACAAGCATTCGTCACAGAGCAATACATATCCAGATATTGGCACTCGGCCATACACAAATACAGGGACTCAGCCCAATACAAATACATGGAAATAAGAAATAAAATACATGTCGACCCGACGAAGCGGGGAAACCCAAATGGAGGCGAGAGCGAGAACACTCGCCTAAATCACCAGATATGCCGAAGGGTCCGAAATCCACTGAACTCGGGACGCGCCATAATTATGGAAGGAAAGAGTGTACAGGGAGACGCGGTTTGAGGAAGTGAGACGCGGGGGTTCGTGTCGCAGGAATGGCAGACGTCGGAATAGCAAACGCGGAAATCACAGACGCGAGGATCGCGTCGCGAGAATAGCAGACGCGGGATAGCAGACGCGGGAATCACGTTGCGTAGGAGCCACAAACGCGGGGTTCGAGACCCGCGTTTAAATCAGGACGCGAGGAAAACGCAGACACGGTCGTTGGTCCGCGTCGCGTTTATACAAGAAGAACACAGACGCGGACATGGGTTCTGCGCCGCGTCAATAAAAGAACGCGCGGATTGCGTTAGGAAATTGCCTAGACGCGGGGGTTTGAGATCCGCGTCAGGAAACAAACAGAGAGGAGGGAAAGTGATATCTTGGTGGTGGGGTTGTTGTTGCAATTGTCACCGAAATGATTACCGGAATAATCGTAGACGATTACCGGAATAATCAACGGAGATATTGCCAACGAAGAAGAGCTCGGCCCCAATCCAAAGGAGTGGCCGGCCCTAAAAGATGATGGGGAGAAGGTGGTGGAAAATAGTAGAGGTGATGGTTATGTCGTTGTAATCGTCACCGGAATGATTACCGGAATAATCGTAAACGATTACCGGAATAATCACCGGAGAGGTTACCGACGAAGAAGTGCTCGGCCCAATCCAAAGGAGGTGGCCGGCCTTCACAAGATGATGTGGTGATGGTGGCTTTGTGGAGGATTTTGATGGTGGTGGTATTTTTGGAGAAGGTAAAGGAGAAGGTGGAAGCTTTGGTGGAGTTGTTGAAGTGTGGTGGTTTATATGGAGATGGAGGAGGAAGAAGATGAAGGTAGGGAGATGATGAAGTTGTAGTGGTTGTTGTTGTGGAGGAGATGAAGGAGGAGTTGGTGGAGTTTAGAGTTTTGGTGAAGGTGAAGAGAAAATGAAGTGAAATGAAGAAGGAAAGGTTTATATAGGAATTGGATTTTGTGAAGGTGATGTAAAAATGTAAAAGAGAGGGGGTTATTTGTAAAATGGGGGTGAGATGACTCTCTTTGGCCGGCCATGGTGATGGGAGAGGTGTTTAAGTGTTTTGGGATATTTTTGGAGAAGATATTTGGTGGAGGAGATATTTTGGAGAAGATATTTTTGGTGGAAAAATGGAGAATTTGGTGGAAGGAAAAAAGAAGGAAAGAAAAAGGAAAAAGGAAAGAAAATGAAAAGAGGAAGATATTTTCTTGGAAGAAAAGTGAAAATAATTATAGTGGCGGATTCCGGGATTCAGTTGCGGATGCGGAAAACTTTCGGAAAAAATACCGAAATCGTCCCGAAATCAAGTATCTCGGAACGACCCGCAAAAATTCTCAAAAATCAAGAATATTATTCTAAGACTCATGGTGAAAGCCGTTTTAAGAAATTCTTTATAGTTTTGAAATTAAAATCCTGGAATCAGCCGTCAATATCGGTCGATACCAACTCGGGCAGAATTTTGAGAAATTCTGAAAATGCCCCAAAAATGAATTAAGATAGTAAATATTATTCTAAAAAAATATGTGAAAGCGGTTTCTCAAAATTTGACTCCATTTGTAAATTAAAAATCCAGAAGTCGGTCAGCGGTGCTGGTCGACACCGGTTTTGAAGATTTTCATTTTAATTAAGGAAAAATCCAGAAAATCACAGAAAATCTAAAATAATAGAAATGATGTTTAAAATTGAAATCGGTCAAATCGGATTACCGGAAAGACCAAATCGAGCAATTTACTAGGATCGGGTTCTCGGTTCAGACTAGGGCTGACTCCGAGTCCACGAATCCAAATCCAAGGCAAAACGATCATATAAAGAATTCATAATACAAAACAAATACAGGAAATAAATCGAAAAATACAATCGAGAAATCCGAATACGCAACTAAGTGCGTATTTCAGAAGCGGGGTGTTACAATCCATCCACCTTACAAAAAATTGCGTCCTCGCAATTTCGATAAGGGGTAAATTGAACACAAGGAGGACAAGGGCGGGAATAAAGGCTTCGAAAAACCAAAACAGGGGTAAGATGAACACAGGAGGGACCAGGAGGGACAATGAGAGGATGATAAAGTGGAATATTTAGAAAGATAATCAACCCAAGGTACAAAAGATCAGGGGTAGCTGGACAAGGATAACCAACTCAAAACACAAAAGGTCAGGGGTTGCTGTTACAGTAACATCCTCAAGGTTCCTGCTCCAGATACTGAGCTTCATACTCTGCTGCTGCTTCATCCGATACCTCTGCCGCCATGTTGTGAACTTGGCCTCTGCCATAATCTGCTCTAGGTCTTGCTCCTCTCTGTGGGTGATTATATTGTTGAGGTGGAAATGGAGCTCTTTGGTCTACGGGTTCTGGGTTCCTTCTTGGTGGTGGAGCTGGAAGTGCCGGGGCTGGAAGTGCTGGTCTGACTGGTACCACATTTCCTAACCTTCTGAACGGGCAATCCCTTATTGCGTGACTTCCGGTCCCACATGCTAAGCATAATCCATTGGCCATCCGACAGTCTTTCCTATAATGTCCAGGCTTGTGACAGAAATTGCATATGATCTGAGGGAGAGGAGGTTGGAATGGTCGCTTGACCATCGGACCATGGGTTGTCCTAGCTGCATCTTCCTCATTCATCAATTGAAAAGGCCTCTTCACTGACTTGTTCGGCACTTGGTTCTCACTCTTCTTCTCCAGTCCTCGTTCTACTTCGCGGGCAATGGAGAGAACTTGGGAGTAAGTCTTCAGCTGTTGAGGAATAAGAAACATCTGGACATCCATCTTCAGCCCTTGCTGAAATCGGCTAGCCCGTTTTTCTTCGTCTGTCACCATGTAGGGTGCAAACCTGCTAAGCCTCAAGAATTCGGCAGCATATTCATCCACTGTCCGATTGCGTTGCTGCAGGCGGATAAATTGTTCTTCCATTTCCTTCTGAGCTGTTGCAGGAAGAATCTCTCATAGAACCCCTTTGAGAATTGGTCCCATGTGATGGGTTTCTCCAGTGTTGCTTCTTCTGCCAACCACCAGGTTCTGGCCACATCTCTCAGTTGTATTTTGGCCACTTCAACTTGGTTCTCATCAGGAACTCGGGCCGCCTTCAAAAGATCTGTTGTGTCTATCAGCCACTGTTCTGCATCCAGAGGCTTCTCCGTTCCCGAAAAGATTGCCGGCTGTAATCTCCTGAAGTCTGACACATTGCCTGGCCTCTGCTCTCGAGGTGCAACTAACAGTCCTTGACGCAGAAGCTCTGTCTGCTGTTGTTGACTCTGCATCATCCCTTGAAGTATTCTTATCATACCATCACTGTCTCTGTTGGGTCCATCTTGAGAGGTACTAGGACCATTGCGTGTTCCCCGTCTTTCCATATTTGAGTTGGTTGGAGTAGGTAACAAGAAGAAACTGGAAGGGAAAAGATTGAAGGGTCTCAGGATACAAGGAATGGATCAGAAGAAAGAGAGAGATAACTCTGCACTTGTAGTTGGATTGTATAACCAGGACTCATGCATTCCAGTTGCAAATTTCATTACCATTAATTTGCCATCTGGACGTACTGAGGAGGTGAGAGCCTAAGCTCTGATACCACCCTGTAACGCCCCGATCCGGAGGGTACGGGGACGTTACTGCAACGTATATACGCAGGTCAGAAATACCATCACGTATATACGCTAAGCATCAGTACAGGCAAGAATCAGAGTACGGAAGCAAGTGGTGCATTATACATTCCAACACATGAGTACAGTCACAGAGCTATCACCAGAGGTGATCCGATATTACAAAAATATTGCATCACCTGATAGGCGCAATTGCGAGATTACAAGGGAAGTACAAGAGTAAACAGTAAAAAGGCACTCACAAGTTTACTAAAGGAAAACTCGAGAGGCACACAGGGGGCCTGGAAGGATGGAGCTCCGGATGGTCCGCTGGGGATCCACGCTACCGTTGCGATTCTCTGATCAGCAATAGGGAGGATCCACACGCTCCAAGCTCCAAAACCTGGACATGAGAATTCAGGGGAGTCAGATGAAACTCCCCAGGCGAGTGGTGATACAAATGCCAGATGGCGAACCAGGATGAGCACAAGTATGTATAACCAATGATGTCAAGTACAGAAGACAGGAAGGTTAGAATACAAGTGTAGCAGGTATGAACATGTATAACCTAATCATCATAAAACAGGAAATCCGATGTAAAACCTGATTACGAGCAAAACCGATTGTACAAGCTTAGGTCACGGCTTCATGAGATTAGTACATCGAAGGAATAATCCAAATAAGGAAACCCTCATCTATATACCTTTATCCCATGTCATCGTAATCTAAGCGCATAGAACCCGAGTTGCAAATCACACAATAGTCATAACAGGAGTACATAACAGGAGTCATAACAGGAATCGGAACAAGAGTTCATAACATGCATAACAGGAATCATAACGGGCATCATAACAGGAATAACAGGAATCATAACAAGCATAACAGGAGTCCATGACAGGAATCATAACAGGAGTAGCAGGAATCATAACAAGCATCATGATAGGCATCTATTATTATTATTACTCGTCTGACTCATATATCTAGGTATGTGTTCTGGTGTACATCCCGACACACATACATCCATATATAAGCAAGCCGAGGGTTGTTACCGGAAGCAGATGGAGAACTGATAGCACTTCTTATAGTAGTTCCCGTACACCCGGGACCAGTTTGAGGGCCCTAAATCTCCCTAACACGCATCTTCTGTGGGCCTTAAATCCCACTAACACGAATCGTCAATATTTTATTCCATTACTATAAGCAAGGTATCATTCCGGCATCCATTACTTCCTCCATTCCCCGTGCAAGTTGTCCTTTTTATAGCTTGTTAATATTATCAGATTACGGGAATGAGTAGGATCATAACTTGTCATAACAGGAATCATAACGGGAGTCATAACGGGAATCATAACAGGCATAACTGGAGTACATAACAAGGATCAGGTACTACATTCCCGTAATGTGATAATCATGAGGAAAGAGTTAATCATAACCTGTATCAGGTTTTGTCAAGCCAAAGACAAGTGTTCATGACCGGTGGTATAACACGAGTTAGTGTCAAGTAGTAGCATGCCAGGTGTTAGATGATAACACATCAGTTGACAGGTGATATACATGTGTTAAATAGTAGCATGTAGTAAAGCAGTAGCTGAGCACAACCAAGCGGAGCTGAAGACCTGACGGTCCCAATCACTTCCCTTTCGAGATAGTGAGTGACCGGAGGCTGCACTGAGAAACCTGACGGTCCCAATCACCTCTCTTCCGAGATAGTGAGTGACCGGAGGTTAAAGGCTGAGAGACCTGCAATGTTAGTACCACATGAACAAGAATTAACTACCATAACACAAGCATTCGTCACAGAGCAATACATGTCCAGATATTGGCACTCGGCCATACACAAATACAGGGACTCAGCCCAATACAAATACATGGAAACAAGAAATAAAATACATGTCGACCCGACGAAGCGGGGAAACCCAAATGGAGGCGAGAGCGAGAACACTCGCCTAAATCACCAGATATGCCGAAGGGTCCGAAATCCACTGAACTCGGGACGCGCCATAATTATGGAAGGAAAGAGTGTACAGGGAGACGCGGTTTGAGGAAGTGAGACGCGGGGGTTCGTGTCGCAGGAATGGCAGACGCCGGAATAGCAAACGCGGAAATCACAGACGCGAGGATCGCGTCGCGAGAATAGCAGACGCGGGATAGCAGACGCGGGAATCACGTTGCGTAGGAGCCACAAACGCGGGGTTCGAGACCCGCGTTTAAATCAGGACGCGAGGAAAACGCAGACGCGGTCGTTGGTCCGCGTCGCGTTTATACAAGAAGAACACAGACGCGGACATGGGTTCTGCGCCGCGTCAATAAAAGAACGCGCGGATTGCGTTAGGAAATTGCCTAGACGCGGGGGTTTGAGATCCGCGTCAGGAAACAAACAGAGAGGAGGGAAAGTGATATCTTGGTGGTGGGGTTGTTGTTGCAATTGTCACCGAAATGATTACCGGAATAATCGTAGACGATTACCGGAATAATCAACGGAGATATTGCCAATGAAGAAGAGCTCGGCCCCAATCCAAAGGAGTGGCCGGCCCTAAAAGATGATGGGGAGAAGGTGGTGGAAAATAGTAGAGGTGATGGTTATGTCGTTGTAATCGTCACCGGAATGATTACCGGAATAATCGTAAACGATTACCGGAATAATCACCGGAGAGGTTACCGACGAAGAAGTGCTCGGCCCCAATCCAAAGGAGGTGGCCGGCCTTCACAAGATGATGTGGTGATGGTGGCTTTGTGGAGGATTTTGATGGTGGTGGTATTTTTGGAGAAGGTAAAGGAGAAGGTGGAAGCTTTGGTGGAGTTGTTGAAGTTGTGGTGGTTTATATGGAGATGGAGGAGGAAGAAGATGAAGGTAGGGAGATGATGAAGTTGTAGTGGTTGTTGTTGTGGAGGAGATGAAGGAGGAGTTGGTGGAGTTTAGAGTTTTGGTGAAGGTGAAGAGAAAATGAAGTGAAATGAAGAAGGAAAGGTTTATATAGGAATTGGATTTTGTGAAGGTGATGTAAAAATGTAAAAGAGAGGGGGTTATTTGTAAAATGGGGGTGAGGTGACTCTCTTTGGCCGGCCATGGTGATGGGAGAGGTGTTTAAGTGTTTTGGGATATTTTTGGAGAAGATATTTTGGTGGAGGAGATATTTTGGAGAAGATATTTTTGGTGGAAAAATGGAGAATTTGGTGGAAGGAAAAAAGAAGGAAAGAAAAAGGAAAAAGGAAAAGAAAATGAAAAGAGGAAGATATTTTCTTGGAAGAAAAGTGAAAATAATTATAGTGGCGGATTCCCGGGATTCAGTTGCGGATGCGGAAAACTTTCGGAAAAATACCGAAATCGTCCCGAAATCAAGTATCTCGGAACGACCCGCAAAAATTCTCAAAAATCAAGAATATTATTCTAAGACTCATGGTGAAAGCCGTTTTAAGAAATTCTTTATAGTTTTGAATTAAAAATCCTGGAATCAGCCGTCAATATCGGTCGATACCAACTCGGGCAGAATTTTGAGAAATTCTGAAAATGCCCCAAAAATGAATTAAGATAGTAAATATTATTCTAAAAAAATATGTGAAAGCGGTTTCTCAAAATTTGACTCCATTTGTAAATTAAAAATCCAGAAGTCGGTCAGCGGTGCTGGTCGACACCGGTTTTGAAGATTTTCATTTTAATTAAGGAAAAATCCAGAAAATCACAGAAAATCTAAAATAATAGAAAATGATCTTTAAAATTGAAATCGGTCAAATCGGATTACCGGAAAGACCAAATCGAGCAATTTACTAGGATCGGGTTCTCGGTTCAGACTAGGGCTGACTCCGAGTCCACGAATCCAAATCCAAGGCAAAACGATCATATAAAGAATTCATAATACAAAACAAATACAGGAAATAAATCGAAAAATACAATCGAGAAATCCGAATACGCAACTAAGTGCGTATTTCAGAAGCGGGGTGTTACATCCAGAGAGGAGATAGCCTCTTTATAAATGAGAGGGTCATCACCAATAAGAAATGTAAAAAAAATCTTTACCAAAGTCAGTTTCTTTTCTAACTCTTTTATTTCTCTTTAGTTCAATCTCTTCATTATCATCAGATTCTTGTGCATGACTAAATGATGAAGCATGAGAAGGTTTATCAACATGAGTTTTCAATGGAAAAACATGCTCAAAGAATTTTTAATTTTTAATTTCAATAATAGTGTTAACCTCCATAACATTATTATCACTTCTAGTCACAAGAAACCTATATGAAACACTATGACGTGCATAACCTATAAACATGCAGTCAAAAGTTGAGTCCTACTTTCTTTCTTTTGGGTTCAAGTAGAAGAACCTTCGCTAGGCACCCCCACACTTTTAATAGTTTTAAGTTTGGCGCATGACCTTTCCAGATTTCATATAGGGTTATGCCGGTTTTCTTACAGGGTATTCTATTTTGAATATGACAAGCGAAGAGTATAGCCTCCCCCCTCCCCATGTTCAGAGGTGCATCAGAACTTATAAGCATAGCATTCATTATATTTTTGAGTGTTCTATTTTTCCTTTCAGCAACACCATTAGATTCAGGTGAATATAGAGGGGTAGTCTTATAAATTATGCCATGTTATTCACAAAATACATTAAATTGTTTAAGTTCATATTCACCACTATCCGATCTCAATCTCTTGATTTAGTTAATTTTCAACTTCTGATTTATATTTCAAAAACATTTCAAAGGCTTCATCTTTAGATCTTAACAGATAGGCTATTGTATATTTAGAATAGTTATCAATAAAGGTGATATAGAATCTTTTACGACCTCTACTTAAGCTATTTTTTAAGTCACCAAGATCACTATGAATAAGCTCAGGCAATTCAGATTCTCTTTGTACACTTTTGCATGATTTCTTAGTGGATTTAGATTGAACACATATTTCACAATTGTCATGATCAGATATAGTTACATTATGCAAGAAACTTATATCTTTCATTTTCTTAATGTAAGAAAACCAATATGTCCTAACCTACCATGCCAAATATCACAAGAGTCAATCATGTAAGGAGAAGAAGTAGATGTATTTTCATTCATGATTTTAAGTATATTCAGCATAAATAAATCCTGACTATAGTACCCTTTACCAACAAATTGTCTATTCCTAATCATTACAATTTTATCAGATTCAAAGCAGGTTTTAACTCCTGCTTTTCCAAAAAGAGAGACAGAAATGGGGCTCCAACGAATCTCAGGAGCATGAAGCATATCTGTAAGAGAAAGGATCTTCTCTGAAGTGAGATTGAAAAGCACCTTCCCTTACTCACAACCGGTGAGGGCCTTGAATCGCCCATGAACACTTGTTCACCATCATCAATAAACGAGTAAGAAGAGAAAGCTCCTCTGTCGGCACATATATGTCGGGTTGCTTCGGAATCAATCACCCAGTTCTTATTATGTGCAACCATGTTAACTTCAGAGATTACAGCAGCAATAATATCTCTCAACCAGGCTAACTTGAGCTTTGATGGAGCCTCTCCAGTCTTCCAGAACCTACATCGTACTGAGTAGTATCCGGGTTTGCCACACACAAAACAGTTTCCTTTCTTCTTGAAAATAGAGTTAGGGTTTCTTTTCATCTTAGAGTTCTGATTTGATTTGAACTTTGGCTTATGAAAATGTTTCTTTGGTTTAGAAGGCTTGCTTTCAATTAGATTTGCCTTGGAAGTAAACTCCTTGGCCCTTTCTGTTTTCTCTTTCTTTATTTTTTTTCAATTCTAACATGAATTATTACATCTTTAAGGTTCATTTGTTTTCTTTTATGTTTCAGTTCTTTCTTATAATCTTTTCATGAATCGGGTAGTTTTTTCAATTAGGGCCTCCAGCAACAAAGGCTTCGGATAGGGTGGTATTTTCATTTTTAATATCATCAATTAGAACATGATATTCATGAATTTGAGAGAAAATATCTTTTTCATCATGATAAAATTCAGAAAATTTTCAATAGCAAATTTTTGAGTTCTAGTATCTTCAAGAATGTATTTCTTATTAAGACTTTCCCAAATTTCAGGTGCAGTTTTATAAGGACAGTAAATATCAAACAGTGCATTACTAAGTGTACTGATAATGATGTGTCTACAAATTTTGTTAGCCTTTTTCCAGTTTTGCAATTCTTTTTCTTTCTCTGGTTTAGGATCAATTATAGCAAAGGCATAACCAGTTACATCAAGTGTAGACATAACCTTTCTTGCTATTTTTTTATAGTGGGTTCCATTAAATGGTTCAATCCTAGATGCCAGGCAGAGACTTGACATTAGCAGCAGCAACCATAGCAACATTCATATCTACTCTTAAGATTGTTGGAAAATAATGTACGAATTACTGGTACGAATTACTGTTGCGCTATTTAAATTAAACTTTCAAGAAGGAAGTAACTTCTCTATTTTGATCGAGACATGCGGAGCACTGTCCTTAAGAGTAGATCGCGCCCCTCTGAGAGAGTAATTCGGTGCAGCAAGTTGATGGCAACTTACCCTCTAGAATTCAACGATCGCTGACCCTAAAAGCATGTACTCGCAATTCACAGGCCCTCCAACAGTTAGGTTTGTTTCCTCTAGAGATGCAGAGAAGAGCTGAAGAGTTTAAGAAAATTCAGACGAGGAAGAAGATGGTTGAGTTGTGTTGAGAGCAGGGAATAGGTCCTTTATAAAGAATTTTTCATCATTAGAAAATCTTTGGGGAACAATATTGCCTTAAAAAGTGTCACAGTAAAACTTGGGAAGAGAGCTCTCAACGGCTAACTCTGACATGACAGAACATGGAAAAATACGATCTCAACAGCTATCTCTGACTCAATATTGTGACAATATTTGAAAAGATTTTATTTTAATTTTAAATCCAAAATAAAATTGACAAAACTTAACCTATTCGGGTCAAACCCGCGAGGCTCTGAAATCCGAATTTGCACCCCTCTACACGTGTAATACATGCGCGCATTAAGATTTTCCAGACCCGATAACCCAATTTCCTTCACTGGGCCTCAATGGGCTTGTATGCGCACGAGCACCCCCTATTTTCTAGCCCACGCAACTCATCATGAGAGGGACTCCATGTATAAACACTAAAGAATTCTTTTCCTATCCAATGTGGGATTAAAAGAACTTTACTTAATTTAAAATACCTTCAATACTATCAAAACTCAACCAGAATCAAACACAATCAACACCAATGTATCAGCATTCAACACGATAGAGACGAGAAGATTCAAAGCTCAACCAGAATCAAATTGCAGTATGAAGTTTGCAGTTCGAAAATGCATAAAGAGATGTACAATAACATTATCAGTTATTAGAGGACTGACTTACGAGAAGAAGGGGAAAAAAAATATCTCACCCACAATTCATAAACAAACAGACCAGAACATTCATAGCCTAAAAATACCTATGGAAAAATAAAACCCTAAACAAAGTTATGACCAAAACTGTAGCTACAAAAGACCTTTTAAGAGGTGGAAGGAAGGTTTGGTCTCGACTGGACAGGGTTTAGAGCCATCCACCCCTCCATCTCACTTCATCATGGTGTCACGGTGGAAGTCTCAGTCAAATGCGGAGAACTAAATAAATATGGATAATATGGATTTGCATCAGTGAGCTGATGCTAGAGTTACCTTAACTCACTCAACTAAGCTCATCCTGGACGCCAATTTCAATTTCCTGGGGTACTACAGGTGCCCTAATGTACTCATCATCATCCTTGGGCTGATGAATTGTAACGAGATCGGGCAATGGAGTCATAGGGCCCTGTTTGCCTTTAGGATCCCAGGCCAGCATGATCTTCACTTTGATGCCGAGAACTCCCTGGTAAGGAAAAAAAAAAGAACATGGTTTTGGTCAACTACAACATACAACTAAGAGAAAATTGATAGCAAACACAGAAAATCAACCAATCCTGCTGCTCTTTTGAACAGAGCATTGGGTTTTAAAATATAGCATAGAATTTAAACGTCAACCAAAAAAATTGTAACAATGTCGCACAACAATAAAATACTTAAAAACTAAAGACCTTGGTCCTTCACTAATTAAACCAATTAAAGAAATAAGATTAATGCAACATACTAAAAAGTTTCATACTGTATAATAGTTTAGGGGGTATAGAAATAAATGGGACTGAAAATTATACTAAAATATGAAGGAAAAAGGGAAATAAGCATTAGCTCAACAGATAGATAATTTACACATGATAATTAATGACAACTGACCTGTCTAAGAAGAACATGTCTAACAGCAGAGTCAATGTATTCATTGACAGGTTGCCCAGAGGAGATCATGTAACCATCCTTGAACTTCATTGACTTGGCACGTTGGGCCCTGAGCTTCCCACTCACAATGACCTGAATTGAAAAAAATCAATAGCAAATGCATCACAAACTCTACTGAAAATAATCCAGGGATAATTTCTATACTGCATCAGACATAAAAAGCCAAGTTCTTCCACTACTAACTAAAATCAATTCCCCCAGCAAAAGGTGCCCTTTTTAAAAACATCATAAGTCCTTGAGTTAAATCTGACAAGTTATTCGTGTGAAAGTTCTAGAAGAGGTGATCAATATCTTTAAAACCAGAAACTTGAAACTTCTTCATCTTTACTCAGTAGTTTCGTCTACTAAAAAAACTTTAAAATCCCGGGTATTAAAGAGCTCACCTCACAACCCTTGGCACCACTTTCCATAACAAATCGCAAAACTCCATAGCAGGCCCTGCAAAGACAGCAGCTTTTAAAATCATACAACGAACAAAAGCACATTGCAGTGCTTTTTAATGAATGATAAATATATAAAAAATGTGTGTGTGTGTGGAAAGACCATCTCAAAACTTAAATACGAAACTGGTGGAAAGCTTATTCAAAATGAATATATACGTTTAAAAAGTACGCTTAGTGTGTACTAAGTTCAATCATAGTGAAAATTAGAAACTAATGCAGCCTAACACACAAATGCACAAAGAGAGAGGATTCAGCTTCAGTTTAGACAAAACATTATAGAAAGTTAGTGGAAAGGTAAAGCAGATCACATCACCCAGGAGTCTATAATTATAGAAAATCAAACTATGTAATACATGCCATCAAAAAAGCAAATCAGACCATTGATAAACAAACAGTATAGAATCAAATATCAATACAATCTTACTGAGAAATCTGATCTAAATCAGGCCACCAGATGAAAGCTAAGAAGCATGGAAACAGGCAGGATACTGAAACAGCACATTATAACACAGCAAATTCTGAAGGCAGATAGAAACAATACTGGTGTAGAAATAAGTGTTATCCTATGTATCCAATGTAGAGTTGGTTTGACAATAAACACCCAAGCAACATGGGCAAGAAGGTTTTGGTAGACTTATTTCCATATGATCCCAATATGAAAAGTACAGTTGTCACAATCTGTAATCAAAAAGACCATAAAGTACTGCAGAAACCAAAGACATGGAGTAAATTAAAAGAAAATCTTTCTGAGGCTCATTGTGACTAATTTCAGATGATTTAGTGAGAATCATCCAACTAGTGGCTCAAAAAATGAACATGTTTGATATATCAGCAGAAGTTTAGGCATTGTAATTCCAATTCATATTGCTCAGTTTTTAGTACTTGGGTTAAAAACCCCATAAAATTTCAGTTCCTATTTACTATTGAAGGTTATAATTCTCGGTTTAAAATTGTGGGTGTTTTGCTTTCAAATCCTAAAGGAAATATTACCATGATTCCAACTCAGAGATTAACCCTTATTAATTCCAAATTAAGCCGTCTAACAACTTAGATGTTAAAAAATATTATCTCAAAAGTTAATTAAAAACATGCAGCAGATTAATGTCCACATCACCATGTTACTCTTTGCAAGATGATGTTATAATGTGAGATGAAATCAGTAGACAAATTGTACATCATAAAACCAATCGGCTGTGGATTCATCTCTACGGTTGTCTGGCCGCTGCTGTTAAAACAGCTTTTCATTTATGCACCATATCTAACAGTCCCTCTACAAAGTCAGAGAGGTTATGTCCAATTGAGGGTGCATGACACATCAAGCGCAAAGAAACATAAACATAATCAGTAAAGAATTTCTTCTTAAAAGACTGTAAAACATGCGTAAAGACTTAAAAGGATAACATGCTCAGGTGCTTGACAAAAAGAATGTTGATTGCTGATTACCTAGAGCGCATTGTACTAATAACATGAAAAAAAGGACTGTTCACAGGACAAAAAAATGTGAGATGGAATCAGTAGATAATCATAACCAATGTCACTATCTGTGGATCCACCCCACGGTTGTCTGGCCGCCGCCAATTGAACCGCTATCTTTTTATGCATTGTTGAAGAACAAACCAATATCAAAATCAGAGGTGCCTTAATCACAAAACAAATGCAATGCAAAATGAAAAGATATGGGCGCATATAACAGCACCATGAAAGAAATGAAGCTGCACAATCACACTGGCACTTAATCTAAAGTTTGAAGGTCATCATGTATTCAAGGGGAAAATATGTAAGATGGAATCAGTAGACAGCACAAAAAGTTGCCATCTGAGGATCCATTCCCACAGTTGTCTGGCCGCTGCCGATTAAACGGCTGTCATTTTGTGCATTGTCGATGGAGGCACCAACATCAACATAAAAGGCACCTAAATTATACAACAAATGCAATGGAAGCAAATATGTCCATCTAACTACAACATGCAAGAAATGTATACTACTCAATTAGGCATGCACTATACAGGTAATAGAAATAAAAGTCTGAATTTTACACAGCGGATTTTAACTACATCAAAGACCAAAACCAAACACGCACTTCAATTGAGAACTTTTTTGCATTAATTAGCAGCATTTTTTCACTGTATTGTAGGTCACCAATCTAACAAAAAATATTAGCCAATATAGTCAATGTGCATTACCTTCGGACTGCAAGCCCACCAAGAAGCTTGTAACGAAGAGACTCAGCCTGAGCGATCGCACAAAGACCCCTGTTGTTGACCTTCTCAGCATAAAGCTCTACGGAGTTCTCGGGGAAATTGAACCTCTTCTGAACAACAGAAGTCAGTTCCCTGATTCTCCTCCCCTTCTCGCCTTCGTAAAAAACATCAATCCAAGCAATCAAATCTCAACCAATCTAATCAAAATTGGAAATATACACTCAAAAAGAAACATTTCATTGGAAATAAAAAATTACCAAGAACGTTCTGAGTTCTAGTCGCGCGGATGATGATCTCGGTCCTCATCGGTGTAACCCTAACCTCGACGCCGGAGTAGCCGTCCTCGGCGAGCTCCCTCGTGAGGACTTCGTTGAGCTCAGCGAAGAAAACCCATCGGCAACGAACTGAATGGAAGAAAAAACAAAAGATGAAATTTTTATCAAAGTATTGAGATCTGGGGATAGCGGAGAATTAGGGTTAAGGTTTCTGAGGACTTACCTTTCTCTTCTTGCTGATGTTAGTCGTCATGGTTGGAGAATGGATTGGGTTGTAGCTCTTCAAGTGGATCTCGAAGAGCTCGGGAGCGAAAAAAACCCTAGATTTGGGAATGAAAGTTGAAGGAGAAAGCGGCGAGCGAGGGAGAAACAGGGCGAGCGAATAATTTATGCGAGGGGATTAGGGCAAGGTTGGGATGAGGTTAGTTTTTGTCATTGAGAAACTTCTTTTCTTTTGGGCAATTTTTCAAGAAAATACATTTTAAAAAATAATTAGAAATACAAACCTCTCTAAAATATTTCTAAAAAACGGCCTGATTTACGCCACGTCCGTGACAGTCAGTCGCGGAGTTTTTCGCCCGCCAGCGTGGCCCCTGTGCTTGTATGAGGTCGGTTTTTCTTCATCCTGGGTTGGTAACCCTGGCTAAAGTGTTCTCTGTCATGGGTTAGCCAAGGCTGTCAATCTTGGACAAAACCATTTTATTTTAACTTTTTCCCTTGTCTGAAGTTGTCAACCCCAGATAAAAAAATTAATGTTTTTTTGACCTATTATTTTTGTCTGGGGCCAACCCCGGACAAAGAAATTTTTTTTGGTTATTTATCTTTGTCTGGGGTTGCCAACCTCGGACAACATTTTTTCAGCTTTTTCTTAGTTCGAGGTTGGCAACCCCAGACAAAGCTAAAAAAAAATGGATCATTTAGCTTACGCTGCTTAGGTCGCTTACCAACCTGCTACTGTACATGAGCAGGAGTTGGTAATATCTCAACATAATTCTCATAAAAAGTTAAATTTGTGATATATTGATATCATTTAATTAAAATTTATGATATAGATTTATGGATTGTTGTATGTGAAGGAGATGGTGAATGAGGCTTTGATGGAGGAGAATCGGAGGGTCTCGATACTCCAAGAGTGTCTACTTTCAACAGGGAGCTGGTAGGGGGGCCGATTTGCACGACCATCATGTGCACCAAGTCAGCCGATAGTTTATACCCGACGTGAGTGACATTCACCGGATATAGAGTTCGGGAACTGCTAGTTTGGTGATTAGACTAGCACGAGAAACTGCTAGTGTAGTGGAATGGACGAATTTATCATGAAAACTTCCAGTGTAGTGGTGGTGTGAGTGTGTATGCTCTGAGGATTATGGAAGCGATCAATCCCTTTCTCATAGTAGAAGAAAGATCATATGTACCTAATATGGATGCTGGCGTGGAGACGAAATTGGCGGATGGTTGTAATTGCACGATCTGCACGTGCTGGATTGTTGTAATGACCGTGATTCTGGCGCTGATTAGTTGGAATTGCATGCTGAGAAATCTGCTGTCATGAATAACCGCTCGCTTTAATGTAGGAGTGTTACACATTTTCAACGTTAGGAGGATGGTGTTGTATAACGGTATGCGGAGATCTCGGTGGACTAATGATTAGCGCCTTTGACTTGGGATTGGAGACTTTTGGAATGGGAACGACCTCGGGAAAGTGAAGATCCTGAGTGGCAGAGTTCGGCTCCAGACTGAGGATGCCTTCGGGGCGGAGGATGACTTCGAGAAGGTTGGATGTGACAAAGGTTGGGTGTGGCGGAGATTAGATGTGGCGAAAACCGAATGTGACGGAGACTCCAGGATGAACTCTGAAAGTTGCGGATTTCTTGGTGGAAGCTCTTGGTTGCTTGAACACGTATCATCATCATGGCCGCGGTTAAAATTTTGACCATTACAGATGCCCCGCTTTCCCTCCTGTCGGAGCCTGCGGAAGGGAAGTTAGAGAAGCAAAGTTGGTTGGAAAGAGTCTTTATGCCTTCAACTCATCTTGGCACTTCAGGAAAAGGATTGTACGACAGATCCCTTCGGATCACTGTGGATCTTCTTGAGTTAATAAGAGATTACACAGCTGGCTGCTAGCTGTCGCATGGCAGCTGAATTTCTTAAGGGCCGCCTTATGCGTCTCTTCAAATCTGGGCATCATTATAACTAGGATTTTAGGGGTTCGTATTATGGAGGCGACGGTTGATCTTCTGCCGATTCTGTTTATTGAAAATCTCGAGACATGGATCGACTTTTTAGGAATTGGGAATTTGAATTGAAGACAGTTGGGCTTCTCATCCATTATAAATAGAGAGAGTTTTGTAAGAGGAAATCATCTTTCGTCTTCTTAAAAAAAAAAAACTCATGCTTCGAAACCCTAATTTCTTTTCTTGCTGTGCTGCCATATCATGCTTTCTTCTTTTCATCCAATAGAGGAAGGAGAAGGAGAGGGAGAAAGATGGGGAGATAGTGATCGGGCTCTTTGTTAGACCCTAGAAGGGAGTGAATAAGGTCAAGGGTAACTAAAATTAAACATACAGAATATAGAGAACCGTAAAAGATAGTAAGGCTGGTAGGATCACTCAATTAGCTGGTAAGAACAAAGAATGTAAAGCAGACTAGTGGTAAAATCAACAGAGCATAGAGATGACAATATATAGCATATAAAATATGATCAAAGGCAGATATGCATCTGATGAAACAGTAGGGGGAAAACACAACAATTTTAGGTGGTTCGAGAAACTTCCCTACATCCACCACCTAGAGGTTTTCTCTCTAGGATTTGCAAATCCACTATAAAGCTTCTTCCTGAAGTAAGGATTACAACCACCAATACTCAACTTGAGTTTGGAATTACTAACCACTAAGATATTAGCCGATCTTGGATTATCATAACACCTTTTCTTGAGGTACACTACAACAAGAATTACAATAGAGTTTGTTCTCTAACAAAATAATGAGAACCAACATAAGCACAATGATTAATTAATATAGAAGATACACTTGGAGACTCTATGTAATCAAAATAGTTCTAAGTACTATCATCAATAAATTGACACTAATAAATATTGAGCAATAAAGAGAATCAAAATGATTAGAGAAGAAGGAACCAAGATTCTGTAATAAATAGAGATGGAATTTAAGTTGTAGAATATCTCTTGAAATGAATGATTGACACTTCTTCTTGAAGATAGGTTGTTGCCGAGATTGAATGAACAATAAATAACTCAACAACTTTTTGGAACTTTTTAAGGATGTGAAAATTTTAGCTTGAAACTTGATTTTACTTTGTTGCTAACTATTTTTCTTCTTAACTATGGTAGTTCTTGCAATGAATGAACATGACCCTATTTAAGTACTCAGGCACAAAGAGAGCAAATCCAGCCGTGGAGAGAGAAGCAACTTCTGCCAGTTGGGGCATTAAATGTGGCCAGAGAAGAGATCTGAATGCTGGCAAAAGATATGCATTAAATGCTATTGTTGGGGGTATTCATGAAAGAAGAAAGGATGGTCATAGGGTGAAGAAGATGAGAGTTATTTCTCCCCACAATATAATTCCAATGGTTACAATTCTATAGCCAAAAGCGTGTGACAATTTAGGCTCTGACAAGTAGTTGAACCAAGCTGGTGTGAGACGGGGTCAATTAGCAGAAAATAACTTGGTTGCAAGTTACAACAAGGTACAATCCATTGTGTGTAAAGAGTCTGCTCAAGGTATGGGAAACAAAAGATAAGATGAGAAGATATGGAAGCAAAGTACACCCCATGTGGTGCTAAATGAAAAGAGAGTAACCACAACCTGCTGACACAGAAATCAGAGCAGAGCCAGAGCAGAACAGAAATGAAATAGAATTTTCCCAGATAGCTGTTCTGGATAGAGCTGGTAGAATAGGACAGAGTGGTAGGAGAAGATGGTAGAATGAAATTTCTATTCAGAAATTGAAATGTAACATCCTATTAGTGCCAAATTTATATTGATAATAAAATCACTATAAGATTACTTACATTGTTTCTATTTTGAGCGAAATTTGTAGCACAGAAGTCCTTTTACTCCACTTACTCTTCATAACTTGATATGACTTGTAATTGCTTGATCTTGTGGAGTTAATTGCTTACTTGCTCTCTAGATGTACTTGTCCAGTAGCTCTCTTGAATTAGAAATTTGTAGAGCTTCAAACATTCCTTCCATCCTCCATATGTGCATAGCATTGTTTGATCAATTCCATCTAACCTCTAACTATAGTCTTATCTTGGAATAAGATAACACTACTAATCCAACTTATTAGTAGCTAAAATTTATAGGTTTAATTAATCATCAAAATCTTAGGAGTTACAATCTCCCTCTTTTTATGATGGCAACCTATAAATTAATTGGAAAGATAAATCCTAGTAAATAGAAAAAATAATTAATACCTATGAATCTCTCCCTATTTACCTGCCAATGTGCCAAGAGTAGTCAGAGAGCAAAGCTCCCCCTGATAAATTTAATCCATGACATTATACAATTTTCACATACTTTAGTGTACAATCTGTGCATAGTCAATCCACAAATATAACATGCACATATGTAAGTAAGTATGATTTGATAACTCACACAAGATATCTGAACTTATTAGTATTTGAACTTATCAGTAATTATCAGTGTGCTTAAGATGTGCACGTCTCTTTATATGTGTGCATGTTTATGATTGGAATGTAATTAATTTGAGTTCTTGAACATGTACACATCTAAACAAGTTGATTAGCTTATAATATTTTGCATCATAATATATCAGTGTGCATACACAGCAAATTTTTTTGCAAGAATCTGTCTAGATACAAGATAGAAAAACATGCGTTCAATCAAAATAGGCATGTTCTTCCCCTTTGGCATCAACAAAAGAAAGAAGGGGAAAGCATGTGTGATGTATTCGTGTAGCATAAAGGACAACATTGCATAAGAACTTAATAAAATGAGAAATAAAAAGTAGCAAGTGTACTAGATTAAAATACAGACCAACAAATAAAACTAGAAGAGATTGGGTAGAGGAGAAGGGTTTTGTGGAAGAGGATCTGGTCATAGGCTTTCTACTCATTTGCTTCCTGCCCTTGCCTAGTGGATCAACAACGGTGCTAATATTCTCAGTCAAGTCTATAGGACTCTTGCCCTTGTCCTGTACATATCTCTCATTGGTGCCATCATCAGAATTCAGAGTGAAAGAAGTGTCTGAGCTGCTGCTAGGAGAGGAAACCTGTTGGTGGAGTATTTGTACCTAGTTTCTTGAACAACACTTCAGATTGTTCTTAATTTCAGATAAATCATTCTTGACAGACTTCTTCAGCTTCCTGAAACTCTCCTTTAATCTAATAACTTCTTTCTTCAATCTAGTGTACTCTTGCTTACTAGCTTTTTCACTAGGTTCTCCTTCAGAACCTGAAATTACTTCCACAGATTCATCTCTCTCTTTATCAACTTTTTTTTCTTTTACCTCCTGGTATTTTCCCATGATGACTTCTTTTCATCTGGTATCTTCTTCAGTTTCAGTTTCACCATTCACAATTTTATTAAAGTCGTGTCTAGGAAGAAATATTGTCACGCCCCGCTTCCCAAAATACGCGGGAAACGGAGTCGCGACGAGAGTCGGCGACGTATATATGCAAGGGAATACCCCACGTATTACGCTAAGCCTAAATTAACCTGAACAAGCTATAAATCAGAACTATAATAAGTAAAGATCACTGTAATAATACATATGAGACTACACATGATAGCAATGAATAACAGGAAGAAAATGACAGCTGAATAGAAGTCAAAGGTGATATACAGGAATCAAGGAATAATAACAAGAATAAAATGCAAGTATACCAGAATCAAAGGGAGAGGACCCAAGCTCCTCGCAAGGCGTGCCGTCTCATCGAAAACCTGCACATTAGAAACAATCGTCCAATAGCTGGACGTGCAAACAGGGTCGTCAGAACGCGACCATAATGAGTGTGTGTGTAAAGGGGAAACAACTCGTGCAGAAGAAACCATGTGCATATATAATAGTAAGAACAACTGCAGATAGAAAGACTAAATAACACAATAAATAACTGAACAGTAACACTTATGATAAAAACATGAATACAGTAGTAGCAGACAAATGGCACAACTGTAAAATATGCAATCAATGTCAAGTGTGTAATCTATCACACGTCACTAGGTTGGTATCTAAATCTGGTCACGGTTACAATCATATTCCTATCATAGTATACATATACACAGTCAAATGATTACAGTCAGTCACAATACATTACAACAATTTATTATCATTTATTATGTCAGCGAACACCAATTGCCACCTGTAATAGACGCATCCCATACTACGCCTACTACGTGTGTCAATCAGCGTCCTAAGTTATTGAAACTGATTGGTTGGAGACATTGTCCATGCTTTAGGTGGGTCCCGTACATACCCGGGACCACGGCCTCAGTTTCCTGCCGCTGAACAGGCCGTACCGCTAGGTACTCAGTAACAGTAACAGTAATCTCACTGTGAAAACAGTGGAACAGTAACAATACAGATGGGATGCCAGTCATCCCCAGGAACCCTGCAGTGGAACCCTCAGTCGGCTGCGCAACCTGTATCCTAGGTCCACCCAAAATACAGACGCTGCTCTCCATCAATTTCCCCAATCCCAGTGTAAGTTGTCCATTTATATTATTATTTATTCAATTCAGTTAAACCAGTCAATGACAATATTATCCAGAGTACTAGGACGATACGGTGACAGTAACAATAACAGTACAGTAACAGTCAATCAGTGATCGTATACACGGTAAACAATATCAGTAACAGTGAACAGTAACGGTAACCGTGTATACGATGAACAATAGGACTGTACCGTGGTTACGGTCAAACAATCATTTCCCAGTAACTTCAATAACATGGATAAAATAACAGTAACAGTCTAGCTACTGCTCAATAAACAGTCTCAACTAAAGCTGACCATAATCTCATCCATTCATACTAAAGAGATATCAGTAACTAATCCATCAACTCATAGTCCCAATACAATCCTCATGAGTCATTAAGTATCAGTCCGTATCAGTGTAATCCAAAACGGTAACTACTATATCAATGAATCTGTAATTATCCTCTCCTCAATACCAATATGTCCTAATCTTATAACCCTCAATAACTGAGATCAAATAATAACTATTATCAACTCCAAGATGTAGATCACCATCATGATAAGTCATCTCTGTTAACTGAAATAATCAATAACCAATCATGAAGTATATGGTATGTCCTCGAGATCAACAAGTCAATACATATTGAATTATATCTAAACAGTCAACATCCTCAATAAGTAATCTAGAATATCTACTCTTGATAATCAACATCAACAACATAGCATCTAACAGATCCCAAATGCCTGCAACGTCAATCTCATCACAATACAAGACAGGCTCCAATAAAAAGGAATATAGATTCTGGATAACCTCTAACTCAAGATCAATTTAAGTCACAACTCAACTAATCCAGTCATATCTGATATGTCCTCAATACTCAACTAATAAAGTCAGGTCTAATTACTGATCACCATACAATGTAAATAGCATAAGTCCCAGATCAATCCAAAGTCATCCTATCTAACTTACATTCCCAACAGTTACATGATCGTCAAGTATCAATATACATCAATGAATTTGATATAATAATTGTCATTCCAACATATATCAAATCAGCACTAATCCCCTCACTCTAACATACAACTCTAAATCTCAAATCCTCAAGAGTTCACATTTCTATTAATGTCGAACATCAGACCCAACACTTGGCAACATATCCGATACATGCATATAAGACCCATCATGACAAGTCAATCCAACTAATATCCATCCTCGAAATCATACTCACTCATCTATAGTCAATACATGATTTAAGGGCAAGTCTCCATCAAATAAAGAAACTATACACAGCAGCTAGACATGCACTAGTCGACTAACAAGTTGACTAAGTCGACTAACAGGGTAAGTCGACTAATCAAGCTGCAACCTAATACTGAAATGCACCATAACACATATCTCCATTCTATCAAATGCACCATACTCCTCTCATGATATTATAATCCTCTGCAATTCATTATCCGATCCAACATATACATATCCAATAAATCAAATAATGTTAAAAGTGAGAAAGGGAATATCTACTTCTTCATGACAACATTGTATCCACATATATTAAACGTAAATGATGTATCAAATCTATCATACCATTCCCAAGTCAAATCTCCTTCCATATAGTTCACTAGCAGGCCCCAACATATAAGATCCTATATATCAATGAAGCGACATTCTTATTAATCAATCCTCATATGAACGAGACTATCATATTCTTAACCTAAAATACTTAGACAACACGATAACAGTGATAATAACTAAATAACATGCATCAGTATAATGGTATCATGACGTCACAACGGTAATAATTATAAACAGCAATAATTGAATAGGAGAATAATCAATCATAATTGAAAAATCAATTAAAGCACTCACCTTGGGGAATCTGGTCGTCGCCGGGCGAGTCGCCGTTACGGTCGCTGTGGTGCGGCTCTTCGCTGTTGAACTGCATAGGAAGGTAGCCGGGTACTGGGGAAGGCCTGGCTGCAAGCTGGTGATCTCGCGCGCCGGAAGGGCCTGGAATTGCCGCTCGCCTGAACTTGCGCACGCCAATGCAACACCCCATCTATACTAATAAATAGAAACACATGTATATAAATCATGCATACATATACATGATTATACATAAACACATGCATGCATCCAAATTAATAAATATACTATACGTTATTTAATTTAATGCATACATATCCAATTTAATAAGTCCCATTTATTAATCACTAAATTACACATAAATGATTAAAGAATAAATTCATGCATAAATATATACCATGCATAAATATCCAAATTAATAATTACCTATTATTAATTATCAAAATATCTATACATTAATTAAATTTCACCCATACATGTAAAAAGGCATTCACAAATAATATATGAAAAAGGAAATAAATAGAAAGGGGAAAAATTACTCAACAAACCGAGTGATTTGCGGCACGCCGACGGAGGCTCGACGGAGGCGTACGGGGCCGCGGAGGGTGTCGTTGGATAGAGCAATTCGCCGTGAAGGGCGTGGGGTGCGCTCGCACTCGACGACGGTGATCGACGGCGTCCGCAGAGAGCCCGAAAGTGGTTCGGAGTAGGATTTTGCCGCACATGCAATGAAACTCTCCTTCAAAATAAATAAAAGCAAACCAAATAAAATACTTCCCTTTAAGAGGTTACATAATATATATAGCATCCATAACAATTATATATATATATATATATATATATATATATAATACTATATATATAATATATATATATATATATATATATATATATATATATATATATATATATATATATATATATATATATTAATATACACACACACACCATGTATCTTAAATAATAAAAGAGCAACAAGGATGAAGGCTCACCTGGCTGTGGTTGGTGAAGTCGGCCAATGCAACACACCCACCTACACACACTCTCTCACAATAATTAAAAGGTAACATAGATGAATATAAATGTATAAATATAAATGCATAGGTGAAAAATGAATGGAGAAGGGGAATAAAGCTCACGGCAATGGAGGCGTGTAGACCTGGGCTACTGCGCCAGTGCTCGGGGCTGTCGCGCACGGAGGCTGGATGTGTGAGCGGTGGCCTGGATGAGGTTAAAATCAAGTGGTGGAGGGGATCCAGCTTGCATGCTCTGCCGGGTCTCTCGTGGAGGAGGACGCGGAGGCTACCGGACGACGACGGAGGATAGAGCTGAGACAAGGACTCGGTGTATGGTTGCTCGGCGCCGCGACACGACGGAGGGAAGGGAGGCGGCCAGCTGGTGGCTGGATCTCGCCGGAGGTGGTCCGGCTAGGGGAGGAGGCGCCGGATCCGGGGTGCTGTCGTCGCCGGGCTGCTGCCGCGCAGGGAGGAGGACGCCGGCCTGGTTTGCTCTGGCGCCAGCGAGCAGGGAAGGGGGCGCTGCGGATCTGGGAGGGGTGCGGCTGATTTGGTGATTGGAGGAATTAAGATGGAGGTTAGGGATTTGTTTAGGTTAGGTTAGAAGATAGGATTATTTATATAAGTTGTATTGGGTTTGGGTGATGGATGGGATCCAAATTGGAAAAAGGGTATTGGGTATATGGTTAGGCCTGGGCTGTTTGCTGGGCTTAACAAACAAAAGAAAGAGATGAGAAGGAATGATGAAAATGACTTGATGGTTGGGCTCCTATGGGCTTTATTCGGATCAAGACAAAAATAAAAATGATAGAGATTCAAAGTATGACTTGGTAGGATGGGCTAATGGGCTAGGGAAAAATGAAAAGGAAAAAGAATAGCACCAATAGCATATTAATATTAATTATATTAACAATAACAATAATAATGATAGTGATGATAATAATAATACACCAACAATGATATAATAAACAGGGACTACATATTAATACAGACTTAAAATAATTTTCATATTTAATATATAATAATCATGAGAGAAGTATTTTATTAAGTTAATAAAATAATTAGTAAATCAAAACAAATACTTTAGAAAAATGGAAATACAGTATTATCAAGTAGGGGTTATTACATTCTACCCACCTTAATAAAAATTTCGTCCTCGAAATTTCAAATAAAGCAGGGAATGATAAAAGAATCCAAATCAAGAGAGAACACAACAAGCTTCCACATCGCCTGTTGGGACACCACGATTCCGCTGCGCGCTCTGATCTCTTGACTATCTTCAACATGGAGTAACCGATCTCAAGAGATAGAATTAGGAGAAATGAATAGAAAGAATGATGAAATCAAGATGGACATCCAATTCACTCTAAATGAAGTGTTGGAATAATGGATATCAACAGATCAAGAATGGAATTCCAAAGAGAGGACGATCATTCCAAATGGAGTCAATATTATCATGTGAATAGTATATGTATATTGCAGTGTCAACATAACTGTCTCAGGTTACAGGTAGGAACTAGGTTCTCTTTATGTCGAAAAACCTAGGCTCTGATACCAAGAAAACCCTGTCACGCTCCGCTTCCCAAAATACGCGGAAACGGAGTCGCGACGAGAGTCGGCGACGTATATACGCTAAGCCTAAATTAACCTGAACAAGCTATAAATCAGAACTATAATAAGCAAGGATCACTGCAATAATACATATGAGACTACACATGATAGCAATGAATAACAGGAAGAAAATGACAGCTGAATAGAAGTCAAAGGTGATATACAGGAATCAAGGAATAATAACAAGAATAAAATGCAAGTATACCAGAATCAAGGGAGAGGACCCAAGCTCCTCGCAAGGCGTGCTGTCTCATCGAAAACCTGCACATTAGAAACAATCGTCCAATAGCTGGATGTGCAAACCCAGGGTCGTCAGAACGCGACCATAATGAGTGTGTGTGTAAAGGGGAAACAGCTCATGCAGAAGAAACCAGTGCATATATAATAGTAGAACAACTGCAGATAGAAAGACTAATAACACAATAAATAACTGAACAGTAACACTTATGAAAAAATATGAATACAGGTAGCAGACAAATGGCACAACTGTAAAATATGCAATCAATGTCAAGGTGTGTAATCTATCACACGTCACTAGGTTGGTATCTAAATCTGGTCACGGTTACAATCATATTCCTATCATAGTATACATATACACAGTCAAATGATTATAGCAGTCACAATACATTACAACAATTTATTATCATTATTATGTCAGCGAACACAATTGCCACCTGTAATAGACGCATCCCATACTACGCCTACTACGTGTGTCAATCAGCGTCCTAAGTTATTGAAACTGATTGGTTGGAGACATTTGTCCATGCTTTTAGGTGGGTCCCGTACATACCCGGGACCACGGCCTCAGTTTCCTGGCGCGAACCAGGCCGTACCGCTAAGGTACTCCAGTAACAGTACAGTAACAGTAAATCTCACTGTGAAATAGTGGAACAGTAACAATACAGATGGGATGCCAGTCATCCCCCAGGAACCTGCAGTGGAACCCTCAGTCGGCTGCGCAACCTGTATCCTAGGTCCACCCAAAATACAGACGCTGTCTCCTCCATCAATTTCCCCATCCCAGTGTAAGTCCATTTATATTTATTTATTCAATTCAGTTAAACAGCCAATGACAAATTATTATCCAGAGTACTAGGACGATACGGTGACAGTAACAATAACAGTACAGTAACAGTCAATCAGTGATCGTATACACGGTAAACAATATCAGTAACAGTGAACAGTACGGTAACCGTGTATACGATGAACAATAGGACTGTACCGTGGTTACGGTCAAACAATCATTTCCCAGTAACTTCAATAACATGGATAAAATAACAGTAACAGTCTAGCTACTGCTCAATAACAGTCTCAACTAAAGCTGACCATAATCTCATCCATTCATACTAAAGAGATATCAGTAACTATCATCAACTCAGTCCCATAACAATCCTCATGGTCATTAAGTATCAGTTCGTATCAGTGTAATCCAAAACGGTAACTACTATATCAATGAATCTGTAATTATTCCCTCCTCAATACCAATATGTCCTAATCCTATAACCCTCAATAACTGAGATCAAATAATAACTATTATCAACTCTCCAAGATGTAGATCACCATCATGATAAGTCATCTCTGTTAACTGAAATAATCATAACAATCATGAAGTATATGGTATGTCCTCGAGATCAACAAGTCAATACATATTGAATTATATCTAAACAGTCAACATCCTCAATAAGTAATCTAGAATATCTACTCTTGATAATCAACATCAAACAACATAACATCTAACAGATCCCAAATGCCTGCAACGTCAATCTCATCACAATACAAGACAGGCTCCAATAAAAAGGAATATAGATTCTGGATAACCTCTAACTCAAGATCATTTAAGTCACAACTCAACTAATCCAGTCATATCTGATATGTCCTCAATACTCAACTAATAAAGTCAGGTTAATTACTGATCACCATACAATGTAAATAGCATAAGTCCCAGATCAA